>QLNU02015360.1:150637051-150656709 GCA_006491805.2 Dysdera silvatica | reverse complement strand
TCTTCATTAGCCTGTCTCGATTATTGAAAACAAAATAATAGTAACTCACGCTAGTTTCTTTTTTCAACACTGATCTTTTAAAATAATTAAATAATAAGTACAAAAAAAATGTGTTCTTATTTCATGTTTTTTGTTCGCTTGAGGATTCAACCCCTCCACCCAAAAGAAAAAATATCTATGTCACTGCCCAGAGAAGGGTTCATGGGAACATGTCGAAGTGACTGGGGCCCGCGTTGGCTCTCGGTGTCCCTGATCCCAGTAGCGCAGTTGGTAAGGCGTCCGTATACGGATCTTGTTAACGCATGCTGGGCGGAGGGTTTGTTCCTTTTAGTACTGGGCGCCCTTGGCCGCACCGGGTCCCTGTGCAATCCCCCCTTCCCCCTATTGCCTGCCCTGCCCTTCGTAGCAAAAATTGAAACACTCCTTCGGTAAACTTCCTTAATCGGTGTTGCGAGGTTTGAAAATTTGATTTTTCAAACTAAACTTCTTATTTTGAACCAAGAGAGTTTCCACGCACCAAGGGGGCCCCCTATGTTCGTAGTGCACCAATGTGTGAAGTTGCCAGCCCTACATAGGAGCTCTAAAATCTTTATTTATGAAATTGCGCTAATTATAAAATCAAGTCGCCAATCTCAGCAACCACAAAAAATGCAAGCGCGCCTCAAAGCAAGTTTGGCGCTGCTATTTAGCAACCCTGCGCCGGAGTTGAGATTTAGAGGCGGGGTAGTTGTTCGTTGGTAAGCTCCATTGGTCATTATAGATCCCGCCTCTGAAAAATAAAAGTATGCATAACTCCGTGGATATTTATTTCGACCTCCCCATGTAAAGGGTCATTATGGTTCATTCTGCACAAGCATCACGGCTATATACTTTTGATACGGTGTGTTTCGAACACCCTGTGTAATAAAATACAATAAATAATAAATTAGTAACATATATTATAGCAAACTATGTATAACTAAACTATGTAAACTATGTATAGTAACTAGAGATGAGATAAATAATTTAGTTATAAGATCCCCCATCCTTTACGGATAATACAAATTAGTGTTAATACGAACGAATTTTCTATTCCCCTTGGTGCTCGACATAACAAGGTTCGACTGTATTTTATTCGTTAGGGACAACTGATTTTGCCGTTACGGATTTATTAGGGATCCGTACCTTGTAGTTTTTTTTAATCCTATAATTTAAAGTTTTACTAATTTCAAGACTTCTTGATTTCTTTGTTCTAATTTGGCCGCTTTATCAAATCTCTCTTGATCTTTTCGCTTTTTAACTTTTTATCTCATATCTTTTAGCTTGTTACCACATGCTCTGGACTTTTCAAGCTTTTTTTTTCATTTACTCGCAGTGCTTTTTTTGTGTGTAGCTAATATCAAACCTTTTATTTCTTCCATGAGTGTGACTTTTTTTTAATTTTTATTCACTACCGCGTTTATCCAATATTGATCTATTCTTTGGTAGTTCTAAAGTGTTGGCCTGAAAGGACTTTAGTTTGTTATTGCTCTCTTCGTTTTGTCAATATGGCTTTCTAAAATATATTCTTTCTTTACTTGAAATTCAGTAGTTTTGCCTTGTTTATTTTCTTCAGAATACTTTCTAAACTTTCATTGACGTATTCTATAAGGCCTCTTTATTCTTCTTCTACTGATTGTTTTATTTGTTGCCTTTGATGTCGGCTTTTTCCCCTGCATGGTAAGTATAAAAGACTAATGTCATTCATGGATGGAATGCGTAATTTATATTGATTATTTTTCCAGTTTTACTATCCAAAGTGCATTTAATTCAGTTTGAGTCTAACTCATTATTTCTACGATATAGAGGATAATAAGTACTATCTTTGTGTTGCTAGTTTCGTTGGTCCGCTAACTTAGATCTTAAAATTTAATTCACTCTTCGGATGCAATTTTGGTAGATGTAATTTTTAACCTTTACCTGTTTTATGTCCTTCACTTGAAGGATTTTTAAGTATTTATAGTTTTCATGAGACCCCAGGCTTTTGATCGTTATTTTTACACATCTTGGATTCTGTGCTTAACGTATATTTTCCTCTCTGGATCACCATCGTTACTCATTCTTAAATTCAAATTCCATTTCACTGTCCTTGTTGTAAATTCGGACTGTATCTAGTAACGACCCGATTTCTGTATGGGTGTCACAGAAGTCCTGTTAACCACGAAGTATTTAGAGAAATACACTTTGGATTAAAAAACAACAATAAAAAACAGGTGTTCAATATTTGTAAGAAAGCTATTCAATGATGCCAAAATTATACCCCCTCCCCTTCCCCCGGAATGGGGAAGGAGCAACTTTGAGATATTAAATGGGAATTTCATTTTTTTATTGCAAATTTGGATTCTGCAGAAAAAAATACATGACTTTGACTTACGATTGGATTTTTAATTTTTCCTCTCCCAAATGCCTCTATAATCGATAAAAGTAGAAGAGGGGTGCGAACGTTAGAAAATGGGAAATCTCGAGAAATACACTTCCGTCCGAAAAATAAAAGATACATGTTTAATATTTTAAAAAAAGCTTTATACAATGATGCCAAAATTAACCTCATCCCCTTCCTCAGGGGTGGGGTGAACGATTATCGTTCTTTGGAATAACAGCGCCATCTATCAGGAAGTAAAAAGCAATGTTTAGGATGAAAATTACGTATTATTTTCCTAAAATCTTGGTATCACTAGATAGCTTTTTTAAAAATATTGAACACGTATTTTTTATTTTTCGATCCGAAGTGTATTTCTCGAGATATGCCCAATTTTCAAACATACGTAACCTCTCTTCTAGTTTTGTCGATTATAGCGCCATTTTTAAGAGTAAAAATTAAAAATCGTAGGTCAAAGCTATGTATTTTCTCTGCATAATTAAAATTTGCAATAAGAAATGGGGCTTCCCATTTAAGATTTCAAAGTTGCCCCTCCCCATGAACGGGGGAGGGGAGGGGGTTAAGTTTGGCATCATTCGATAGTTTTTTTTAAAAAACATTTAACACTTATTTTTTTAATTTTCGATCCGAAGTGTATTTCTTAAGATATTTCAAGGTTGCCGGACTTTTGGGACACCCTGTATATATATATGGCCGAGGTCTGTGTTATTCAAACTAGGTTAAATGGGTAGACGAAAGAAAAGTGAAAAGAATAAATGTTTAATGAGCGTGCAAGTAAAAACTGAATAGTGTGTAAATAAATGGCTGAAAAGCGGGGAAAAAACAAATGTCCAACTTTTGGACAAATAAATGTCCAAAATATAGGGCATATGACAAACAGAAATTAGTAACAGACGATAAAAACTGACTAAAAAAATAGTTGCTACAATTTAGCTCCCGTTTACCCTTTATGTTTATATTTTATGATGTGTTTTATATACTATTATAAGTTTGCGAAGATTTCTTTAATAAATTTTCTTATTTGGGAAACCCTCATTAATGGGGAAAAGTTTAATTGAATTAATGTTTTAAATATCTAATTATTTGTCGATGAAAGTTTTTTGAAAGCTCGTTTCTCAAAATTAAAACTTCAATTTCAAGTTTGACAATTTATGTAATTTGCCCAAAAAAAGGGAAGGTTTTATGCTTTGATTTTAAAAGTATGGGTCTTATTTTTTATAATGAGCACGCGCACATACACACACTTCGACCTGTCAAAAGGAAGACCTCCTTATGGCGACGAACAGCTTTCTCAATTAATTTCCCGGATTTTTCCTCCTTTTATCGATGACCTATTATAGTTTCTCCGGCGAGGTTCTCTCATTACATACACGTTTGATTCGTTCGACCGAATCTCGCTGCGGAACAAACGGGTCTAAAGGGGAAGAAGGGGGGGGGGGAAAACAGGAAAAGGAAGAAAAACGTTCCTCGCCGTCGGGTTTCCGGGAAGAAAAGCGGAGCGCCATGCAAAAAAATCCCCTCGCTGGCGCAAAAACCCGCTAGCGTACCTTCAATGTGCGTCATCTATTCCATTCCGGCACACTACACGCGCCAATTAAGCGGCCGCTTAAAGGCCTGTCTCTAGAGCGCGAGAAGAAGCGCTTGATGCGAAGGAGCATTTCTTTCTTTTCTTCTTCTCCTTCTCCTCCGCGACCGAAAGAGCGGCTCTTCGGTCTCCTTCCCATCTCCCGCTCACTCGCGCGGTGTCACACGGCGATTGAAGTTATAATGGCGTTTTCAAAGCTACCCGAGGGAAAAATTCGCTGCCCCGGCTGCTCTCCATTAGCCGCCCCTGGGAGAAACGGGGCGAGCGGAAGAAAACGGGGAAAAGAGGAGCGTGGGAGGAGAAAAGGTGAGCCTTTAGAGAATAAATAGGCTTCTGGGAAAACGGTTGTGGCGGGGAGCGAACTCTGCTGCACGGGTGACGAAATTATCCTCGCGAAAGCAGGCGGAGAAACAGGCCAAGTTGGGCCTTGAGGGGTTAGGTCGTCGGGGTTTTGTCGTTACTGATAAATAAAAGTTTCCCACTCGTACATAAACATAAAATCTTGAACTGACTGATAATATCAACCGCTTAGGTATGGGGCGATATGTGGGATTTTAATACCAGTCCCAAATCTTTCCGCAGGCCTATCACGACAAAAAGATTGGAAGTGCAAGTCCAATATGGCGAAGGAGTTACTTACTTTAGATATCTTCTTTGATGTAGCTTATGTAAAAACAAACAGTTCAAACATTGAGACTTGCAAACATATTTTCTTTTACTTCACGGTTTGGTGATTTTATACAAATGCAATTTAATATTCTTTGCTATGGTATTTTAACTAGTACCGTACTGCAATAAAAGTAATAGTATTTTGAAATTTATATTTTAACTACACATGAATTTGTATAGTTTGTAATAACTTTTTTCCATAATGTACAAATTGTTAATGAACAGCAAAAAATGTGTGAAATCAATTAGAATACAAAAAAAAAAAAGAAATTTGCGAATTCTACCGTCATCCGTATTCAATAATGTTTGTAAAAAATAAGCATCATGAGAAACGAAACTAAACTTGAATTATCATCATGCTATAAAAATTTGAAACACGATGATAATTTAAGAAAAGAAAAGAAAAATATTAACTCTCTTGAGATTACTTGATTTATTTCTCCGCTAAGTTAAAATAAATAATCAGGTTAAATTAATTTATACAGCAGCGAGCGTTAAATGATTAAACACGATAACTGCTTAAAGTTAATTTTTTTTCCAAGAGGCATACGACGTACATCGCACGGAAATGGAGAAATTTACAAGTTACATTTCCACATTTAGCAGTTGCGTATCCAATGAAGTGCAAATCTCCCCTTAAAAACGTTGAAAATGGACGTTTTTAAAATTGATTAAAGATTTAAATGACAAAATGAATGAGAGGCTTCTTGCTTAGTTTCATCTTGAAACTTTATTGGACTATACAAATTTTTAAATCATGAAACAGCATTAACGTACCAGTCTTGCTCTTGAGGCAAGTATCGTCCCAACAAGAAGTGCACAAACTACAGTCAAAAATAATATGGAACATGATACAGGACCGCAGAAGAGACAAGCACGCCATACTATGACGTAAATATGCAAATTAGTTGGATATTCCCAAACAAAAAATGTTCAGATGATTATTATACGAGATAACTATCCAGATAAATATGACAGCAGTGAGGCGGTGCATCATTCAACTGTAAAGTTTGGATTAAAACTTCCACTAGTAGTCCTCTAGGCTCTAACGCAGTGATTATTGATTCACAAACGGAAGCAGTATTTGTTGCTAAAGATGATACTTTGCCAGTCCATCTTTTTCTGTCACGACACCACGGCAAACAAACATAACGATGATGAGGTGCTAATAGTAAAATAGTAGAAAGCCTATGGATGCCGTGTGTGTGAACGCAAATTTGTTTCTGCTAGTCAACTGACAATGGTACGGGCAGCGACAAGGTTCTCATGTCAATTTCCAGCTCTAGGTACATATGGTTGACCATTTCCTTGTATAATCGAATTAATCATATAGGACGGAAAAAATCCTCAGCAAAAAAATTGTTTGAAGATCGTGCAAAAAAATCAAAAATTCATGCGTTTTTATTACAACATCAACATCCTAGTTCCCAGATTTCTCTATAATGTATTCTAAAAAATTCAATAAGTGGACACCTTTGAACTGTTGCCGTGTTTGTTAAATTTGGAGTAAAGTTCCATCTGGTTAGTGCGACGAAGGGATGGTAATTTTTTTAGCCAAAAAACCTTCCAAAGCATTCCTTCTTTTCAATGATTTAGAAAAATATGCTGGGAATACACTAATAGTTTTGAAAAGTAGTCGGCATTCCTTAATGTTCGAGATGCTTTACTTCCAAACTAAATTCAAAACATGTAATAGTAATGCATAAATATCGATAAAGGGTATGCTTCGGTAACTTTCTTCTCACCCCATTAATATATCTATTCATTACGCAGGCACTACTATAAGTTTGCCCGAGTAACTTAACTTTAACATTAAATTTGTCAACTCTGTTTACAACATAAATAAAAAGACCACTAGACGATTTTCTATCATTTACATCTGTAAATCCCATGAGCCTTTCGTACAGTTGTCTATTATGGGCGAAACTTGAAATAAATGATACTTGAGATTTAAACGCTACACAGGTTTCATCCAGAAAAATGCTCATAAATATGTAGTATAACAATAATTCCTTTCTTCATAGCATCTCTAACCAGTAGTTTATGAAAGGGAGGGGCTCAGATGCTCAAGTTCCCCATTGAATAAAAAAGTACGCTGTATTTCTTAATCACTCAATCTTTTTGAAAACTGCTTAAGCCATAATTTTCAAATTTCTACGTCCATGCCTCTAAACATATCGGATATGACGCTAATGATATCATTTTTTATTGTGGGGGAAGTTCCTTGAAGCGCAGCCGCTACCTTTACATGATTATCTAAAACTTCATCATACTCACGCAGCACATTTAAAAAGTCTACATACGAGTATTTTTTTCGATTAACTTAATCTTTGGAATCATCATGACCTGCCGAAGAAAACTTGCTTAACTAAATAGAATATAGTACCAGTTATATTTTTAAACGTCTCCAATTTTCTCTATTTGTTAATTATGAGAAGTAATTCCTTTTTCTTTGATTGGCAACGGGTATGCATTCTTTGTTTTTCAAATACCTTAAGATTTAGAAAAAAAACCTGAACACATGATTGGGAGCATTAACACTTTTTACTGTTATGGCTAAGGGATTAAAGGGTAGGAACATCGAATTCATAGTTATTTCTAACACCAATCTCTGTGGA
The DNA here is from genome assembly GCA_006491805.2 of Dysdera silvatica. Lineage (NCBI taxonomy): Eukaryota > Metazoa > Arthropoda > Arachnida > Araneae > Dysderidae > Dysdera > Dysdera silvatica. Next base: position 150,649,439 of record QLNU02015360.1, on the reverse strand, counting down.
GAAAAAAAAAGAATAACAAGGAAATATCGCTCTTCACCACACGAATTAACTCTTCTAATCTGTTATGAAGTAGAGAAATATAATTCAGTTGCGAATCGTAGTGTTCGTTCAATGAATGGTGAAGAAGAAGACAAGGTTTACCTCATTCGAGACTATAATAATACAATCCGCAAAAGATTTGGCATAAAACTTCGAAAAGTTCAGCAAAGTATATTAATGTTTTTTTCAAAGTTAATGGCTATTTCCGCCGCTTAAAACTAATGCAGTGTTTAAAAAAGGAAAAATATAATTCTGAATATTACAAAAACACAAAAAGTCATACAAGTAAAATTTTACGAAATCAATGAAAACTAATGAGCTGAAAAACACAAATTGGAAGAATATTTAAATTTCCCATACTGGTATTATATGAAAATTGTGTGGAACAATAAAGTTGAAGTTCGTTATTGTTAATTGCTTTAGTGAACTCATATCATAACACGCAAAACTAAATGAAAAACGAAACGTTTTAAATTAAAATCATAAAAGATACCTTATAGGAAGGAATGCTAAGTAATGTAAATTTTTGCATGCACACACAGTCAAAATTGTAATGCCTGCAGTACAATTTCTCTCCTTGCATAGGTTTTGGATAACTGACATTTTGTTATGGTACCCTTTAATCCTTTCTCTTGTGAAACATTAATTTTATAACGTAATTTCATTGAACATTTTCTGAAAAAGTGGGTTCTTTATTGAAAGTTGTTCATCTCTTATATAAAGCCCACTTCTTTTCTGCTGAATTTTTATAAAAAATTGTCCTTAAAGGGCTTGATGTAAGATTTGTTGTTACATCTAACTCGAAATATTTTAATTTCTTTACTGTCGGTCGAGAAAATTCCTCGTGAAACCTAGTCCATTTTCAACAGAGGATGCGCCAATGTGAATACATTTTTTTAAGCATTCCCCTACTGAAAATGGTCTACACTCTATTAAAGTTATTGATTGTAGTGACAGTGTTTATCACAGATAATAACTTAAATTCGTCAAGTTGTTTTATCCTACGAAAGTACCTCCCGAAGATGAAAACAGAAAGGAAAATAAATATTATTTCTAGACCCATGCACATGATTTAAGAAAAAACGGGTGGGACATGGTTGATGGAACAAATTTTCTCTTACAAGGGATGCTTTTTGCAGATAATAATATTATTCAAATGGGGAAATACAGGGTGCGCAATAAGTTTGGAAACATTTCAGATAATTCTTTTAATCGAATTTGTTATTAATCGAAAAACACACAACGGTAAGAACACTGGAAAAAGCACAAAATTTCAGTTAAAATGAATGTTTTTCAAAAAGGTCATCATTTGCTTTGACGCAAGCTTTGAGACGGCGTGGGAATCGTTCCACTGTGGCACTCACAGTATTGTTATCTATTCCATTCCACGCTTTCACCAAACCTCCTTTTAAAGACTCCAAAGACTTGTGGGGTTTGGCACAAGTCTTCGCCTGAAGAATTCCCCAGATCGCGTAATCCAAAGGATGCAAATCAGGAGGGTAGGGCGGCCATTCCCGTGCGGTCATAAAGTCAGGAAAATTGTCTTTGCAGAACTTTTGGGTTATTTTGTTCGATGGGTAGGAGCAGAATCCTGTTGAAATATCCACCGTTGACCTGCCAGGTACTTTAGGGACCAAGAAAGGACGACGGATTCCAAAATGTCGCCGACGTAATTTTTCGCATTAATTTTTATACCACTTTCGACGAAAATGATGTTAGTCTTACCTGAAGCACTGACTCCGGCCCAAACCATGACTCCTGCAGGTTTTTGTGCGCGTGAAACGATTTGCCCCTTATCTTTCGCTACTGAAGATCCAGAACAAAGTATTTTGTCGTTTTGGATATTGTGGGCTTGCTCGATGATGAAAAACTTTTCGTCGGAAAATAGCGTCCATATACGAAACCCAGCACCACGTCTGCATAGCATTGACGAGAAACGTTTTTTGGGCATTGAGCGTTTTTTGCCGTTCAGATCAATTCCTTTCTGGAGCTTCAATGATTTGTGTTTAAGCTCCTTTTTAACAACGTTTCGAACACTGGACTCGCATATACCGATTTCAGCAGCCATTTTTCTCATAGACTGCCGGAGATTGCGTCGAATTCGTTCTCGGATAATTTTGTGATTACGCTGTATGCTTGCAGTGCACGGTCTTCCACTCCGAGGACGGTCCGTCTTCTTGCCTTGCTCCGTGAATCGCCTAATATTTTTACAAATAAAAGATTTTTTCATATTTAGCAAACGAGCTATCTAAACTTCAGATTTTCCTTCACTAGATAAAGCAACGACTGCGGCACGGTTTTCTTCACGTTTTTTTTTATATTTTGGAACAACAAAGATATCAAAATTTACATACCATTGAATAAATCATTGAACGGCGTATCCAACAACAACAAACGATTTTAGAAAACAATAACGTGCTGCAACATTATTTCAGTAAAAAAAGTTTCCAAACTTTTTGCGCACCCGGTATAACCCACACCCTTATGCATGGTTTTGCACATTTCAACATGCTATTTATTGCGCTACATCATGATACACTCTCAGAAATTATTATGTGGTGGTTCCAAGTCATTTATACCACATATGACTCCATGTTGTTTTCAGAAGGTTATTATTATTATAGTTATTGCAGTCTTAAATATGATTTAAATATTATAAAGACGAAATCCATATTCGAATACCAACGAAGTAAGAACAAAGTTTAACGTTTTTTTATTAACAGCAAAAAAGGAACGGAATGAATTCATATATAAATTAAACTTTTAGAAAATGCAATAAACGCGATCGTGAACACGTAATCCACACGATTCACGATATTAGTAAAATTTTATATTTTGTTTATCTATTGACATACAGTCACAATAGTATTTATTTCCCACCAACGCGCAATACATAGTTCGTGGTATTCGAAATTTTACTGTCCTACCGCTTCTTGTTGCCACTTTTTTAGCAATTTCTCTATTATTTTCGTGATTGTCAGACGTTTTGTTATTTACTTCGTTTTTCTAAAAAATATATGCGGGCTCTAATCTACCGATAGATATGTTTACAGATTTCATATTATGTTCTATTGTAAAATATTTTGGAAATCTTTTTGTTACACGACATGGTCCTATATATGGTCGAGTTAAAGGTCGTCGTACCATGTCTTGACGCACGAATACGTGAGTAGATGCGTTTAAATCTTTGTGTATGGAGATATTGTTTTTTGAAGAACGTGATGTCGGAATAGGCTTAATTTTTCTCATTTGTTCCTTGAGACGTATTAAAAACACAGAGTTTGAAGAAAAGTTAGAAGTAGATCTAAATACTTCTCCAGGCATTCGTAATGACTGCCCATAAACCATTTCGGCTGGTGACGCTGATATCCTCTTTTATGGAGGCTCTAATACCAAGTAATATTGTTGGCAAAATTTCGGACCACCTGTCGGTGTTATAACATTTTATGGCTGTTTTCAGTTGTCGATGGAAAGGTTCTATGAGCCTGTTCGATAATGGATGGTATGCTGTTGTTCTAGTTTTGTAAATTCCAAGGAAGCGTGTTCTTAGATTAATTAATCCAATTATTATCTTAGCTTGATTAATTAAATTATCGTACATTAATTAATTAAATTATCGTACATTAATTAATTAATTAAATTATTATCTTAACTAATTTTATCTTTATATTTATTTTTTCCAGGCCATAGGGAAATGCATACCTTCTATAAAAATCAAAATAGTAATATATATTAAGAACACTGAATTTATTTTACAAGCCGCCATAGGGCTCTTTAAAAAAAGGCGACATAGAAACCATCTGACAAGCCCGAAGAACCCTGAGTTTTGCCATGGCATTAATTGGAGTAGGACATTAACAGTACGACGCTACTGTGAAAAAAAATACAATTTGAAAACCCATGTAAATAATCGAAAATTCAACATAAATAAAGTCAAAAACATTTAGTCCAACATTATTATCAGGTCACGAGTCCAATAAAAATAACAGTGCTAATCACAATTTTTATCAAAAATAAAATGAATTTAGAAAAGTAATCGCGGTTACGGTATCAACGACAGCACATTTAAAAGAATCAAATCTACCAAATATGGTCAACACAAGAAAGCCTCCGGGGCGAGAATTTTGTGAGTTTTCGTGGGGGAATTTATTATACTATAATTTTTGCCACCCACGTTTTAATTACAGCTCAAACTAGAGCTTATGTAATTTTGGAGAAAAAGAGACGCTTTCCCCATCCTGGATTCGAACCAGGGTCCCTCCGTTTAGCCCGGAGTGTCTTGGACCGCTAGACGAATGAGGACAGGAAACAACGCTCTCTTTCTCCGTATGTAAAGATGTTAAGGTATTATTACCCTCCGCAGGGATAACACAATTGCCAAATATGGTCAACACAAGAAAGCCTCCGGGGCGAGATTTTTGTGAGTTTTCGTGTGTTGTCCTGGAGGCTTTCTTGTGTTGACCATATTTGGCAACTGTATTATCCCCTCGAAGGGTAATAATATCTTAACATCCTTATATACGGAGAAAGAGAGCGTTGTTTCCTGTCCTCGTTCGTCTAGCGGTCTAGGACACTCCGGACAAAACGGGGGGACCCTGGTTCGAATCCAGGATGGGGAAAGCGTCTCTTTTTCTCCAAAATTAATAAGCTCTAGTTTGAGCTATAATTAATACGTGGGTGGCAAAAATTATAGTATAAGAATCAAATCTATGAGACAAAATAACACAAGAAGTATAGAAAAGATAAATAATTACATTCAGAAGAAAAATTTTCCAGGAAAAAAAATATAACATAAAATTTAAAAGGAAGATTCAAGAAGAAAAACACTTAATCATGGTTTAAATAATTCGTAATAAAACGTAAAAGTTTCAAGCTCTCCGGCAAGGCATTCCACAATCTGGCCCCCGTGCGATTCATGTTTCAACCTATGTAATCTGTTCTAGAATATTCCACGATGAGATTATTTCTGTAGGGTGTGTGATAGTTATGAGATTGATAACAAGGCGTTATGATATCAGAAATTTACATGTGATTTAATCACCAACAATAAAGTAAAAGAATTTCACATTTTATCACAGCATCAAAACCCAGAAGGCCATAATGCCTAGCTAATAAATTTTTTCAATGGGGAATTTCGGTCCAAAAGAGAAACAGAGAAACCAAAAGAGAATTTCTATTTTAAGTATATGGTAATTAGTTGTCAATCCCCAAGTGGTAACACAATAAGTAAGATGTGAAAATACAAATGCATAGTATTGGATAAATAGTAGTATAGTGGGCAATAGAGGGGAAATTGGGAAGTGTAGTATAGGATAATCTTAGCCCTAATGGGAAGTAAATGAGCCAATCTTGTGATTATTCCTATATTCCTATTTATCTTAAGTGTGATATTTGTAACATATTTATTCCAGAGGATATTACTCCGGACCATGACACCTAAAAATTAGATTCTTTTTTACAAGCTCTATTTTTCTCACTCAGCAATTTTTATTCCCATATTAAATATTTATATCCCCATTTCTATAACCAAAGGGAATACCCTTCGTTTTGTCAGTGTTTAAATTCATTTAATTAATATTCTGGAAAACTATTATCTTCTTAATGTTAATAGTCATATAGATGATTATGACAATTATAGGGAAGATTGTAGAGGATTAGGAATAGAAATAATATTTTAAGGGCATTTACGATGGCGGTTCAAACATATAGTGTAATGCTATATAGAAAATCGTCGCCTTAAGTATAAAACCTCATAACTCAAATGACTCGAATTTACAGGGGAGGCATAAACGAATTCAGTTTCTATGCAAAAATTGTTTTTCTCTATTTAAACATTATATTTTTTCTGGGGCATTTTCTTTGATATTAAGTCACGAAATACCAGGCATGCAATCAAAAACTATATCAATCAAAAAAAATATTACCTCAAAAACGCCAAAAAAATAGAATTACGAGATTTTATAATTAAAGCGACGAAATGATCTATGATTTTTATATGACTGGCTATTGTTTATTATAAAGCTAATATCTAAGGTGTAAAACATACGCAGATTTACACTCAAGCGGAAATAATTGTTACATTCTTTGGAGATTTTACTTGCCTAACGGAACGATTTCCAGGAACGAAATTCCTCAACACCCATAATGACTTTAACATCAGGATTTTTAAAGAAATGTCCAATTTGCCATCGACTGCTCTAGCTACAGAGGCGTGATTTTTAAAAGTAGGTGTACTGCTGTTTTTATTTTGTAATAGCGAAAATATTTCGTGAATTTTATATTAATGTGATTTTAAATATAAATTACGTAGACTAATATATCAACTGCATTATGGATACCTTCCGGCAGTAGTTCATTAATGAGAACTATATAGCGTCAGGGGCATGAATTTTTTTTCACGATTCTATACCGATCTTATAAGATCAATGAATAAGTTTAAAAATTTAAATTTGTATATGGCAAATTAAAAATATCTATAATAATCCGAGTCATATAGTCTCGATGGAATAGCATTTTAGTTCAATGAGGGGGAACAGAATTGGTACATTTTATACATGAAAATTCCGACACCCACATATATTGGCTCAAACTAGAGCTCTTTTTGTTTTAGGAGAAAAAGAGACGCCGTCCGCATCCTGGATTCGAACCAGGGTCCCTCCGTTGAATCTGGAGTATCTTGACGGCTAGACAAACAAGGGCAGGAAAAATGCTTTTTCTCTCCATATATAAGGATGTAAGATATTATTACCCTTCTCAAGGATAACACAATTGCCAAGTAGTGGTCAACACAGAAAAGCCTCCGGGGCGAGATTTTTATATTTTTTCATGGGGGAATAATTATGGATGAAAATTCCGAAACCCACGTATATTTACACCACATTTTATGTCCCAGGACTGCGTCATGGGTCATCTGGGATGGGACCGACCGCTTAAGGAAACCTCTGAATCACAATATATTAAAGCACAACCACGCATACTGGAAATCGAAACTAGCCAAAGATGTCCGAAAAGCAGCTGTCATAAACACTGAACCACTTGGCTTCGAAAGAAAAATGAGAAAATATCTGTAGAATTAAATTTTAGCAACATAGTGTTGTTAAGAAATTTACGGTTAATGAAACAAAATTTGTAAAGAGAAGCCTTCCTCTAAAGAAAACAGAAGCTTAACAAAAAAAGTTCAACAAAACACCATATCATTCCTTTTTTCTTCCATTTACAGTAGAACTTCCATTTATCGAAAATTTCTATATATCAAAGTTTTCGTCAACCTCACTAGGCATTACATGGAAAACTTTTTCTGTGTACAGTATATATTCTTGTATCGAAAAATTTCCATATATCAAATTTTTTTCAAGACAAATCGGTATCCACTCTGCAATTAGGGATCATTTTATGGACTTAAATGCAAACACTTTTATGATGAATTACTATCGAAATTTGTTATATAGCAAGACATTAGAAAGACCTTTGCGCAAATGTAAATACATATGACAACTACATAAATACGATGTTTTCAAAGTATGGTCAACACGTCGTTTCCCTTTTAACTCTTCATTTTAATTTTATTTATGAATTGTATTCATATCATGAACATAATTTGTAAGTAATGCGATTTATCTTCACTTGTTTACAGCAGGAGGCGAAAGTACGTTTATATTGGAATATTGACAATTCTCACCCATATAACAAAAATAACTATTAACAGTAGAATTTTTCAAATTTAATGGAATAAGTATAAATCATGTTCCTTTATTTCTTGAAACTTACGGACATGTAACGCAACTTCGTTTTATGTATTTAAACAACATTTGAACCCTCTCCAGAATATGAAGAGCAAAATTAAGTTTACAAATGAATGAAACATTAAAAAAGTAAAATTAAAAGAAATTTTTTTGTCCATGTAATTTGCATATAATCTAATTTGCATAATCAACGAGTCATAAGAATGTGTGAGTCATGGGCTGATAAAGGGTAGAGTGAAAATGGTGAAATACAGATTGGATGGCAAATTATCCTACAGACAGTTAGGAGAAAAGTATGAAATAAGGGTTTTTTTTTTTTTTTTGTTATACGGGTGAGAAGTGTCAATATTCCAGTGTAAACATACTTTCGTCCCCCCCCCTCCCCGCTGTATATAGAAGTGTAGACTGATTACGAAATGTATTTCTGCATATAATATATTACCTAGCACGTAATTATAAAAATAGATCGTTTCTGTATGCCCTCATGTATATACGTTTATTAGTATTTATATTTTCATGTTTATTGCAACACTAGAAAGGAATTGTCCGATTCGACTGAAATTTACGAAAAATATAAAGCAGGGTGTAACATGCAAATGATCAGAAATTCAGCGTGAATACGCATGCGTGGACTCAGCAGCGCCCTCTGAATTTTTGTACGAAAAGTATAAATAGAGGAAGATAAACATTGAGAGCCTGATAAACTTTAAACTGAATTATTAAACTGAATTTAAACTGAAGATTAAACTGAAGAGCCAGATAAACAATGTAACGCTTTCAGAGAGCTGAAAACCAAGGACCGCGACAGAAACCATGTTTCTATTCCGAGTTCTACTCCGGACAGAAAAAATAGGTTTCCCACCCAGCGTTAGTTTCACATCCGTCCCTCGGCCAGAAATCGAACTAGAAACTCTGAGTAAAAGCAGAAATATCCCACAGTAGTTACAATCCAAGATTTCGCTCTCAACTCATACACTCCGGTTTCTGGTTCGTTTAGGCCGGACTTGTTTTGGTTAATTGGAATAGCAAAGATCGCGGCGGAAACCATGTTTCTATTCCGAGTTCTACACCGGATAGAAACAATACGTTTCCCACCCAGCGTCAGTTTCGCATCCGAACCCCGGCCAGAAACCGAACTAGAAATTCTGAATAAAACTAGAAATATCCCACGGTAGTTACAATCCAAGATTTCTCTCTCAACGCATACACTCCGGTTCCTAGTTCATTTAGGCCGCCGGACTTGTTTTGGTTAATCGGAATAGTAATTTTATATTTTGCTACGAGTTACGAATCGCACTTCTTCGCTGGAAAGTTTCTCAAGCCGATTTATAGACCAATAAACCGGATTGCTAATCTGATAGAAACTGATAGTATCAAACGAGTATTCTGGGTTGGCGTCAACTGGAATTTCTTCTCTGCGGTATATCTTAGTCGTAATTAAATTTTTAGAGCGTCTGGTAATACGAATAGGTACTTGACCGGTTACAATCATTCTCTTGTATGTTCCCCCGGGGGCGGACGATGCGATGAATGTAGTCTTAGGATATCGTTTTCTTCAGGCAGCCACGACCAAAATGTTATTTCTAGCATTAAAACCAGTTAAGTTTGAAACTTGCGTACATCGAAAATGCTGTCACAGGCAACGTGTGGTGTCCAAACCACTTGTCAATTCGCACACGACGCAATACACCCGCTTGCCCCCTGTTCGGCGGCGTGTGTTATATACACTCTTGTACGAGCTAGGATTTTATTTTCCAGACGCAAAGGAAACCCCTTGCACATGTGGTTGGGAAAAGACCGGTTGTATTTTAAGTTTTAGTACGTTAATAAAATAAAGGGGATTTCTCCCCCTCTAGAAGAACGCGCCGTATATTTTTTGGGGCCCGCGAACATAAAAAAATGATTTGGAATAAACGTAGCGCACCACCCAATTCAAACTAGAGTATATTGCATGTATCTCTGATTTCGTAAAAAAACATGTCTTTATATGTGAGTCAGTACTGTCGATGCCCCCCACCCACCCCCACACAAAAAAACCTCTAGTTTGTACGAATTTTTTCTATACAGTGTGTATAGTCAGAAACGCAAGTAGTTCCACTCCGGACAAGAAATCGGACTAGAAACTCCCGTCTAAGTTTTCGGCGAAAACACTCTAAGGATTTCTGCCCACTTTCTAATCCGATGTAAATTTGATTCTTGAATAGGTTCCGGGGTTTCAGTTCAGTTTCTGTCACGGTCCTTTCATTCTACAAACATACACGCAACTAAGCACAGGGTAGTTTCACTCCAGACCAGAAACCGGACTAGAAACTCAGGTCTGAGCGTAGAAAACTCCCTCTGATAATTTCTGTTCTGTTTCTAATCAGACAGGAACTTCATTCTGGAATAGGTTCCGAGGTTTCAGTTCAGTTTCTATCACGATCCTTTCACTCTACAAACAAAAACGCAATTAAGCATGGGGTAGTTCCACTCCGGACCAGAAACCGAACTAGAAACTCAGGTCTGAGTTTCCAGGTAGAAAACTTTTGCTGTTAATTTCTGTTCTGTTTCTAATCAGACAGAAACTTGATTCTGGAATAGGTTCCGAGGTTTCAGTTCAGTTTCTGTCACGGTCCTTGCTGAAAACTGTTTAATTGGAGCCACTATGCGTAGCCAATGTCAGAGAGCGTCATACGAGCAAACAATGGAGCTCGAACCGAGACACATCATCAGCTTGGGGGAAGGAGGATTTTTGAACCAGTGTATTGCTCGTCTCATAATGCCTGGACAGCAATGCGCGTGTGGAAGCAATGGATCAAATAATACTAAATGAGTTGAAAATCTGTCACTGGATAACGAAATGTCACCAAAACACGTGATGATAGGTATCATGGCAGTAACGAACCATACAGCTTGTTTTCGAATATTACCACAGAACTGGAGCGCTTCTACAAATGTGGCATCGTCTGCTTATACGGTTCGAAGGTCTCTTCTGTGCAGAGAGCTACGGGCACGCATTCCTTTGGGAAGGATACTTTTGACTCTGAACCATCAACGCCTTTGGTTATGGTATAGGCTGATGAGTACAGACTTTGGCACCAAATCGTGTTTTCAGATGAGTCCCACTACAACCTTGACTAAAATGATGGATTCTTACCCATTAGATGGTATTATGTTGAGGACCGTTTTCTAGCATGCGTTTCAAAACGCCATACTGCACAAACGGTCATTGTGGTGGTGTAGAGAACTGTTGTCTATTATAGACGATTCTCGATACTACAAATTGAGGGTACTCTCAACAACAACTACCGCATCAGGGAGGTTTCAGAAGCCCCAGTTGCACCCTTCCTTCAACACACAACAGGCGCAATATGCCACTATGACAACACCCGACCACATTTTGCCCGGAACGTTTAAGCCTTTTTCACAATACAGGAGATACCGCTTCTTCCTTAACATAACTGTACATCAGACATGTTACCGATTTAACATCTGTGGAATATGGTCAATTGTCGACTGGGCCATTACTATTCTCCAGGAGTCACTACCAATAAACTGTGGACTCGGAGCGAAGAAAGCTGGCAGGCAATACCCAAACTTTGTTTGATTCGATGCTCAGACGTTTACAGATTCTTGTTGCCTTTCAGAGCGACCTCACTAAATTCTGATGTTTTGCCCATATTATAATTGTATTTATGTGTAAAGTTAATCATATTTTTATGACACCTTTTATCATATGTGGAATAAATTTCATTCCGATCTGCCCACTCTTCCCTGGTGTTGCAATTTTAATAAACATGAGTATATATTGAAGTTTCTAAATACCGGATGGTCATAAAATAACTTCTCCCTGGGTAAGAGACTCTGAGGAACGGAATTTTCAAGGTATCGGAATGAAACTTAAGATGTAGACTTTTCAAGATGTGCGGTCAAGAGTTACATAAAAAAATTAGCTACCACGGTCACGGTTACAATTACCAAATTTCGAATGGCAACACCCTTTTTTATTATCGCAATATGATCATCACTGTGAAAAACCCCAAATTCCTTTGGCAGTTTTCCTTTAAGCGTAAAAATGGCTGCACGAGCAGTATTAAAGAAGGAGTGTGAAGAACAAAATAGGAAAGAAAGACAACAAGAAATGATACCGTTTGATGTTTATTTAGCAGTCTTAATGTGCCCACAGTCACAGACACTGACACATTGCATGCGGGATATTGTAGACATCACTGCCACATGTACATTATAAGCGGGATACCCCTCTGATGCCCCACTTAGAGTGGGCTCTATCTACATCCGTTCAGCTGCTACTAGAAGGAACGTCGATGTGGTAGAATATCGCACATGAAATTATATAGGCTAAATAATGAACAAAAATAATAATAACATAAACACATTTTTTTAGCATCCCCATTACATCTAAAAGTGAAAACAAAAGTTTTGAAAAATGTTTTATTTTTCTTGGGCATCAGGAGGATACACAGAACCTCTCGTTTTATGGCGTCTTTCAAGGCAGATGGACTGCTAGGATTTCTTCTTCACATATTTGATTTCAAATATCTCCATAAGTCTCCTGACCTCACACCAGTGGATTTCTGGCTAAGGGAATATTTGAAATCAAAAGTGCA
>QLNU02015360.1:150623271-150636951 GCA_006491805.2 Dysdera silvatica | reverse complement strand
CTGCGGTGGCGCAGTGTGGTAACGCGCTCATCTAGTGTGCCGTTAACTCAGGTTCAACTCCCAACGGTGCAACGAACGCTTACTTAAAGGTCTCACGGAGATCGCACTGTCCACTTGCAGTCCGGAGTTTGGTTCCCTATGCCATAAGAGGTTCGGATTCCTCGGAAAACAGTAGGTCCCGGCACAGCATGACCATTGTCGCCGTTGAGCAGTAAAACTACATACAAACGAATCATTTAATTATATTTCGTAAAATGTGTCTTTTAGTTATTTTCGATGGCAATATACAGGGTGAGTTCAATCCACCGCACCCACGAAACATTTTTGAAATAGCCATATGTTCACTGATTGGACTAGTTTCACCAATAGGCGCTAACGAGTAACAACTGGGTTGTTTATTTTTCCGAGATAACCTTTTCATTGGTTCTATACTATCAGAAAAAGGGTAAGCCCAATTTGGCGACTTTGCATGCTGTCTTCACCGTGTTACGAACAACGAAAATAAAATTTACAGTATTCTTACGCGCAAGGGTGATAAACAGTTTGTCAGAATTGGCGGTCTGTCATTATTTCTTAAATCTCTTTTTAATTAATAAATAATAATATGTCTCAAACAGCTTTCGAATATTATGCAATAGGGAACTTTCAGACACCGCCCCATTGGCCTATCTTGACGGCGGGGAGGGAGTGGCAGGGACTTGACGTCCATCGCCAAGGTTTTAACATACGTTTTATTAACATGGTTAACATTCTAGATTGTGGGTTAAAAGAAACCTAACCCACTCCTGGTGACAAAATTCGAAAGTTATTAAATATAAATCTGAAAATAAACAAGATACACAAAAATATCAATTATAACTTTATTCAGCATTATTTAGTTAGTATAAAACGATATCTTATGTACACGGATCGGCCAAATACAGGGCCGTGCTCTCTTGGGGCAGCCTTAAAGTCCGAATTCGAATAAATAGCTGTAGAACTAACAAGGGAACCCCTTTAGCTGTTCACTGCACTTAGAGATATGACCTACAGGCGATGATAGCTCTTGACCTCCTGATCACGAATGTGTAATCATTTGCCTGTTAAAGTTACCTGACAATTTTTTATGAATATTTGAAGTCCAAAAATTACTTTTTTCGCCAGGTTTGATATTTTTTAATCGCACTGTATGTGAGCAAAAACAGGTTTGAAGTCTCTAAAATTATGAAGGATCATCGCATTTAACGGATAAAAATAAAAAATTATGTCTCAGCTAATTCAAACTGTGTAAAAAAATTAATATGAAAAATGGACGTTTAGCATAGATATTTGGCTAATTTGGCGAAAATTCTGGAGGCTACGCCAGATTGTCGTTTGAAGTAGTTATTTCGTATTATCGCAGCCCATGTCAAGTTTCTTTTACATTTCTTTTTCCAAAATATTATCTCATAAGGAAAAGAAACACATAACTATATAGAACCATGCATACATGAGTATGAATAAATGAAATGTATGCATGAATGAATGAATATATGAGTATTCATAATATGAGATGCGTGAATATATGAGTATTCGTATATGAGATGCGTGAATCTATAATTATGAATAAATGAAATGTATGAATATATGAGTATCCATATATGAGATGTATGAATAAATGACGTGTATGAATAATGAAAAGTTGCTATATTTAACCCAACCTGGATGTGGTCATTGCATATCACATGCTGTTGCAACCATGGAATTTAAAAACAATTGTGAACAAAACTTAATAGTAGGCTATTTGAAAATGCATTTATTGTAATTAGAAAAAATGTGAACAAAATTTCATGAAATGAAGCACCATGAAATGTGGATTAATCATTTAATTATGCTCTTCATTTAAAAATGAGAAAAATTAAACTGTGTACATCTCAGGAAAGTCCTGAAAGTGATACAGTACAAAAAAAGAAAAGAGTGAAGCAAAGCAATTGATCACAGTGGGCACATTTTAAGAATGACAGATTTTTGCAATTATCTCGGCTACAATTGTTGTATTCAATTTCAAAAGAAATTTCCTCAACATTTTTGAATTTTCCGGGATCATGATCGCTATAACAGCACCTAAACCAAGCATATTGTAATATAAAGCGATATTTTTTAGACTGTAATTGATTGTGAACCAAAGAATGCATTTTTATTATCTCATTTCGATGTCGTATGTCAATATCCATTTCATCGATTGCTATTCTGTTGATTATTTTTTTGTACAAATTTTTTATTTTGTCGAAAGAAATAAACATCCAGCGGTTGTATGACGGATGTTGCTTTGGGGGGTATTTGCAAGGATATACAATTTTCCGGAAAATCTTTATAAGAGTTTGGGTCTGTACTACCTGTCCATGAGTCTAGTAAAACGCAGGAAGGAGGAGACATGATGGGTTTCATACAACATTCTACCCACTTTCTCATTTTGATTTTGTCCATTTTTTCCGACTTGGATCATGTAATATATGAGTTTGGAGGTTGAAATAAATTCGTTTTGAAACGTTGTTAATCGTTGAACAGTCGGGCCAAATGTTTCCTCAGCTTCTCTTAAACAAAGTAACATTTTCCCTGTCAGTTCCCCATTCATTGATATTATTGGCATTATTGTATATGAATATGTTCTACCAAAATCAAACCCTATTAAAGAAAATGTCTGTTTTTCACCTTTATGCGATAGCTGCCTTTGGTTTGGAAGAAAATAATTAAAACCACTTTGATCAGAGTTAAAAATTTGATGGGGGATAATATTAGCAGTAACATTTCTCGTATGTCAAATAAATTCTATGGCACTATCTTCCATATTACCCATATTTGAGTGATATATTTTGAGTTATATATTGAGTTATATAACTTGAGTTATATTTTGAGTGATATATTTTGAATTATATATATTTGAGTGATATATTTTGTTACTTTCCGCGCAACTAATTTGCTTTGGCTCTTAAAATTATCTATAAAATAATCGGACCATTTAAAACCCTCAAATCCCAACTCTTGGGATTTCAGGATCGCCCATCTTTTCAAATCTATATCATGAACAGGTAAATAATTTTCCCTAGCTTTTGTAATTCTGGCTAACATTTCATGTTTTATTTTATACTTTTCTATATTTGTGCCCATATTTGATATATATTTTCTAAACCTCGAAATATAAGTAGGGTATTTTACTGTTGGATATCTCCTGTTTGTTTTCTGGAATTTATTCTTCTGACAGCTGTCAAAATACTGAACAATTGTTTGCATATTTTCTAAACTGAATTCATTTGCCAATTGATCGCCCTTTACAGTACAGTTATAATATTCGTCACCGACTATACTAATATCACTTTCTTCGTCGATACGGAAATCACAACTGTTTCCAAAATCTAAACTGATATTTTCACTGACATTTTTATTAAAAATTATGTTTTCGATTTTCGACTGTACTTCCCGATTTTCCTTAAGTTCTTGGTCAGTTATTAACGACGAAAGCGTGTTGCATTTATTAACGACCAAATTCAAAACGGATTGAATTATGTTCACTATATTTTTCATTTTCTCACAATCGGAAACTCGTACAACTATATTGACGTTACACTTGCGGACGAGTTTATATAGCTAGTGGAATGTGAAACTTAAATGTCCCTCCAACTCTTCAAAATTGTTGCCAAATTTGCCAAATTCGCCAAATATCTATGCTAAAAGTTCTTTTTTCATATTAATTTTTTTATACTGTTTAAATTAGCTGAGACATAATTTTTTATTTTTATCCGTTAAATACGATGATCCTTCATAATCTCACCGACTTCAAACCTGTTTTTGCTCACATACAGTGCGATTAAAAAATATCAAACCTGGCGTAAAAATGTCATTTTTGGAATTCAAATATTCATAAAAAATTGTCATATTTTAGCAGACAAATACATATTCATCATCAGGAAGTCAAGCACTATCATCTCCCATAGGTCTGATCTCAAAGTGCAGTGAACAGCGAAAGGTGTTCCCTTATAAGTTTGGTACAGATAAAACAGTTGGGTATAGCAAAATGCCTATGCGCTAACAGATGAAACAACTTCTAGCGCCCCTGGCGGCAAAATTCGGAAGTTATTAAACGTAAACAAGGCCAACTAGATTTACTACTAATCTAATTGACCTAGTAGTAAATCTAGTTGGCCTTGACGTAAATCGGGAAGCAAACGAGATAAAGAAAAAATGTCAACTACAACTTTATTCAGCATCGTTTAGTTAGTATGAAACGATATATCATGTACATAGATCGGTCAAATTTAGGGCTGTACCCTCATTGGGCAGCCTTATTTAAAGTCCGAAGTCAGGAAAATATCTGTAGAACAAAGACATGTAGAGCTGTGACAATTAGGTGATATAGTAAGATGCCTATGCGCTATGAAATGAGATCGACTTCAGCTCCCGTGATGGTAAAGTTCAGAAGTTATTAAAAATAAATCGGGAAGTTTTTTCTCCGGATTGTTTAAAAATACTTCTAATAGTTTAAATTTGTTTTCGAAGTGATAAAAAAAATCAATTTTTTGAAATTTTGAAAGATCCTATGACACCCTTAATGTTTGGTGCGGCATTTTAAAGGATCGCCTGATCGGATCTGTGTTTCAAGAGGGTACGTTAATAGAAGCCCGATATTTGAAGCTTCTGTACAACGTATTACCCAATCTTTTGGACAATCTCCCATTGTTTCAATTACGGAATATTTGGTTCCAACATGACGGCGCCCCTCCACACAATCCAGCAAACGTAACAAGGTACCTGGTCGAGGTGTTCAATAAACAAATCATCGGCTATGGTGGTAGCGTATGATGGCTTCCACGCTCACCGGACCTCACTCCATTGGACTTCTTCCTATGGGGCTGCCTTACAGATCAGGTGTATGAGAAACCTCCGACAACATTGCAGGACCTTCGACTCCGTATAATTGATGCTTGTGCAAGTGTGTCATCTGCCAAGCTGCAAAATGTGCAATGTATGATTCAATCTAAAGTCCAGCTGTGTATTTTGGCTGACGGAGAGAAAGCAGAGTGAGCACCAACGGTGAATGTGTAAAACGCATGAAAGTTTTAATCTATTGTTCTTGTTCTCTAAATTTTCAAATGACGTAGTGTAACTCCCCAGTTCAATTCCCCAGTCTCGGTATTTATCCCACTGACCACCTATTACGTCGCTATCGATATTTACACAATCATGGGAATGTAATCATTAATACGAAAATTGCAGCTTTAACTTTGGAACTTTGGAAGAAAAATATAAATTTCAAAAGTTATCAACATGATGAGGTGATATAAGATAATTCTATGTAGCATTAAGCAGATAAGATTTCCAAGCAAAGACAACATTATAAGCTTAAGTAAGCTTACTTAAGCTTATAACGTTGTCTTTACTTATAAATGATGAGATTAGTCTGGAATGATATTCTGTGTACACTAGTAGGCTCAAATTTAGACTGCGACCTATTAAAGCCTTAAAGGACGAAGTCTTGAATTTAACAGATCCCTGTATATGAGATGTCATTTCACACTAACAAGGGAACCCCTTTCGCTGTTCACTGCACTTAGAGATCAGACCTATAGGATATGATAGTGCTTGACTTTCTGATCACGAATGTGAATTATCTGTCTTCTAAAATAATATCACAATTTTTTATTAATATTTGAAATCCAACACTGACACTTTTTTCGCCAGGTTTAATATTTTTTAATCGCACTGTATGTGAGCAAAAACAGGTTTGAAGTCTGTAAAATTATGACGGATCATCGTATTTAACGGATAAACAAAAATTATGTCTCAACTAATCCAAACCGTGTAAAAAAATTAATATGAAAAATGAACTTTTAGCATATATATTTGGAGAATTTGGAGACAATTTTGAAGGCTACGCCAGATTTCCCGTTTGAAGTAGCTATTTCTGTATTATCGCAGCCCATGTCAAATTTCTTTACATTTCTTTTTCCAAAATATCATCTCATAAGGAAAAGAAACACATAAGCATGCACACATGAGTATGAATAAATGAAATGAAATGAATGAATGAATATATAGGTATTCATATATGAGATGTATGAATATATGAGTATCTATATATATATGAGATGTATGAATATATGAGTATGAATAAATGGTGTGTATGAATAATGAAAAGTCGTTGGATTTACCCAACCTGGATGTGGTCATTGCAACATGCTGTTGCAACCATGGAATTAAAAAAAATCGTGAACAAAACTTAATAGAAGGCTATTTAAAAATGCATTTATTGTAATTAGCAAAAATGTGAACAAAATTTCGTGAAATGTATTTTATTTCATGAAGTTATGTAACCATAAATTGTGGATTAATTGTTGAATTATGCTCTTTATTTAAAAATGAGAAAAACTGTGTACATCTCAGGAATGTCGTGAGATGTACACAGTTTTATGAGTAAGATGTCCATTCTTCCCGACTTGGAGCATGTAATATATAAGTTTGGACGTTGAAATAAATTCTTTTTGACATTCGGGCCGAATTTTCCCGCAGCTTCTCTAAGTAACATTTTCCGTGTCAGTTCCCCATTCATTGGTATTATTGTCATTATTGTATATGAATGTGTTCTGCCAAAATCAGACCCTATTAAGGAAAATGCCCGTTTTTCACCTTTATGCGATAGCTGCCTTTAATTTGGAAGAAAATAATTAAAACCACTTTGATCAGAGTTAAAAATTTGTTGGGGGATAATATTAGCAGTAACATTTCTCGTTATCAAAATAAATTCTATGGCACTATCTTCTATATTACCCATATTCTGGGTGTATATTTGAGTGATGTATTTTGTTACTTTCCACTGAACTGTTTTGTTTCGGCTCTTAAAATTATATATAAAATTATCGGAACATTTAAAATCCCCAAATTCTAAATCTTCGGATTTCAGGATCGCCCATTTTTTCAAATCTATATCATGAACATGTAAAAAAATTTCCCTAGCTTTTGTAAATCTGGCTAACATTTCATTTTTTATTATTTTATACTTTTCTATATTTGTGCCCATATTTGATATATATTTTCTAAACCTCGAAATATAAGTAGGGTATTTTACTGTTGGATATCTCCTGTTTGTTTTCTCGAATTTATTTTTTTGAAAACTGTCAAAATACTGAACAATTGTTTGCATATTTTCTAAACTGAATTCTTGTGCCAATTGATCGCCCTTTACAGTACAGTTATAATATTCGTCACCGACTATACTAATATCACTTTCTTCGTCGATACGGAAATCACAATTGTCTTCAAAATCTAAACTGATACTTTCACTGACATTGTTATTAAAAATTATGTTTTCGATTTTCGACAATACTTCCCGACTTTCCTCAAATTCTTGTTCAGTTATTAATGACGGAAGCGTGTCGTATTTATTAACGACCAAATTCAAAACAGATTGAATTATGTTCACTATATTTTTCATTTTCTCACAATCGGAAACTCGTACAACTATATTGACGTTATACTTGCGGACGAGTTTATATAGCTAGTGGAATGCGAAACTTAAATGTCCTGCCGACTCTTCAAAATTGTCGTCAAATTCGCCAAATATCTATGCTAAAAGTTCATTTTTCATATTAATTTTTGTATACTGTTAAAAATTAGCTGAGAAATAATTTTTCATTTTTATCCGTTAAATATGATGCTCCTTCATGATCTTACCGACTTCAAACCTACTTTTTCTCACATACAGTGCGATTAAAAAATATCAAACCTGGAGTAAAAGTGTCATTTTTGGATTTCAAATATTCATAAAAAATTGTCATATCATTTTAGCAGACAAATGATTACATACTTGTGATCAGGAAGTCTAATACTATCATCTCCTATAGGTCTGATCTCAAAGTGCAGTGAACAGCAAAAGGGGTTCCCTTGTAAGTAAACAGCGCTGAATTAAGTTATCATTGACATTTTATCTGTATCTTGTTTACTTCCCGATTTACGTTTAGTAACTTTCAAATTTCGCCACCAGGGGCGCTGGAAGTGGTCTTAACTGTTAGCGCATAGACATTTTAATGTATCAGTACCTGACATACCTCTATCTTAATTCTGCATATATTTCTCCGACTTCGGACTTTACATAAGGCTGCCCCAAGAAGGTACTGCCTGAATTTGACCGATCCTTGTACACGGAATGCAATTTCATACTAATTAAACGATGCTGAAGAGAGTTGTAATTGACATTTTTCTTGTATCTCGTGTACTTCCTGATTTATTTTTAATAACTTCTGAATTTTACCAGCAGGGGCGCTGAAGTTGATCTCATTGGTAGCGCATAATCATCTTACTATGTCACCTAATTGTCATATCTCTACATGTCTTCGGTCTACAGATATTTTCCTGACTTCGGAATTTAAATAAGGCTGCCCAATGAGAGTACAGCCCTAAATTTGACCGATCTATGTACATGATATGTCGTTTCATACTAACTAAACGATGCTGAATAAAGCTGTAGTTGACATTTTTCTTTATCACATTTACTTCCCGATTTATGTTTAATAACTTCCGAATTTTGCCGCCAGGGGCGCTGGAAGTAGTCTCATCCGTTAGCGCATAGGCATTTTGCTATACCCAACTGTTATATCTCTACCTATCTTAGTTCTACAGCTACTCGAATTAGGCTTTAAGGCTGCCCCAAGAGGATACAGCCCTGAATTTGACCGATCCGTGTACATGAGATATCGCTTCATACTAACTAAATAATGCTTAATAAAGTTGTAATTGACATTTTATTTCACATCTTGTTTATTTCCCGATTTACGTTTAATAACTTCCAAATTTTGTCACCAGGACCTCTAAATGTGGTCTCGTCTTGTAGCACATAGTCACTTTACTATACTTCCACACCACGTTTATGACTATAGCTGTCGGCGTTCAAAAGTTAAGGGCGTGAGAATGGACTTTAGTGGACACCCTGTATACTGTCGTCCTTCAAAGTATGTTTGGCAATATGTATTACCGGAAAAGGTGTTGAATATTAATAAAATATAAAAGGACACTTTGCAAATGAGAACTTCTCGTAGTTTTGATCACACAATCGACTACTCTTTTGTATTCCTTACATATAAAGTTCAATTAATGTAAAATTTTTGAAACCAATTGTAAAACAGCGTAAAATGGCACAAAATGGCTTTTCGCTTATTCAAAAAAAGTGATAGAAAAGTAAGCTGTCTCGTGGTCTGAATTTTGAAAAGCTTGCTAACGTTAAACTCAGCGTTCACAGTTCGCTAGTGTCTGATCCAACATTACAAATTTCAAATTGAATTTCTAATAGCATCAATAAATCTATAGAATCTAGCTAATTGAAAGCAAATTCAGAAGAAAAGACAAACAAACATCTTGGTGTCGGAGGTAATAAACATGTGTTGAATTTGGCTGATTTGATTGAATAGAAATGCTTAATGCAATGGTTTAGGTCCAAGCTATCGCTTTGAAGTTGAGAAGAGATATAATTGGAACTGTTAGTATTGAAGATAAATAATGATGTTTAGATCTATCAGAGAGTAAAGAACTAAATGGTAACGCTCATGATCATTGGTAAATGGATTCGTGTTTTCCCAACGATTAATTGTTTCTATGGGACCATAAAAACTACTTCTATCTTCATTCCAATATAAATTCTGCGAAACATTTCATTGTTATACTACTCTAAAAATTAAGCACAAACGACTAACTCCTGTAATTTAAAAACCATTAACCAATGATTGAAACAATTTTCTTCAGTTTCCTTCATTTTTCTATTTCTAAACTAATTTCTGCCAATAGATGTCGTTGCCAGCAGACAACCAACAGCAGCAGGATGAATTGGTAACACTCCATGTTCACTTACGCTCCCTTCAGTCGATTCCTAAAGTAGAACAGCAACGTCTGTCTGAAACACGTCGAAACTTTCTACCTAACATCAAAAGCTAAGCTCCACAACGTTGTTAATAATATTTCGTGTTGGAATGAATTTGGGAAAAAAAATTCAAAAATGTTGAAATACATTCAGAAATGTTATAAAGTAAAGTATAAATAATGTAATTGGGAATAGAAAAAAATTGCAAAAAGAAATACAGGTCAGACCTCTTGCCTTTCCTCATAGCTTATGGTGTATACTTTCTTTCAGAGGTGTGATTCAGGACTGCTCGCCGTTCGCCGAGTGTGCCGATTGTGGCATATGGATAGATTAAAAATACAATGGCACGTCCACTCGTATATGATCATCGTATTTCTTTTATACTCATTGAATGATATTATTCATTTAGCAGTAAAATCTAAGCCGATAATTTTTAAATTAGCTTCATGATGTTATTGCTCCTGATATCATCGAAAGTTTGAATTAATTTTCAATAAATGAAATTAAACACGAAAGCAATTTTAATTTAATAGAGGTACTACAGTCGAACCTCGTTAAGACGAACATGCTTAAGACGAATTACTTTTAATACGAACCCTTTTCTGAAGTTCCGTCATATTGTATAGGAATCTCCATGTTAACTTCTCCTTTAACAAGAACACGGTTAAAACGAAATACTGTTTACAACGAACTGTTAATCAATGGCCCTTGGAAAATTTCTCCGCTTAATACGAACTAAATGCGCTTTATAAGATCAGAGCTTCTCATTGATAATTTCAACATGCCATAGTTAACATATTAAACATGCGGGCGACTTTTATATACACTTGCATAACAAACATTTCCTGTTGGTGTTTACATGCAATTAGATCTGAAAAATATATTTCAATGGACAACATCATAACGTGCAGTATTTCAACGGACACCGAAATAGTTAAGACCGTTAACGGTATGATAAAACACTTGACGAATAGTAAACACTGGAGCCAGGATAATATGCGCTTAAAACTCAGCAAAATATACACTTATATGCAAGTCCGACGCTAGTTATTAGGCTACTTGGGCGAACACGTGTTTTGCCCCTCCAAAACGACTTCAATTTTTTTTAATAATCCCATTTTGCCACCTCTAAAAACTTCCGCTCAGGGCGAATTCTCGGTTCGCTCCCTCTTGGCGCTGGCCCTGTTTATGTGTACTTAAAATGAATAAATATGCGCCTATAATGAACAATTACGTACTTAAAAAAAATTTTAACTTCCTAGAAAATCATACTTCCCGCGTTTTAAAACAAATAGATTTTTTAATTACCGAGTAGAGATATTCAATAAACACAAAGTGATATGCTTTACATAGTGCAATTTTTATTACTGCACATCAACTGAGTCTCTTGATGTTTATAAGAGTTAAGCTCTGTCTTCTATCATTCAATAGCACTTTTGTACCAAAAATGTCCTTTTCAGATCTATAGGGGTTATTGGACAGCATTTATAAAATTTTGCGGATTGTCTATTACTGATAGTTTATTCGTGAGAGACTATCATCCACGTCTATTGTTGATAGATAATGACGTCGAATTTTACCCTATGTAAATAATTGTTTTAATCTGACCTTAAGGTAACTGTCAATCTAGCAGAATAGAACCAAATCTTAGGTTTCTCTAATGAGGGTAGTGGCCTATAATTCAGCCACGATTACATTTTGGCGAACTAAGACATAATTAAACGTGTACATTTAAAAAAAAAATTATTTTCTGCTTAGATGAGGAATAATAGGAACTTTTAGCTTTAACGTTGTTGGGAAAATTTTTCCGATAAAAGAATAATGAAGTGATTAAAATTACTAAAACCCATTAAATATGTATTTATTCGAGAAATCCGCCGTTTTCATGCATTTATGTGCACTGACGCTTAAAAGGGCTATGTAACTGTATATGCACCTATGCACTTGCATATAATCCGGGCTCTAGTAATCACTATTCTTTGGATACTGACGAAGACACTGACTACTCTGCCATTTCAGACGAAAATCCTGTTAATGTGATGGAGGCTTTCACTGACGCCGTTTTGCAATGAAAGAGGCAGGTCCTAGGGTTTCACTAAAAACTGCGGATAAACAATGATTTTAGCGACATTATACCGAAGGAAAGCGAAAACAATCTACAATTACTGAATTTTTTAAGTGTACTACAATTTATAAAAATTCATTGTCACAGTATGTAATACGGAAAAATAAATATTCATTAATAAACATTTACTAACCCATAATATGTACATATAGCATAACAAGGATTTTCGAATCCATAAACTACGTGCAATATCCACGTTACTGGTACATGTATATAAACTGTAGTTTCTGTTAAAAATGTATATAAAATATTATAGAACACAGTAATAAATTAATAACATATATATAATAGTAAACTGTGTATGTAGTAACGAGAGATGGGATAAATAACGTAGTATAATATGATTCTCCCATCCCTTACGGATAATACGAATTTCTATTAATACGAAGAGTTTTTCTGTTCCTCTTGGATTTCGTCTTAACGAGGTTCGATTGTATTATCACCATGTGTATTTACAAGTACAGAAATGTATATTTTCTTACTAGTTAGCGATATGTTTGTTAATTCTATTAGTAATCCTCTGCCGAAGTCAGTACAATAGCACGGTATACACTGGAGTGACAAAACATTAGGTACACCCGACTATAATAACGTATAGTTCGTCTCTTCGCCCGAATAACTGTGTAGCTATTCGACGCGACATCGAGTCAACGAAGAGTTCAAGTAATTGTGGCAGTATATCAAATCAAACGTACACATACACGTTATTACCCAATAGTGTACTGATAAACACTTCCCCTTCCTTCCATTTGAAGAGACCGATATGCGAAACGGCAATTAAATTAGGTTTTATATCTTAGCGAAAACTACCCTTGGCGTGGCCCTTGAAATTAGGACTATATGTCGTAACAAAACTAGAATTTCTTCGATAATTCATTAGCTATTTTTTCCATTATTTCACTTCCGCTTTCTTTTTATGGAACATCGTCAAAACAAAAATAAATTGTTTAATGAAAAAAAAGAAAAGAAAAGAAACCCGTTCGCATTCTCAGAATTGAACTCAGGACCACATATAACGACGAAACGAGACTTTTAGTGACCACCGAAAACTACTCAAGTTTTTCGATTTATTACACGTTCTGATTTTTTTATTGCAAATGCTTTTAATTGCTTAAACAAAATTAAATTGTTTTATTAACAAAAAGCTCTCATTCCCGGGATCAAATTGAATTCCGTATTTAGTGACAAAACTCAATTTTTACCAATAATGGATGAATCATATTTTTTCAATTACAGTGAAAACTGTCTTAGGCGGAACCTACATAAAGCGGAAACTTGCTCAACACGGAATTTTTTTACGGTCCCTTCAAAAGTCAATGGTAGTTAACATTAGCTACGGAAACTGTCTAACGCGGAAACGGAAAGCACTATTTAGTCCCCGCAAAGAGAAAAACCTGCATAAAGCGGAAAATCGCTGGCAGGAAGAAAATTTTCTCGGCAGGAAGAGCAAACAGGTTTGTAATACAATATAAATAGCAAAGTGGAGGCTGACGAACAAAAGGCATTTTACAGATATAGAATGCCCTTGTCCGCATAGGCGTTGCCACGGGGTGGTTTTGTGGGTTGTAACCCCCATTGCAATGAAATTTTGTATATTTAACATAGGAATATATGAGTTGTAGCTCTGTAACCCCTCCCATTAAGCCTATAACCCCCTTATGAACTTTCTGCTTACGACTATGCTTGTCCGACCATC
>QLNU02015360.1:150598657-150610012 GCA_006491805.2 Dysdera silvatica | reverse complement strand
ACATCTGGGAAAAAAGACCAAGTGAATTGAAAAGTGAAATATATAGCAGAGATTATACGTTAACCAAACGCGGTACTCTGAGAAAGAGAGGTATCATGACTTGCAGTCATCATAGAATGTATGCTGGCAAGTGAAGAGGTTATGCACTACAGGGTGCTTTCCATTTCTCCACATACAGCAGTCTTGCGCAATACAAAACGGGACTGGTACCAAGCATCAAAATAAAGTTTTATTTAAGATAAAACGTCAACAGCAGCTTGACATGACGAAATGAAATCAAAATTACAGACAATAAATAAATGTACAAACTAAATCACATATACAAACATTAATCACCTCACGTAGAATCTTTTCTGACAAGATCTGTACGTGAATTGCAGCACTGAAGTATCCCCTTTCAGACAGCGGTGCAAGCGAGAAACATTCTGTGATCGGGAACACGCCTGTTGGGGAAGCGCTCCCAGTAAAGCCTTTGCGATTCCCTGCCATTACCACTGACGAGACCGTATAGAAAATGCATGTCCGCCTTCTCCACATTACTATGTTGATACATTCCGAGCAGCTAATGATCTTGCATACGAAAACCGGCACTTTTATACGCGCGCCTAAAAGAAACCTCTAGCGCAAAATCTCTTCACTTACGACCATGCTTTCTATGATGAAAAGTATTCGTTTCGGTGTATTCTATCACAACTTAATATTTGTTCCATTAATTTTGAAACACCATATGTATATTGTTGTAACTTTTTTTGCCCATAAATGATTTGTTTTTTCCACTTTCTACTTGTCATTCTCCATGAATCTGCTGATACCATATAAATAAAATCCACGCAATTTTCTTCAGTATGGCAACGAACGTGAAATATTCGGTGGAGCTATCTTATAACAAACAATATACTACTACTTGAATAGTCAACACATAAATCCACCTTTTTCTCCTATGCCAAAAAGGCTTTAGTATGAGCTTAAACGTGGGCCTTAAATTTATTAATCATAATAAAAATCCCCCACAAAAAACTCGCCCTGGTGGCTTTGTGTGTTGACCATTATTTGGCAATTGTGTTATCCCTGAGAAGGGTAATAATATCTTACATCCTTATACAGGTATACAGACTTTCGGGGGGGGAATTTCCCAAATCCCCCATGGGTCCGCCCCTGATTATATAGTACTATTACCATTTGTAAGTGTTCATAGGTGTACGCAGAAAGTTCATAAGGGGGGTTATAGGCTCAATGGGTGGTTAAAGAGCTACAGCTCCGTATATCCATATGCAAATATACAAAATTTCATTGCAATGCCGTACGTGGGGTTTATAACCCCCATCAACACCCCTGCGTAAGCCAGTGTAGCCGCTAAGCCCCGAGGAAGCTGGGGCTAAGGCGCATGACAATGATAGTCACCTGAGTGCACGCTGAGCAGTGTTGTAGTTGCGAATAAAAAGTGTGGGAATGCTCCAACTGACCTCATGATAATGGTTGGAGTGGGGGGAAGACTGCTTCATATTTCCATAGGACGGTGAAGAAGCCACCTACAATTTTTTTTTTTTTTTTTAAATCTTACTTTACCGTTTTCCAGGGATTTTTAGAATTTTTAAAACAATTTATGAATTTTCTTTATTCATTCCTTAATTATTTAAAATATTTTAAGTATCATTTAACTATTTCTATTCTTTAACTATTTCCGCAAATGATAATTTTAGATTTTTTTTTACCTTATGGGCTTAATTAACTTATGGTCACTTTTTTTAACAACCAGAATATTTTAAGACATTTTTCTCCTATCATCAGTACAAAAGCAGTCTAATTTTTTATGCGTGGGAACGATCGTTCTAGTTAAAAACAAGTGTGGGAACACCATTCCCACGCTTTCTCCGCCCAACTACATCTCTGCCACAGCTCTGTACATACACGATAATCGAATAGCTATAAAACAAATTATAAATAACTAATCTAAAAAAACATAAATTTAATTTGGAATGAGCAAGTCATTTATTTTTAAAGGCATTTATTTATAAACAATTTTTGAATGATAGGAAGTTCTGTAAAAATAAATAAATAAATAAAAAAAAAATTAAATTAAAAATATCTCAATTTAATTCCACAGACGACTTCCAGATGGCAGCACGAACCTAAATTTACTTTTAAACATTTTCAATCTTAAAAAAATGAGAAAAAAATAACCTGGTTACCTTCCATTAAATTATTTAATAAAAGAGGCTGCAGTGTTAGTGTATAACAAAAATGACTTCTTCTAATTTTTTTAACGGCTGACATAGTATTTAAAGCACAAAAATTATTTAAATAAATAGAAAAGTTAAATATAATTTCTAATTTAATCAGAAAAATTAACAAATAATTTTTAAAAAATTGATTTTTTTAAATAAAATAATTCTGTGATCACGCTTTCAAAAATTTCCATTTTTATTTACAACAATCTTTTAACTGCAACTGTCAGTATCAAACTCACCATTGGCTAAATTTTGGTGTAAAAAAATGGATAGAGTTTACTTTCTGGAAACCTCGAAAAAGTCTCCGGGCGGGGTCTAATTTCAAATTTACCCTGGCTACCTTTCGATTCGCCAGTTTGGTCAAGAACTCTCGCCAATCACAGGAATTATAACGTCGCCCGGAGTTGTGACATCACGAATTTGTTCCAATTTGAGACTCGCTGCTTGCGGTCTCTGCGCAATATTTTTTCGTGTTACCTATTGAGTAACCTACTCGCTTACTTCTGATATAGTTCAAAATTATTTCTACGGATTTGTTAATTTTAAAATGTAAATTTTAGACTATCTCCACATTCTAGCGATTAGGTAAGTGTGTAATTTATTTTTGATTATAATTATTCATTATTCCATTTCAAGTCGTAGTCCAGGACTTAAGTATAATGGACTTCCACCGGGAAAAGTATTGCATCATTTTGTAGCACTTTGTCTACTAAATAATTTTGTTCCTATGAGTTTTATTCGAAAAATCCTTAGTTTTGGTGAAAAAAGTTAAAACGTGAAACTATTGTTCCGTTATCGCATGTGAAAAAATTAAATTGCAAAAATTGTTATCAAAAATCTTCAATTATTTTAATTTGTTCACAGATTATTTTCACACAAGAAAATAATTGTGAAAAAGAATTTAGGCAATTTTTTTTTCTTTCTAAAAATAGGGACATTCTTTTTCACTTAATTGGGTGGAGCCATGATGTCTATCTTGCTCACGGGCGAGCTAATGGAGCGAAAGAGGCTTCACTATAAAAGATTGATTCGAATGGGTGGTGCCTTCTCCGTGTTCTACTTAACTGCATGGTCGGATCACAGCCAACTAGATTACTACAGGCCCGCTCACGTGAGCCCAACGCCATAGAAAACCTGTCCCCAAATTTTTGCTGTAACGATTCTCTCAAGCAGTTTTTCTCCGACAGATGGCGCCTGCTACCTGGGTTAATATTCTCAATTTAACAGACTATAAATGCCAATTAATAGCCCAGTTTCTGATTACATACAGAAATATATTGCCTTTTTCTCAAAAATTTATCGTATTTTATTTTCCAACGACGATAATGAAAAATTTAAATCTTACATACCTTTTTCTACTCTTTTATTTACACTGAAGGCGGTTTATTGGATGAAATGATTTCTCAGGCATGATTAATAACTGATAATGAATTGATAGTTTACACTGAAAGCTAAATTGCAAAATGCATATAAAAGCAGACTTTATTTTAATGGTTAATAAAATAGAATTATATAGAATTTTAACCAACTAATTAATAATTTAATTATTTTTATTATAATTAATTATAAAATAAAGAATTAATTAGAAGGCTTGACACCTGTTTGGAAAGACTTTAATGGAATGTTAATGAAATTAACACATGAATTTACAATAAACTGATGATATAACTACACAATGTATAATACATAATTTCTAATAACTTTTGACACAAGCCAGATTTTTAATACACTGCATGATAAAAATGAAGCATCAGTAAATAATTACGGCAGTTTACATTCTCTGGAATCTTTATTGATATATCCCTAATAAAATGTAAAGAGGGCACAATAACGCTATTTCAAAAATGTAGAACTGCTCATCAAAATAAAATAATTTTCACTCTAATACATAGCAAGTAATAAAACAGTATGTCACACGAAAACATCCAAGTAAGCAAAAACGTGTCGTACGAAACACTAGTCAAAATAAAGTTTTGGTGCCCGTACCGTAAAATAAAAGAGCGCCATTGTTTTCATTACATATTATAACTTAAAAGTATTAAATGTAGATTAATAAGTACTTTTTAAATTACTGACTCTAACGAGAAGTACTATGTTTGCTAGGATTGGAAACTGCCCATACTCCCAACAGAGGTGTTGATGAAATATTGTGAATTGTAAAATAAAGGAAGTTTTAAAAATAACAGACGGATCTCGCTCATGGTTCCAATTAATAATTTAGCAGACACTGATTAATTATTTGATAAAAAATGAAAGCTAAATGAAGTTCTACAGTAACAAAAACTGGAATGGGACTCAACAATTTTGAAGTATTCAAGATAAATGGTTGCTTCTATTTGCGATCTTCAAGAATGTTGACAGTATCCTCAAGATCACATTAACATTAGTAGATTTTAAAACATATGTTTCCAAAGAACAAAAGCTCCAAGAAAAATTATTTCCTCAACTACTTACAAACAACATATATTTTTCAAATAGATGAAAACATTAAATGTGCATATATAGCTTTGATGTTGGATGAACTTAAAACAATTAATGCACCTTAGCTTGGCTACTACAGAATAAAATTATAAAGGGAAACAAATTACCTTTACGTGAGATAGTTGTAATCCGGAGGTTTTCTTTACTTCGAAACACATGGAACCGCAGATTACTTTTTCCTGACTGCGATTTACAAAATGGAGCACAACAATATGCCATTGTTAACACGACAAAATACTATATAAAAATTACGGAAAACTCTGAAACGTTTTAAACTTGTTCGGTAAACTGTAAACACATGAAAACACATGGCATGTTTACCCATGTCATTTGGCGTCCCCTATGAACAACCCTAGTAATTACTCCAACAGAAAGTGGGGACACCCTTAAAATTCACGTGAGCGGGCCTGTAGTAATCTAGTTGACTGTGGAAGGATGTTTTAATATAATGTATAAAATGTCGTACCCTAGAGGACGTAAACGGTTCCTGCAGTAACAGACCCTCCCCGCACAACCCCTCCCTTTCCTGCCGTATCAGGAGTCTGAAGGACACCTTTCGAAGTGACATGGTGAACCTCTTGATAAGAGACATTACGGGGCACTTCCGATCAATGTTCGAGGTGCGAAAGTCGCCATACTTTCTTTCCGATTGTCTCCCAAGGGGGGCACAGACCAGGCTGCATCGTTTCAGAATTGGCTGTGCATTCACCAACAAGTACCTCCACCGCATTAGGCAACTCCCGTCGCCTGTGTGTCTCCAGTGTCAGGAAGGTGCTGACGAAACACTGGAACACATTCTTTTGCGGTGTCCGGCCTACGGCTACCTCAGGGAGGAGCTCCTTCTCGCCCGCCGCCGTTTAGGCCTCGCCTCGCCACCAGGTCTGTCCGACCTCCTGGATCCCACCGGATCCCCCCGCCTTCGCGCTGCCTCCGTGGCTGTGCTAAACACCTTCCTTTCCGGTCTTGGCCGGTTCCTGTAGGTTACTCGGCTGGCCCATGGGGGTGTCTCCGGTCCTGCTGCCTGGGCCGTGGCCGTTCCCCGTGACGGTTCCAACGGCTGCTGGTTTCGGTGTGCGTTGAATGACGACTTTACGTGAACGTGCATCTATGAATGCCGTGTTGATCGGCAATCCATCTCCCCCTCAGCCGCCTCGGCGGCTGATTACGCTGTTCAAGCGTCCTGTCTGGGATTACAGCGCCGCCTCCGGCGGCCATCCTTCCCATTGCCCTCATTGCAAAAGAACGAACGTATAAAATATATATTTGTTTTTGTTATTATCATTGTTATTTTTTTTTTTTGACGAGATGAAGAATTGAGGTAGGAAAAGATATGATTTTGGGATTTATACTGGCGTTTGTAGTTTTCAGTAGTGTGTTAACACAGCGTAGAGAAAATATTACAAGTGCAAGAGAATTTCCAATGGTAAGCTTTTATATAAAATAGTTCCTTAAAATAGAAATGAAATACGTTTTAATTTAATCATCCCCTTTTAAAGGTACTTACCTTCTACTCCAGACTATGGTAACTTGCGAAATACTTGCCACTGGGGCGTGAGTGCATATTACTCCCTTCTTTCTGTCGCCAATCGCGCCAACTTCCTTTTCGGGTTTGAAACCGCGTCATCATGACGTCAGGGTGAAATTTTAGAATTATCCCGGTCGCCAAGCTTCTTTCGTTGCCAAAACTCATACTATGCTCTTAAAATTGAGTCCGAGAATTCTAAGCAGTGCGCTTACTCGTGTATCTCAGCGCAAATCCTGTCCTTGTACCTTGGAGCGTTGCCAAAATAAACTCTGGGTGTCAACCATGTTCCTTTGGTACGCAAGAGTATTTTTGGCAATAGTACAGTATATGGTAAATGTTGGCGACTTTTTTGAAATGTCGCCATTATGGCTAAGGACGCATCTCGCGATCTAGTCATTTTGGAAAAAAAACGCTATTTAGTTAATGAAGAGTTCTTTTAGTGTAGTGGTAACTGGAAAGTAAAAAAGATTTAGTCACTAGTAAACAACACGGTAGCCGCTTCCGTTTTAGCTTGTTTTTGTTTCCATGCATTTTTTTCGGTAAAACTTTAGAATTATCCCAGTCTCCAAGCTCCTTTCTTTGCTAAAACTCATGCTATACACTTAAAATTGAACCCAAGAGCTATAAGCACTGCATCTTCACATGAACTGCAGCATACCCAAAACCTAGCTTGTATCTTGGAATATTTCCGAAACAAGCTCTGGGTGACTGCCATGTTTCATTCGGACCCAAGGGGACTTTTTGCAAGTCAGTATTTTTCCTGAATCAATGAATGGTGCCCTGCAACCTGCCTACCAAAAAAAAAAATCAGTAAAGCACAGAGTAGTAATCTCCCGCAATTCGAAAGCTTTCAATAATAAAAAAAAACAAAAACCTCTCATCTGCAGCGGTCGTTAACGTAAATGAAAGGAAACAGGACATATTTACGTAACAAAACCAACAAAACAAGCCGCTTAATGATTATATTCTGACTTTTAGCAAACTTCATGCCACAACATCGGTGAGTTTTTTTCAAAACATTTAGAAAAATTCATGACTCGCAAAACGTCAATCCATGTTGATGTCATCTGAGAAACATTACCAGAGAAGGAAGTTAGCACCTTTAATGATCGGGGTAATTCTAAAGTGTGGCCCATTTTTTCTTACTTTGATTTTAGTTTTCTCCTACTTTTTTTAATACTGTTGTTTTTTGGTCATACTTTAGAATTATCCCAGTCACCAAAGACGCTAACTTCTATGCAAACTTCCTCCTTGGCATGGTGTGCAGAGGGGGACTCAAGTCTCCTCTAGCCGTTTAAAAATTTGATTTGCCGTAACCTGCTATGCATTTACTTTCAAAAGTTTTACAGTCACATTTTAAAATAAGGTACTTTTTAGCTCATTACTAATTGTCAAGCAGTATCAATTATTTTTGTAGCGTTTTGGTATCTTGTACATTCACTAAAATTCTTGACAGCTTTGAGAAGGAGGTAATTTTTCTCAGCCCCTCCTAGAAGTACTCATTATTGTCAGCCCCTCCCCTTGAAGTACTCCTATGGGCGTCCATGCTTCTCGTGTAATCGTTCTTAGATGACATCATTATGGATTAATGTTTTGCGAGTCGCAAATTTTTCTAAATTTTTTGAAAAAACTCACCGATGTTGTGCCATGAAGTTTGTTAAGGTTGGCATATGACCGTTGGGGTTTTGTTCTGTTTGGTAAATATGTCGTGCTTTCCTTTCATCAACGTTAATGACCACTGCATGTACAGAGGCGAGTTTTTTTATACTATTGCAAGCTTACGAATTGCAGGAGCAAAACTGTGCAAAGCGGGGGGTGCAAAGGGTGTGCCGTACCCGGGCAGCCGATTTTGAGGTCGTCAATTGTGCTTACTAACCTTTCTTTAACGTTTTATTTTTTTCTGAACTTTTTTTAATTATTATTATACATACAAAAAGGGTAATTTTTGAATTTCACTGTCTCCATAGAAAATGTGTGTCTCTTATTTAAATTAGCCCCACTTTTTCAGCAGTCCTTCTCTATTACCAACCTCGAAATAGTAAGAAAAGGGTTGGGGTATCGGTGAAGATATAAATCCTGGACGGCAGCTTGGAACGTTGAAGGACGACAGCAGGGAAAGGAAAACGTCAGTATAGAAACGGATCGTTCATATGCTGACTTATGAAACCATGGTGTTTAGAAATGAGTCGCCTCCAAGAAATCTGAATAATAATGATACCGACATTCAAAACTATTTCATGGAGATGCACTAATTTCACATGTGGATTTCTAAGTAGGCACACAAGGCGCAATCTATGGGTGGTACTTATCGGGGAGCAGTATCGAAGGGCTTAAAAATAAAATTTTCCAAACTGGACAATGTTGAAAATAATGTTTCTTTTTAATTATTGTTCTATCTCCCCAAGAGCGGTAATATATAGGGTGTTGCAGAACTCCACATCCAAAATTTAATGGTAGGTAGGGGACACCAAATAAGGCATATTGGCCGTTATCTCCATGTCCATCTAGGTACATGTTCGGCGGTATAGTGAATATAGTGTTTGTATCCACAGTGTTACTACGTAACCACTTACATAAATAAAAATTTGACACCAAATTAAAGTTATCGATCTAATAATACAGCACAGACCAAAAAATTGGTTATTCCATTACTTGGTCGTGTGTAAACGTTACCATTTAGTGAAAGTAAGCATAAAACTGCCTTTTTTAGCACACTGAACTGCCAAGTATGTGCAATAGGTAAAGGACATCAAAACAAACAATTTTTGTTCAGTGATTTCTTTTCTTAAAATTAGCCGTTCGGGAATTATAGTGAATTTAGTGTTTAGGTCCACTGCCTTCAAGGTTTACACATATGGCGACAATGCGCCATTTCAAGAATTTTTACAATTATTTTATGCCAACAGCCGTCTGGATCTCTTTATTTGGCAACTTTGTAAAATCGGTTCAATTAACAGGAATTGCAAAGCAAAAAGCGCAGTAAAGCTTGGCAAGGAGGTACCTTAGACAGGGCCGGCATTAGTGGTGGGGGGGGGGGACCAAGATAAGCCAAGGGTGGCTAAAAATTGTAGTGCATGTACTGAGAAATTATTTTTTAACGGCCCTTACATACGTATTCCCAACAGAGGTCGTCAAATCCTAGACAAAAAAAAAAAAAAAGTTATACAATGTCGGGCTTCTGGATTTTGTAAAAAACGAAATTATTAAAGTATTATTTTATAGCGTTCGAATTTAGGTACATTTTCTCTGTCCTGTCATGCTACCTCCTAATACCGCTGTACATGTTTCGTACATGATACACCACAGAAGATAACATATACGCATAAATACAATTAAGTTCTTGATAAAGGTTAAAATTCACGGTCGCCACTGGCCCCAGGGCAACTAAATATTGGGGAATGGTGATTAAAAATACGACTTCAGTCACCATCATACTCGTCACTTTATTGTTTCCCAATGCAATCCTGTCTGTTTTGACTCTGCAGCAAGGTTACATTCTGAAACCGCAAACTACTTACTATTTTTTTATGAAAAATGTTGATCAAACAAACCCTCCTAAGGCTTCAGTATTTAAAGGTTTCGTGGCTACGCAAACGTGGCTACTAATTTAAATAAAGTGGCCTCTAATAAAAAGGGCCCTGCTGGCTAGTGGAGACTAATCAAATACCTGAATTTTAAGTTTCATTTCTTGACATAAAAAATTCATGGTATTTTTTCAGATGTACTAATTATAATACAATACTGTGGTATATGTTCCAATAAAATTTATTTGATACCATTATATATGTAAAATACACCACTAAGTTGTAGATGTAACATTTGTGCAATTAATAGAAACAAGTACAGTGGTATAAGTATATTATTTATATTTTAGAAAGTTAAAATACAGAAAATAGAAAATAAACAATACAATGTTCAATCAACTCCATAAATAACATTTACTGTGTAGCATCGGTTCTACTAATATCCAGTTTTCCCCTTTGATTTATATATAATAATAAGGTTTATTTCAAGCACATAATTGCATGATACGTGCCACACACATACGGATGTTTGTTTAACTTTACAAAAAATAAATATTTAACTATTCTCTTTTACCGTTTGGTTTTATATTGCTGTTGTTGAAAAAAGTAATCTTCGGTTTTATTATTTCATCATTATCGTTGCATAGCTTGGCAGCAATTTCCTTGCAGTTTGACTTTTTTTTTATTTTACTTGGGCTGAAGCTTAGGAAAAGGACGAAAAAAAAAGCAGCGAAGCACGTGTTCCAATAAACTACAAATTTAGACATTTTGCAATTAAACGCCGTCAACATTAAAAAATATAAAACCACCAGTGCACAGTGGACCTGAAAATAATATAAGAAAACATATTTTATAATACATATATATTATCATATTCAACCACAATTTATCCACTTCTGAAGAGAGATGAAGGTCTCCTCTCTAGGTATCCATAACAGATATCTATTTTGAGCACAAATATATTTCTATACTACCTCCACCTATTTTCCTATTTTATCCCCTCTTTTATTTCGAGAACGTTTTGTCTTTGGCAAAAAAACATAGGACAGAAGGAATGCTAGTCGTTCAAATTGTAGCCAATCACCACCATATTGAAAATAGGTTGGATAGCATTACATCAAATGAAGCAATGGTTCTATTTTGGATTTTTCGGTGAAATAATGTTTAACATTTACATTTATTTAGTTTTGCTTATCAACTAAAATAAAACAAAACGTATTTTGGATTTTGACTGAAAGGTAAATTACAACATTACAATTTTACCGTATCCACAGCACCTCAATAATTATAAATATATTAAATTTACGTGGAAATATTCGACGAAACAATACGCAATATAAATAAGACACAAAAAACAACGTTTTAGAAGCGTATTTATGTCAAGATTGAGTTCGAGCTACGCGTTTCGGGCGATAAAAGTTCGCCCTTCTTCGGGAGTGAACACGTGGAATATCGTCAACAAACGAGGTTGATTCGCGGATGTAACTAGAGTTGAGTTATTAAGTGAAATGTTCACTTCCAAAAGTAGGACGTCAAGTACTACGTGGTTTTTGTGGTGCGGCCACTCCTCCCAGAATTACCAAATTGTGGAAAAGTT
>QLNU02015360.1:150579520-150598557 GCA_006491805.2 Dysdera silvatica | reverse complement strand
AAAACATGTCAATATTAAAAGAAAGTAGGAGAAAATCAGGATTGAAGTATGTAAAAATATATCTAGGGAAATAATTGCCGAAACAGAAGTGGTTACCATGTTGTAAAAGAGCACCATTATTGATGTTTTTGTATATGATTCCACAGAAAATCCTATAAAAATAATTATCCTATCTCTACTGGTTCAAGAAATTGTCTTGCAATGATTTTTGCAAGAAAGAAACAGCATTAAATAGAGCAATGTAATATTTATGAACTTCTATACAATTTTCAATAAATTTGCTGTAAACTTTTAATTTGTAACACAGCTTTCACATCTTTGTAAGAATGTTTTCCTTACACTGGTTGTATTTATTTTTACTTTATATTTTAGGTTTTTTCAAGTTATATAAATAAATTATTGGATTTTCAAATGACACCATCTTACTTATTCAAAGGAAAACAGTGTGCTCTAGTTGTTCATGACTCTGAACAAGATATAAATTTGAAACCCTTTTGGAAAAGTACTGGACTTTGGTAATACACTCATTGACAAAAAAAACAAAAAAAACCCCCACCAAATAGGAATGTCGGATTGATTCAAAACTTGGCATGCAGTTCTATCTCAGACAGATATGTAAATGATTAGAATTTTGGTAGGACTGCACACTTAGTTATACAATCAGATGTTGCAACATTGTTACCCCCGTTTCACTGTAAAAATGTCCCCAGGGGATAGGATTATGTAGTGTATTCCTTTTTTTAGGTTTTTGAGAGGTTGTTGAGACTACTAGACATGCCTCTATGAGGAAGTCAAAGACAGTTTGGCCAGTTAAGACTTCGAAAGGTGATGCATCATTGGACTGAAAAACAGGCTGGATATTTTAAAGAATTGCTCCCATGTTAGCCATTCCAACTTAGCTGTTAAGTGTTGGGAATAGTGGTTAAGTGAAGGCTCACATAATCACAATGAACAGGCTCTCGATGGCCCAGACAGATCACCAGTAGAGGGGGATCATTTGATCTGCCAACAAGCATAAGCAGCTCCAACAGTTTTGTTGTCTACCATCCAGAAACATGTGGCATCTTCATTACAGATTCTTGTGTCTATCTAAACCATTTCTAGGCACTTAACAGAAGGACGTTTTGTGTTAAAGTGCCCATTATGTGTCCTGCCATTGTTAGCCATTCACCATCACCTTCATTTGCAATAGTGTGGTGAACGAGAAACTTGAACTGAGACGGACTGGAACCATATAATCTTTAGCATCGAACCCAGGTTCTCATCGGGCTCCGATGACAGTCATGTTTAAGTATGGAGGGCATCTGACGAGCACTTCAATCCTACCTTTACTGTGGAGCGACAGACTGCTCTGACTGCTGAAAGGATGATTTGGGGAGCCATCAGATACAACAATTGGTCATCCGTAGTAGTGATACGAGGGACACCAACAGCTCAGCTATATGTGCAGTAAATTCTTCAGCCACATGTGTTGTTTCTCCTGGAAGGGTTTCTAACAGGCATTTTTTCAGCAAGATAATGCTCATTTTCACATAGTAGGGGTTTTGCAGCAATGCCTTTGCCAGGTTGACATAATTCCTTGGCCTGTTAAGTCACTAGATTTATCGCTGATCGAGCGTTTATGGGACCAACTGGACCACCAGCTTCGGCAGCCAACGAGTGTGTAGGACAGTGGATCTCAATTAATTTTCACTATAGGCTACTTTGGATCTTTTTTTTTTGGTCAGAAGGCCAGAAAAATATGAAAACGAAATTATCTTGCATGCTATATATAAACAGGGGGAGGGAGGGGGGGGCTTATCCCACCTAGAAATTTCTGATTCAATGAAATAAAGAGCCTTAATTCCTCTAGAAAAAGTTAGCCCCCCCCCCCCTCCCGATAATTTTTTTAAAACCTTTTATCTTTTGTAGGCTTGCCAGTGTTTATTGTTTGCGAGCCGCCTATTGAGAATCACTGGTGTAGGATTTAGAGACCTAGTTGCAATAACTGTGGACAAATGTGTCGCAGGATACCATGGGGAATTTGTATGCCTCCATACTTGATCATATTTTATCTTGTATCCAGGCTAGAGGCAGCTCAACAAGGTGCTGAAGCCACCTTTGAATTGTACAGTTTTTTCCAATAAACTTACCCTTTTGCTCTGATATTGTAATCGTTTACATATATTAATGTTATATTCATGCCTATAAAGTTTCATTCAATTCCAACAACTCCTTCTTGGTATGTTATTTATTTTTTTGTCAGTGAATATATATTTCAAATTGTTTGTAGAAACTTCAAAACTGAAAAGTTCCGTTTTTAACTAAATATTTTATTTTACAGAGACATTTTATTTATTCCTGGATTTACATTATATTTAATAACAGTTATATGTCTGTTCCTGATTTTACATTTTAAAAACTGTTTACTTTTAAACATGGGATTTTTTTAATAGAATTATTTAAAAATAACATTTCAATTAAGAAAGTGTGAATCTAACAGTTATTAAAGATACCTTATACTGAGCCTACCACTGCATGCCTTGTAGTATTTTATTAATTATAAAGTACATTTGAAGGATCTCAAAGTGTTTAGGGTGGTGTAGAGACAACATGGTGCTCTAACGTACTGAAATTCCAGATTTTATTCTTTAAGCGACATGTATTTAAATTCCTCTGAAAATTACATGTCATGATGCAGGTGTTGCATTAAACACAAAGTATCCAGAAATCATTCTCAAATATTTATGAGTTTTTATATAAAATGTGTTTATATTTAAAACCAGTTATAGTGTAAACATCTGTCTTAAGCTGTCATGGAAAAAATCAGCCATTTGAAAACTCATATAGTCTGAAGTTGTCTGCTCAGGATGAATACACTTAAAAAAACAACAAAAAACAGAGCATCTTGATAAAATAACCCAAATGGTAATAAAATTTCATATGCAAATACCTTCTGCACATCATGATGGTGTATATCAAGAGTGATCTTCAATTTTAAGGACAGAACTTTTAGTGGATTTTGCTTATGTTTATTTTCATTGACTGTAATAATGCCTTAATGGCGGATTTGCATAAACTACAAGCAAAAAGCAGAATTTGAAAGAGAGCGTGTCAATGGACTGAAAGAGAACAGATGGGCAAATTGCCATATTGGTCTGCATTTGGGTTGGAACTCTGCAATAATTGGCCAAAGTTGGCAGAAATGGGTCGCAAATGGCAGATTTCACTGAAAAGCTGGCAGCAGATGACCTAAGGTAAATAATAAATGAATATATATTTAGAGTGATTCTCACTTTTAGGGACAAAAATTAAATGGATTATGTTTGCATTTATCTTCATTGACTGTGACAATGCATCGATGGCAGATTTGTGCATATTGCAAACAATGACAGAGTTTAAAAGAGGATGTGTTGTAGGGGCCCTGTGATGGTATAGTGGTTATGTGTTCTCCTAGCCTGCCATTAATTCATGTTCAACACTTGATGGTGCCAGAAAATAGAATGCTCACTGTTTGCTACAGTTCAAGGGTTGGTTTCTTAGTTCATAAGAGGTTCAGATTCCTCGGAAAACAGTAGGTCAGGGCCAGGGTTTAAGCTGGCTCAAAACATGCTGTCGCAAAAATGCTAAAATGGGTAAAAAAAGTTGTAGCAAAATGCTAAAAATATTAGTTGCTTTCGTTGCTCGAAAAATCGTATCAATAAAATTATTTACATCAACCATGCTTTGAAATATAAAAGACTATTTTAGAAAATATTAACATATTTATGAAATATACAATATGAGTTGAGACGTCATCAATGTTGTTCCAATTCAAGTGTGTTGCCACAGTCAATCTTCATTCATTTTTGTGACAAAGAGATGACCAACGAATGGAGATTGAATATGGTGTGTATGCATGTGGGTATTTGTCATTGCATGTCTTAAAGTATCTAAGAAGAAGTGGGAGGGCGGAATTACTTTAACGTTTAAACAGGATGTCTACTCATCAGTCATCAAGTCAGGGAAATTTGAAATACAAAGGCCAAAGTCAGGGAAATTTGAAATTCATTGTTATAATAAATAACTTATTAAAATAATTTTCCTGAACTGTGCTTTTCATACCACATTACCTACTGAAAAATTTGAAAAACTTGTACTTTTGACTAAACTTCTTCCAAAAGTTACCATTTTGCACCAAAACTAATATAATTTATATAAAATTATTAAGCCTATATATTTCTCAGGAGAAAATGTTTGCCAAATATATAACTAAAACTTGAAAAACAAAAAGTGTTTTTAGCTAAATTATTTAATCTGTAAGGGATTTTGATCATACCAATCTCCTTTGCCTTATATATAGTCATACACATTTTAAATGGAATAGAAGATGAAGCATCAGCTTTGCGATTATATAGTTAAACTCTTTTATAATGAACTTGAAAAGGGCCAAATGGAAATGTTGCTGTAAATATTTAATTAGTGCAAGTTTTTAGTGTAAAGAAATACACTTTTTAATACAGCTTTTGAATTTGTAAATTCACTATAATTGAGTTATAAATGGTTTTGGGGTTTGCGTTAATCGATTTCATGGCCTTGAAACTTATTTTGATTGCGCATATTTGAGTGCATTGTGTGTTGTTTACTGTAATTAGTAACTGGTAATCGATTAAGATTTGGTCTGGAAACCTGGAAAAGTCAGAGAAGTTTGAAATAGAATTTGAGTAGACACCCTGTTTAAAAATCCAAAACAATGAAACGTAAATCTGAGGTTATTAAAAAAAAGGTGAAGTTTTTGATAGAACATTAAACAACTGTAGCTATTTTGCAATGTACACAATTTTTTTTTCTCGCATTTTATAATAGTTTCCCGCATTTTGCGAAAAAAAAGCCACTGTAGCTTAAACCAATACTGAAGTAACCACAAGTACCTTTAGCAATCTGGGAAATCTTGAAATGACCCTCCACAGAAGAATATCTTAAAATATTTTGACCCATTCTTCATAGAATTGTTCCATTACCACTCAGGCCATTCTTTTGAGTGTATTTTTAACCCACAGGTGAAGATAGTGAGTGGGGTGATATGGATAGCGAATAGCCGTGAGTTGGCCAAGGAAGGGACAACTCCCTCACTTCAAGGGGTTGGGTTCACTAAATGAAGACAACTGTGCAAGGGAGCATTTCTGTGTGCCTGGCATGGTCAACTTGCTCCCTCTTCCCCCCCAACTGTAATTCCCCCCTTGAGTAATAAGTAAGAGGATGGGGTATTCATGCAGGTGCTGTTAAGAATTTTGAAGAGGAAACAAAAAGAAACAAGAAAAGATCGCTGAAGTGCATAACGGATCTTCTGGAATCGAGAAATCCTGTTTTCAGAGAATAAACTGTGGTTAAAAATGCCTGTCGCATTTTCGCTACAGGATTTTTTTTTTTTTTTTCGAGCAACTCCTTACATTTTGTGAAAAATGCAACTGCAGCTTCAACCCTGGTCAATGTGCATTTTGATCTTTGCTGTCTTTATGCCAATAAAAAAAGGCAAATAATGCGGCATTGAACTGAAAGAGGACAGATGGACAAATTGTCATATTGGTTGACATTTGTGTTATGGGGGAATATTTTGAATAGATTTTTATTTATTTATTTTTATAATTTTATTTATATTATTTATTCAGGAATAATTTGTAAATTGATAGTTACTAGTTGTTAGTAAACATTGTAATTTATTTGTCATTCATATAATATATGAATTAAAATGATTTAGAATAATTAATGAAAATTAAATGAAGTATATTATAATTAATGAAATGTAAATGATTTATTATAGGTATTTTATAATTAGTTTGGTTAAATTTTTAGTTAGTTTACTTATTGATTTAATTTTTACTATTTGAGAACATTAAAACACAATTTCCATAACATTAAATATTAAATTTGTTTATCCAGAATAAATTTGTAAATTGCCCGTTGATACTGGTTAGTAAACATTGGTTGACTTTT
The DNA here is from genome assembly GCA_006491805.2 of Dysdera silvatica. Classification (NCBI taxonomy): domain Eukaryota; kingdom Metazoa; phylum Arthropoda; class Arachnida; order Araneae; family Dysderidae; genus Dysdera; species Dysdera silvatica. The sequence goes on along the minus strand of QLNU02015360.1, from coordinate 150,592,605 downwards.
ACCTAAAATTTCAAATGCAAGACCGTAAAAATTAAGTGAATAACTAGGGTTATTTTTCTAAACGCGTTGTGTGTTAAACATAAACAAAATAAAAAAACAGGTTCTTTAAAACAGACATGAAACAATTATTCAATAATTACTGCCTTTTATTTTATATTATAAACACGATAATATATTTTCCAATTCCTTTAGAATATAACAGTGCCATTTATATAAGCATTTGGAGCTATTAACCATTCTACATACTATCAATTTTTCACTTGGCATATTTTTTTTGTATTTAAACCTTATATAAGTAATTAAAAAAACAAAATAATTCAAATACTCATTTCACTATGAGAATCATACTGGGGTATATAAACCACCAGAAAAAATTTATACATTTCATTATAAGTTTAATGAGGGAGGAGGCACTTACAATTTATCGATTAATAGAAGAGAAAGAAAGATAACTTTAACTTACATGTTACACCCTTAATGGCCCATGTTTGGAGTAGGTTGGAGTCCACTGTTCATCTTCGTGTTTCAAAATTTCTCTCTCTCTGTCTCTCTCTGGCGAAGTGAGATTTCTCACCACTTTTTAGTTAATCGCCATCTTGAAGATTTTTTTTTGTATAAGGACTGCTAAAATCCTTATTCTCGCCAATATATTGCCAACTTTTTCATTTGGCTTTTGTTAACGTATTAGACGGCAATTTCGCCTGCCTAAATTGCAATTGTTGGCCAATTGTGGTGGTCTGGACTGGACGCCAAGCCCAGGCTCGGTGTGGGTGGGCTTGCCTATTTATGCAGGTGCCACGAGTTGGCTATTTATTGCTGTGATGACTCATTTACTTCCCCTCGACCAGGGATTTCGTCTGAACTTAAGTTTTTATAGGTTTCGGTTGCTGATGGATATTAGCCATATTGTAGGGAGCGAAATAGCAGTTTTTAGGTACACTGATTGGCCAAAATTTTTTTGTTTGCAAGTTAAAAATGGGTTTAAAAAATTAAATATGATAGGTAGGAAAAAAACAAAAAGGTGGATTTGTATGTTAAGGGGTCCTACTTTTAAAAAGAAAAGGAATTTAATTATAAGTGCCTTATTTATATTCAGAATTTTTTTAAGAGTGTTTTTTACTAGTAAAAATCAAATTAATTTAAATTTTACACCTTTGTTAATTCAACAGGCATTTTTAACAAGTCTTTTCGTTTGTCACATAAAAAACAACTAAATTTAAAGTTCTTGAAAAGAAGTTACAAAGAATTTGATTTTGTTTGGAAGCATGCCTTGCACAGGAAACTTGTTTACTTCCTATTATGCCCATGATGAAGGTTTCTTTGGACGAAGGTGCCGCCTCTTGAATGGAGGTGTCTCCTCTTGAACGTTAATTAATCTGGCATAGTGTTGTAGACGCAGTGTACAAATAATTGGAGGTACAACTCCATCTGAAAAAATTAAATAACAGGCGGCAGAATATCGAAAAAACAAAAACACTTAACAACATCTAAGCATATATTTATATATAGTGAGAGAGAGAGAGTGTATGTGTTTTTTATTTAATTATATCTATTTATCTGCTCCTGGGTGTTTAGATTTAATTAGTTATTTTAAAAAGAGAATTTTCAATTTTCACCCTAACATTTGGATCAGAGCTAAAGTGACTAACTCTCCCGTATTTCTCAGGAACTCTTGTGTTAGAGCTAATATTTTTAGATCCTCCCAACTCCTGTATTGACCTTCTATTTCTCCTGTACACTTCATTAACAATCAAGGTCATGAAATTTAAATTATTCAAGGTGTGGCTATAAAGTATTAGGACTACTTATATTAAAAAAAAAATCAGTCATCGTACCTTCATTATTCATGTTTATTTTTCAAAGTAAGAGCCTCCTGACTCAGTATGTAACTTGGCGTGGTCTTCAGCTTATACAGGGCATTGCAGAACTCCAAACTTGGAATGCTATTCAACACTTGTGTCACGTTACGTTCAGTGTCATTCTTATCTTCGAGTCGGCTCCTTTCTATACCATTTTGAGTTTTGGGAATGGCAGGTAGTTTGCTGGGGCCAAATCTGGAGAATAAGGTGGATAGTTGAGCACAATCACATTCTTAGATGCTAAATCTGGTTGACGAATGTTGTGATATGGGCCTGGATGTTGTCATGAAGGAGAAACCAGTCCCTGCTCCTCTTCATCTTTGGTTGTATGTGGATAATCCTTGCAAACAAATGTTCCAAGATGGTTTTGTAGAATTCTTTGTTGACTGTTCTTCCTTGAGGTAGAAATTCTCTGATTGATACCTTCTGCGTTGAAAAAAACACATTACTTTCACACATGATTTCTGAAGTTGCAATTTCTTCGACTTTGGAGAGTCTTTTCCCGTCCATTCTGTGCTTTGATGCTTGCTTTCAGGATTATAACAAAAACATCAGAACTCATCTCCAGTAATGACCTTGCTGAAAAAATTTGAATTACATCTCTTCATGTCCAGCAGATCTTCGCATGAAGTAACACATCCTCCTCTTTGCTCCTCTGTCAAAGTGTGGGGAACGAAGCGGGCGCACACTTTTTTTTTAATCTTTACCAATGTTCAGCTGAGCCATTTCTTTGTCAATGTTAAACTTCGATGCCACCATTTTAATTGTCATCAGTCGATTGCTTCCCAAAAGTTGGTATACAGCTTCCATAGTTTCAGCGTTCTTGCTTGTCGCTGGGTAACCACTCCTGTCTTCATCTTCAGTCCTTTCTCTTCCTTTCCAAAACTCAGCATACTAATGAAAAACATTGGAATGACCAAAGGACTTATTACCATAGGCTTCCCGGATCATTTCATTTGTCTCAGTTGCTGATTTACTCAATTTAAAACAAAATTTAATAGCATATTGTTGTCTAACAAATATTTCCATGATGAGCGACAGAGAACACCTCAAGCAAATCACATCTGCTTATTAACTGACTAAACACAGTTAGACCAATCATAGTTGGGGGCATGGCCGATGGTTGCCACAGTGTGGTGCAAATGTCAAACTGTAGCTGGCGTTCTTTTTGCACTCTTTATAAAATCAGTCTTAATATTTTATAGCCACATTTTGTCTTATTAAGTTTTAATTATATGAAACTAAATTATATATTATACATTAATTTAAATTGTAAATTATTAGAAGCACTCGTCAATAAATATCGGCAAATTATCTATAATAATCGATAGAAAGTTGTACTTATAGAAAGATAACCTTAATAAGATCTTAAGTAGGTACTGCTTTAAGCATCCCAGGTTCAAATGCCCATACTGAAAGTTTTTCTAACTACCATAATGGACTGATCAGAAAAATCAAAGCAGCTTAGAACTATTTAAATCTAAACTAATTGTAGCAATCGATTATAGCTACAGTTGTAATGAATTTTTAAATTTGCATTTTTAAATTTTATTTTTGCATTTTTAAATTTTATTTTTGCATTTTTAAATTTTATTTTTGCATTTTTAAATTTTAAATTTGCACATGAAAATAAAAGAACATTTTTAGTTCTGTAGTATCAGTAGACAAATGCATATAGGAGGGAACTGAGAAACATATAAATTTGTATTCCGTATTATCCCTGTATATTGTCAGGTTATTCTTTCAACAATATTATATGATGTTGCTCTGTTATATAAAATGTAAATTAATTGTTTTGTTAACTATTATCCATTCTATGAACGCTGTGCTACTAAAAAAAAAAGAACACACAAGAGTTGTCAAAATCTTCCTTAATTTTATGGGTGAAAGTTGATTACCCTAGTCAGGGCTAAGGACAAGCATCAGTAGCAAAACATTAATGTCAACATTGACAAAATACCATCGATGTTTGGAAAAAAAATGTATAACCTAAAATCAACATTGTTTTAATTTTAAAAACATCAAAACTGCTTAACTACCCTTTTCTTATCGAAAAATATTGAGCTCTCAATATTAATGTTTATAACCAAAAAATCATCCATGTTTTAATTTAAAAAAAAATGAAAGCTATTTAATTAACTAAAAAAAAAAAAAACTAAATGTGATTGATGAAGTAAGATAAGCCCAATACTAAATTAAATTATTGTAAAAATATTAACTTATTTGAGGTAAAATATCAGTTCAGTCATAATCATCCATATACAAAATATAGGAAAACTAATTTGGTAACTACTTTCCCTTGCAAAGTCTTTTTGTTAGTCTGTCTAGCTTTTGCGAACAAACATTCTAATTGAATGGATCTAGCCACTGTCGTTAAATATATTTGGGCAATTTCTGTTAGCATCATTTGCATAACCAGCCTCAAGTTCTTAGAAAGACGATAGGGTTTTAAGAGGGAAGGGCCATAACCTTTAACCGTATGCCAGACATATATTATTTAATTGCTGTTTTTGATTTTCTAGGAGGGCTAAGTTTTTTTAAAAGAGGAGACTTAGCCTCATATATATATATATATATATAGCCACTCTCTAGTGGCAGCATGGTTAGCATTGGATACATTGTGTTAACGTGTGTTTTCAGCAAAGTAAAGGAAGAAGTAAATTGAACTTCTTTAGCTAAAGCACTTAAAATAATATGTTCTAGTTTAGAATCCAGTTTAAAAATCAATTTGCCTTTATAAATACAAAGTCCAGCTCTCTTTTTTCCAATTGCTTTGTTCTGCATAGTTTCCCCACTAACAAGGGAACCACTTTTGTGGAAGCTCGTACTTTGAAACAAGACATATCACAAATGATAGTCCCTAAATTTCTTATTAAGAATATGAAATCAGTTTTTTGTGAATAGCATATAAAACTTTTTTATTAATATTTAAAGTCCAAAAATCGCACTTTTTAGGTGAAGTTTGATATTTTTTATTCGCACTGTATATGAAGATAATAACTTTTGAACTCAATTTGAATGAAGAGGGTAATTGTATTTAACGGATAAAATTAAAAAATTATACAAAAACTGAGCTTTTTAATACCAATATTTGGCGCATTTGGCTATGGTTTAGAAGAATTGGCGATATCGGCATGAAGCATTTATTATTCCATAATTACGCTCATATTGCTACCGTCATTGGCATTATTTTTAGGAAATGCAATGGCATAATAAAAAAAGAAAGAAACTTCTAAATTTTATGGCCGTAACATCAAAATATTTTACGTAATTTTTTAATAAAGAAAAATGTTTTAATGAAGCTGGCATTTCAAAAATTTTATTTGCAAATAATTTGTTTTAAAAAGTGGACAAGCATTTTATCATACTTAACATGAATCATTTCATTTGATAGCTGGACCTGCTTGGTAGTCCTCCATGGTATCTTCACCACATAGTGATATGTCAATGAAATTATGATCCATTGTGTTGCCATTCCTTTTACAGCATCCTAGGTATATTTTTCAGTAAGATTATGGCCGGCCATACATGACATGCTTTTCTGGCAACTGCCTTCATACTTGTGACATACACATTCCTTGGTTAGCCAGAACTTTATTCTATTGAGCATGTTTAGGACCTGATGGGATGTCACCTGTGTCCATCCCGGAATGTGGATGAAATTTTTCACCAACTGGAAACCATTTGGCAATAAATTCCTTAAAATGCTATACGTAAACTTTATTCATCAATACTACACCAGGTAACAACTTACATGCAGGCTAGAGGTGGACCAATTATATGTTTACTTTGTGTATCTGTTTTCCTCGAATAAATAACCAAATTGTTTTGAAATTATGATCATTTTTTTTTCATACATGTACAATAAATATATAGAATTTGATCTCACTTGGATGATTTTTTTTTTTTTTTTTAGTCAAAGAATGTTTCAAGTTACTCAGATATATAGAGTGTCATAGCATCATTCTGTTTTATGTTTCTGGTGTGATTCTCTTTTAAGTTGTAATGGGCTACCATATATTAATTTTATTAAATCTGTTTTTAAATTCCTTTTAATCTCACATTCATTCCTTTATGATTTTTTGCTCACTCTTAATGTAGTTGCATCTTCATTGTACTTTTTCTGTAAATCATTATTTTTAGATTTCATTAATTTGTAACATTATATATATTTATGTTATTCTTTTTTTTTCAAACGCATTTATTCCTATTTTAGCCCTCCAGATCCACATCAAGATGCATACAAATTTTTTTTGTCCGAAGATTTTCTGCATAATCTTGCTCATATTGGTTCCCTTCCTACAAATTCCATCACACATATCCGTATGCATTGGATGCTAGATTTAATAAACATGAGGTAAGTAATATATATGTAATGTGTATATAGAAAGGACAGGTCACATTTTATATCTACCTTGACTTCTGGGCAATGTAAAAGTTTGTTATTAAAAACTTATTTTCAGTAATTACTCCCATTAATAGGTTTCTCACAGTCCTTAAAAGCCCTTAAGAACTCCTTATTTTTGGTTTTCATTTTTAAGGGCCTTTAAAAGTATTTAATTTTTACCAATAGTCCTAAAATCTCCTTTTTGGTTTTAGAGATTGGAATGCAATTGAAAGGATGATTCGATCATTACCTTCTACCTTACACGCCTATAGAGGTGATATGTAGGTGATTGCATGTGTACACACACACAAACAAGTTAAAATCAGCTATAACACATAAAGGCAAAAGACTGCGGTCACATGATCGTTTTGGGGTACTTTCAGTGAAACAGTGGGAAACATCTTGTGTATTGACACAGTTTGAGGTTGTTAGTTTGTGGAGAAACTGCATTCCAAGCATTTATTTTATAGCACAATTGAAGCACATTTTTAAAAACCATAGTAGAGTAATATTTACATTAGTTACACTTGCTTGTTGTTTGATGGTAAAATTTTTTTAAAGTAAAAGTAATGTTTATATTTAATGTGATAGATGTGCTTTTTTCTGAGCACAGAATATTCCTTGGAAAACTATAGTTCTTGGCATAGCTTGACGCTTAGTGACCTTGTGTCATAAAACTAACAAACTTCCTGTGCTGATAAATCTTTTAACTGTCCTTCTTAATGAAAAAAAGTATATTTTTTGATTAATCCATTCCATCTAATTCTCTTGATTATTAAATGACTTTAAATGGTGGGAAGGGAACGAAATTTTGGTTTGGGAGTTCAATGATTACGTTGAAGCAGGAATTTCAACGTTCCCTTGAGAGTAGAAGGGAAGAGAGAAAATTGCCCCTTAAAGTTATAGTTGGGAAGAAGTGGGTAGTATGGTATTAACAGATTATTAACACATAACAGATGGCTACAAAAGGAATGTGCCTTGAGCCATGACAAACTTTTTTTTTTCAGTTGAAGAAATAAATATTTTTTTTAATTAATAAGTAAAAATGTTTAAGAAAAAAGTTACTGTGTATTCACTATGTTATGTCTTCCATTTATATTGGCACCGATGATTTGGTGATTTACACATCTTTTCAATAAGGTTGAATAAAGCATTGTCCTTAACCCTAGAAGCCTTATTTTCAAAATTAAATTTAAAAATGTATTTATTGCAGTAGCCAGATAAATGGAAAAATAAATATCACAATACTTATTTTATATATTTATTTAAAAAAAAAGCAGGTATAAATTTTGATACTTTAGACATTAAGGCCATAAATATGTCGCACTAACTGTTTAAAAGTCTGGTATTGAATTTGATACTTCGGGCATTTAAGGGTTAAGTTCTCCTGCAAAAACAGAAAACACGAGGTACAGAACCGAGTATATAAATCATAATTAATTCATTTCTTTGTCTCACAATTTAGGTGTTTTTTATTTATATGTATTGTAAGAAAGATGTGCACATGACTGGCACGTTTAGGGTTTTTTATTATTAATTGTATTTTTGTGAGTTCCATTATTTTTAATTTAATTTAAAAAGATAAATTTGAGGTAATTTTTATGTAAGATATTATTACCCTTCACAGGGATAACACAATTGCCAAATAATGGTCAACACACAAAGCCACAAGGACAAGTATTTTGTGAGGCTTTTTTTTTTATGAATTTTTATCTACCCAACATGAACATACATCTCTCCATGCTCCTTTGGTTTGTCTGTAATCAGCATATTGCTGCATTCGTTAGAGTCCATGTCTGATTCATGAGATAGGACTGGCAATGCACACTGGTTGAAGACCTTGCTTTTTAGACACAAAGGTAATTTTCCCTTCAGGATAAAACCGTTTCTTATCAATGCACTCCAGTCAAGTTTAATGTGTCTGTTGAGTTCTTTCATAACGTTGCCTTCCATTGAAAACGGCTGGCCAAGTGAATATAATAATAACATATAAAGCCATATGAATCAGCAGATTTTAGCTCAATGTCATCCACCTATGATTTTACTTTTTACGAAATTATTGAACATGATCTTAGTTTTTTGTAGGTTCATCTTCAGTCCAACTTCTTTACTTCTAGTTGAAAGCTCCTGTACCATGTCTTGGAGTTCTGATGGGTTCGTTGAAAAAATAACGTTATTAGTAACTATACATGATTCAATATCCATCATTTATTTTTATTCTTTTGTTATTCCAGATTATCAGCTGAAAAATCATCTGTAAAGCTGAGGTAAAAAGTTTTGGAGAAATGGTATCTCCCTGCCTCACACCTTTACCAATTTTGATAGTTTTGGTATCTTTATATAACTGAGATTTTGCATTTGCACATTTAACCGTGCCAATATATGCATCATCAATGTCTGTTGATTTTAAAGAGTCAATGATAGCTGATGTTTAGATAAAGTCAAAGGCCCTCTTGTAGTCAATAAATGCTACACACAATGGAAGTTTATATTCATTTGTTCTTTCAGTCCGTTCTCTTAATACTTGAATATGGTCCACTGTACCATATCCACTTCAAAATGTAGATTTTTCTGTTGGTTGAGCTGTGAATGGCCGAAGTTCACACATATTGTGTCCATACAGAGGTTCTAGTGTAATGGAATGAATCATGAAAACAATGTCCGTATTTGAGGGTAACTACTAAGCAGAGGTTCAAATCTTGTAAATGAGTTTCTGTTGAGGAATTTTTATCTAATTGTAAAAATAGGGTGATTGGTTTTTGAGGGACGCCAGTTAACCACTTAGCTTACAGCGTCGTGTCAGAGACGTAGTGGGGTGGCCATGCCAAATGTAAATAAAACATCTCAGAGACATTGTAGAGCTGATTGGGCTACACCCGACATTCACTCAGTTTTCTTTACTGCATTCAGAACTGCAGACTTATTTTTTAAGAGAAATTATAAAAGACACGCACGTTTATGGCATGTGTTATTGGAAATGAAATCGTAACGTAAGGGGTTAAAAGGGGTTTTACTGTATTACGTTCAGAGGTTTCATTAATCCTAGATTACCTGCATTGTAATCTTAGAATGCAAAATGTGAACTGATACATTTATAAATAATATATTTTACAGACACTATGCACTAATTTCAATAAATAAAATAGAGATATAAAAAATATATTGAATGTACATAAAACACTTTCAACATGTTATCCATGTTTTATTCATTCATACATCTCTTTTTTTCTTCTAAACAAAAACAGTTCTAACTTAAGCTTATTTCTACATGGGTGTCGAGAATTATTAAGTAATACATCTATGTTTATCAAGGCTATAAATGGAAAGAAATTATAAGATAATTTGTTTTAGAGTTCAAGCAAACTATTATTTGGCAGTTTGGTTTTAATATTAAACTTTGGTGAGTACCTTTACTGAGATAAAATTGTCTCTTACAGTTCACTTCAGCGTTGTTCATGGTAAAATTGAAATAATATCAGAAAATTGTTCAGTGCATCTGTCACTGCTAAAGGAAAATATTTTTCTTTAGCAATGATAATTAATTATATTATATATTAGCAGCTATAAATGTTTTTGCAAAATTTGTTTCTTAACTATATTAATATGTATGCATTAATACAAATAAAATGCATTTTTAAATATGCAATATTTTTATATATCTTTTCCTTCATGTTTATTGTTAATAAATTTTGTCTTTCATTTATTTCCTTTTCAGTGTGAAAAATGACTTAATAGCAACATATGATTTTAGCTACTTAGATCAGTTGATAGATAAATTATTTATATATAACCTTCGACCTGGATTTGAGCTTATGGGAAATCCCTCCAAGATATTTGATAATTTTGAAAATGAAACGCAAGTTTATTTGTGGAAAAATCTTATAACTTCCATTGCACAGCATTATATTGGTGAGCAACATTATATCTAGACTGTTTTGTCTACGTTGTTTTTCAATCATATTTTACATATTTGTATGTACTGTCCTACATTTTATAACAACCAGTGATAAAAAATTATTTTAGTTAAAGTCAGTAGTGAGTTGCTAATATTTGAACCACCATTTTGTTCGGGACCAGATTGCTCTCTTTAGCATATAGCAAAAAAAAAAGTTAGTAATTGGTTAAAGAGAGAATATCACCGCTCGATGAAGTAATACGATATATATGACAACGTAAAGCGGGTAAAAAGTTATTTTATTACATTAGCCTGGCTTTCGGCTGTTCCATTGGACAGCCATCATCAGATGCAGAATGAAAATGTTATCGAACATCAAATACAAACATTTAAAATAAAGTAAACAAACTTAAATGTTTTAAATGTTTGTATTCAATGTTCGATAACATTTTCATTCTGCATCTAATGATGGCTGTCCAATGGAACAGCCGAAAGCCTGGCTAATGCAATAAAAATAACTTTTTACCCGCTTTACGTTGTCATATATACCGTATTAGTAATTGGTTTGTTTATATATTTTAAGAAATATTTTAACAACCAATTGGCATGAACTATCTACAGCTCACCACTGGTTATTATATAATTATAAACTTTGCTTGATTGTGTAAAACCTAGTATTTAATTAGTTCAATTTATGCAATTTCTATCTTCTGGTGATTTTAGATAAGAATTTACTTTTTAGAGTTATATGGAATCAAATATATTTCTGAATGGATTTTTGAATCATGGAATGAACCTGACCATCATGATTTTGATGCATTGAATTTTACTATTAAAGGTAATGCTATTAGTTTGTAAATACTTGTTTATGTCAGACAACACATTTGGACAATTTGTTAGATTTTTATATGCTGAAAGAGTAACTATTTGTTATTCTTATCATTTGAACATTAAAATATTTAAGTTGTAATAAAATCAATTACTATATTGTTAGGTTTCTTAAATTACTATGATGCTTGCTCTGAAGGTTTAATGTCGGTTAATAAACAGTTAAAGTTTGGAGGGCCTGGAGGCTCTTGCCATCCTCCTGGTACTGGGAATTCTCCTTTCTGTTGGGCATTGCTTGAACATTGTTCATCTGGAAAGAATTATTTTACTAATGAACTTGGCGTGAGACTAGATTTCATTTCATTTCACAAGAAGGTAAAATAATATATGCTTTTATTTTAACTTTGTTTTGTACAATGGTTTTGATTAATAAATCTAAATAATTCCATACATTTTTTTTTAACGTTTTATGTTCTGTGGCAGCCAATATGGCACTGGTTGCCCATAGTGTATCATTTGAATAATTTTGTGTGCGATGCATGACTTGAGACGCATGTGTGTTAATTTCTGTTTAGAGTTTAAATACTAATATGTAACTAGTTTGTACTCCAGGGTCAGAAAAATCTATTGCACGACATGCCCGGAGCACGTAAAAATTTCAGCCAGGCGTGTATTTTTTTTGCCACGTGCCCAACTGGGCATGTAAAAAATGAACTTTTAATGCTTTAAAAATTGAAAGCTTTTAACAGATCTCTGGAGGGTTTTTAATTGTTTTATCTTAATTAAAAATAAATTTCCATTTTTATTTCAGTGATTTTATCAATGTCCTAGTGACAATCTCGATGCTTCAACAATAGTGTAAACTTAATAGTGAACCCCAATAATAGTGGAAAAGGTAAAAACTCCATCTCCACATGTATTTGAGGATTTTCAACAAGTATTGTGGGAACACTTGATTTTGCTGCCATCTTGCCAGACTTCTTGCAGCTCACAACTCATTGCCATTTGTCAAGCTCCTGTTCATTTGCTCTTTTTTTTATCTTGTTTAATAGTAGATATTAGAAATTTTGTTCAACTTTGAAATGTATCTGTATCGGGACACCCTACCAAAACTAATAGTACGTCCATAGTCTCTATCCTAGAAGTTAACCTACATAATAATAAATCTTGTCCATTTAATTTATCTTGATGTTAATTGATAAAGTACAAAAATAAATAAATAAATAAAACAAAAAAAATTTAGTGATACGTTTTGGGCATACAAAATTTTGGTTTGATCATGCATTATTTTAGGTTACATGCCCGACTGGGCATGCACATTTTTGGAGATTTTCCTGGCCCTGTTATACTTCCTTTTCTTTTCATTCTGACCCCAACTCTTGGCCAATGGATAAGAGTTGTTACTATGCCACTTGAACTTTGAATTCCGAGCGTGCCACTAATGCATTATGTTGTTTTAACCGCTTAACGTTTAAGTAACCAGTTTTAGTCATAGTATTAATGGTTCCAAGAAGAAGTTGTGAATATTGTTTGTTGAAGTTTGGATGAACAAACTTTTGCATTGCACTAGTAAAAGTGAGCTAATTTTACTTAATGCCATTCTGAACTTAGACGCATGATAAACAGCCATTCTGCTAAGAAATAAAATGGGGTTAGAAAAGCAGAAAGATGTATTCTCCCTGTGATGCTACAGCTTCACAAAATGCTTATGTAGTAATATTCCAGACGACTACATAATGGTGACCATAGACCATCACATAATGATGACCCTTGTGGTTATAATGCTTACCTTGTGGATATAATAGCGATTTGTTTACCTGCAACTTACCTTCAACATTCTCAGTGATGGCGATTTATCGACTTGCTCTCAACATTTGATGACCGAGATTTTCCACGGCCACAGTTTTCGATGTTTTTTCAACGGTAACTTTTAATGTCCAGCCTGGTACTGATTGATAACACATACTATTATGAGAACTTTTGATGATTTTCTTCATAATAGCGACTGTTTACGTGAATTCAATACGACTTCACCTCAGTAGCTGTTCTTAATGCAAAATTTCGATCTTCGAACTTTCAAGAACAATTCACGTATTCGAACTTCTTTACAAATTTC
>QLNU02015360.1:150518811-150568155 GCA_006491805.2 Dysdera silvatica | reverse complement strand
TAACAGTTGGAGCAATACGAAAGTTACAGACAACGCAAAGGAGCATGGAGAGGTGCATGCTTGGAATAACTAGGAGAGATCGAAAAAGGAACACTTGGGTGAGAGAGCAAACTAGAGTAGAGGACATCATTGTTAAAGTAAAAGGGCTGAAATGGCGATGGGCTGGGCATATTGCAAGAAGAACTGATCAACGATGGACAACAGAAATTCTGAACTGGATTCCAAGAGACCACCGAAGACCTAGAAAACGTCCTCAAACTAGATGGGTGGATGAAATAAGAAAACAGGTTGGGGTGACGTGGAAGCGAATTGCTCAGGATAGACTTGTGTGGAAAGCATTTGGAGAGACCTTCATCCAGCAGTGGATAGATAATGGTTGAATATGATGATGATGATGATATATATATATATATATATATATATATATATATAATGTGACCATGCTTCATCTGTCAGGAATAAAAATTACTCAGAGGTAAATAGTTTTTATAAATATTGAGAAGAAAATTATTGGCACAAGGGTCATTAAGAACCAAATTATTCTTAATAAAAATATTATATGCTTCGAAAAAGTTCAAGTCTGATGGTGAATTGACCTTGATCATTAGTTTTGCTTCTGAAAAACAAACTGATGTCCGAAATTCCAACGATGTCTTGCTATGACCGACTTTTGCTGTTCCTGGTTATGAATATGATTTTCATGTAATATTCATAACCAGGAACTGCAAAGGTCACCCATAGAAAACTAAAACAAAAATAACACACAACTAACACAGGTAAAGCTGCATAGTCCATCCTCTATTGAATGTTTTGCCAAAGTTTGCCAAAAGCAGCTGGCGATGAGCAAAGTAATGTGCCACCATGTTGGAAATGTTTACGAGGTTTTTTGGGCACTGTAATTTTTCTGGATCAGTGAATACTTTGTGAGGGATGCCCCCTACTACCAAAAAACATCAGATGAGCCTAAAATTCGAAACTGTTAAGCCAGTAAAGAGTGCAACAGTAAAGGAAAAAAAAGGAAGTACACACCCAGTTATTATGGTCGGCCATGTAGTGCGAAAAAATCATTTTGATGCCATTGAGGAATGCTAGAAATAAATTCTCGGATTCAATAACATATCTCTTACCTTTCAAATGCAATCAAAAAAAAAAATGCCATCAATCATTCCCAACATAATTTAATTTGCTACAGTTAACAAAACAGCCTTCAGAAACGCAAAGCAGGTACAAATGGCATTATAAGCATAGAAAGAGACACCTAAGTATGATGTCAGAGACAGTATGAAGTCACAAGCCGAACTACTGCAATTTTTGACCAATTTTAGGAGGAGAGAGAGAGAACACAGTGATGAACTGTGCAGCTTCACCCACATTTAAAATTTTAATTAGTAAATGGTTGACAATTGTTTTAGCTGAAAAAACATCTGCCATTATCAAAACTCGATGTTGTAAATAGCATCAACACCAAAATTGTTGTATATATGTGACCATGTCATCATCTATCAGGAGTAAAGTTATTTGGAGGTAAATAGTTTTTATATATATATTGGGAAGAAAATTATCAATACAAGGGTCATTAACAACCAAAGTATTCTTAATAAAAATATGGTATGCTTCGAAAAAGTCCAAGTCTGTTGGTGAATTTTCCTATGTAATTAGTTTTGCTTCTGAAAAAGCAAACTTCATCCAAAATTCCAAAAACATTTTACTATGGGTGACATTTGCAGTTCCTGGTTATGAATATTACCCAAAAATCATATTCATAACCAGCAACTGTAAAAATCGGCCATAGCAAGACATCGTTTGAATGACATCAGTTTGTTTTTTTCAGAAGCAGAACTAATCACCAAGGTCAATTCACCATTGGATGTGAACTTTTTCAAAGCATATCATATTTTTATTAAGAATAATTTGGTTCTTAATGACCTTTGTGTCAATTTTCTTCCCAATATTTAAGTACAGTGATTCATGTTAATAATTGCATTCATAGACATCTTGTATAATGTCTTTTTACAGCCTAGATCAGGGATCAGCAACCTACAGCAAGCATGCCACATATTGTACATAGTGATTTAAAAGCAAATATAAAATTCCAAATATGGCTGTTAAAATTAAAAATCTACTTGATTTATATTAATAGTTCAATATAGCAAAATAATCATTCACATCTTGGTCTACAAAGACTAGCTCACGGAATGATACTGCAATATTTGTCACAACAGCATTAAAATGTTGCCAGTTCATGGTCCAGATGATCCTTGATGTTTGTGTAAATAAGTGAATGGAGAATTTCTGAAAATATTTGTAATGGCTCAAGCAAATTGTACAAGATGGGTACCAATGTTTTGAAAGTCCTGAAATAATAAAAGATATACGGGATATCTCATAAGTTCGTAAACATTTAAAAAATTCATAAAAATTGAAATGATTGGCATATTTGAGTGCAATTTGTGATCACCAAATTATTAGTCATCTTTAATGGAAGTCATTGTTTTCTCTTTACTTATTTCATATCAGGTAAGTACTGTTTACAATTTTCTATTTTTTTTTTTATCTTGACAGTACATATTTTAGGAGAGCATTGGACGGCTATAGAGATGGTAGAGGCGGTAATAAAAAACGTTTAGCTTTAATGTTATACTATGTTTAACTCATGTAAATGCACTTACACATTAATAATACAACCTCCATTCAAAAAGTATTGTGAATGATCTTCGCACACTGGTAAAAGATGATATGCGCAGCAAAGTGCGCACGCAACGCATGCAGCTATACGTGTGTTGTTGTTTAGACAAGCAGTGTTTCGTTCGGACATTTTATTTTCTTATACGTAAGTTGGAAGTGCAGCATGGTGCAGTGGCTTTGTAAAAATCAAAAACGTGGATCAACGTGTCAGTATGCGATTTTGTTTTAAACTCGTAATGTTAGCTAAAGATTGTCATCAAATGCTTTTAGCGGTGTATGGACAAGATATTGTATCTTTAAAGTGTGTGTACGAATGGTATCGATGGTTTCGTGAAGGCCCTGACAGCGTGGAAGATCTCCAATGCAGTAGAAGACGCGCTACTGTGAACGATGAGGATCATTCATCAGTTGAAGGACCTGTTAGTCAAAGACCGTCGAAGACCGTCGACAGACAGTGCGAATGTTAACGGAGGAGATTGGAGTTAGTGTTGGCACAGCGTTTGCAATTTTGACTGAGAAATTGGGTAAACTTAAACTTCGCTCGCTTCTAGTGTCTCACCATTTGCGCGCAGAACAAAAACAAGAATGTTTAAATGCATGCGGGGAATTCATTGACATTGCAGATAATGACCCCACTTTCCGTAATCGTATTGTTACCCGCGATGAGAGTTGGTGCGTCAGGTACGACCCCGAATCAAAGAGGCAGAGCATGGTGTGGCAGGGTGTGGGCTCGCCGAACTCGAAAAAAGTTCGAAGCGAAAAATCTTGCATAAAGAAATTGCTCATTTGTTTTTTTGATGCTGCAGGCATAATTCATAAGGAATTTTTGCCCGAAGGAAGCACATTGTATGAGCCTAAGTACGTTGAAATTTTGGATCACCTTATGAAACGGATATGGCAAGTGAGGCCTCAGTATGCAGTAAAGGGCTCATGGTTCTTACTCCACGATAATGTGCGACCACAATATTCAAGCAATCATTAGTGATGAGCAGACATTTAAAATTATTTCTGATAATTTATTAAAGACGTAGATCCATCCCACATTTTTGGCTCTTTAAGAAAAAAATAAGCATTTTTCATAATCTTTTAAGAGATTATAGAACAAAAACGAACATAAATAATCATTAGAACCTAGATTATATCCAAATGCATTTGTATATTTAAGCCCATTTTGGTGTTGATGCATAAAATTAGTGAATTTTAGAATAAATGCATGTTTTCAGTAACTTTAGAAATTTTATCATTCTTTTATTGGAAAAATTTCCACACACACACAATGCTTAACGTATACACCAAGTTAAAATTTCTTTTTACTCTCATCTGAGTAAAAAAGAAAAGCGAATTGTAAATGTACAGGCAGAATCCGTGGCGTAACAATTCAAAAGTTATGGGTGCTCACATAGTTTTATATCCAAAATACTTGCTAATCTGAGAATATTTCCTACGGGGAAATGAATTACTCCTTTTTTTTTTTTTTGCTTTATGCTGCTGTAATTTGTTGTTTTTAAACCAAAACTTTAAACAGAAAAAAATCTTGTAATAAAACAACAACAAACTGTACATACCATTAGAAATATTAGAATCAAAATCTTCTTTTGGTTTCTTAAAAAATGATTTGATACTCCATTGGCTCTTGAAACGTTTCATCTGTTATGCCGGTCTCGTGAAGGTGAAAGCACGAAGTTCAGATAAAAACATTAAGGATTTTTAAAAATAAATTATTTACAGATTCTACTTACAAAAATATAAAAAATACAGCTACCAACAAAATTGCATAAATGGATAAATCTCTCTTTAAACTATCATAGGTTCGCATTAAACAAAACCTGCACCATAACTACGTCTCACAGGTGAAAACTACAAAACATAACTGAATACTTTCCATATTCGAAGGCTGCATCTATCACTCACGAACAATTCTACACCGCCTCCACGAAGGGGTGATATGCTGAGATGAGATGAGCACTTTACTTTCCGAAGTTCTGTTTTGCTACACTTGTTCGTTGTTTTTTCCGATGTTGATATCTATTTCCGATTTGAATCTTTCTGTTTCATTTTAATTTGATTCGAGAGTTAAGTATTATCAAATTTCAAGTATATACCTCTCTTAGCGGTGAGTCTAAATTAAGGCGTTGCTATTATAATTAATGCGATTCCACTACTGCTAAAATGAAAACGCAGTAACTTTAAATTACCTACACAGGCAGCAGGTTTAGAAGCAAGTAATGGAATTTTTAATTTTTGGAACTAAAAAGGTATTTTACATTGATTTGATGAAAATTGGAAATTGACACAGAATTGAATGTCAAGTCTCCTTCGTGACTAGGGATTTTTTTTAAAGATTTTGTGGGGCTTCAGCCCCTTAAGCCCCTTCTCTGGCTATGTGCCTGATTTGGGTCAATTTTCACAGCAGAAATCCATGCCATTAGGTTAGCTTTACAATACATCTTGAATAATGCCGTATCTCCAACTGTTATCTGTACAGATTCACTCAGCGTTCTGCAAAGCCTGACTTCATTCAACGTCTCGCATCACACTGGAATCCACAGAGTTTACAAACATCTCGTGGATATAAAAAACGCACAGTATATTGCGAAATTCTGTTGGATTCCAGGCCACGTGGATATCATCAGCAGTGAACAGGCTGACATTGCTGTGAAAACAGCAACTGCAAAACCTGAGTGTATTTCCATTCCATTTGGAGATTTTAACACTCATGTCTTATCCCATCTGTACAAAAAATGGCAGTTGGAATGGGACAAGCAATTTTTTAATAAGCTTCACCACATTAAACCTCGTATTAAGGTGTGACAGTCTAGTTATAGAAGTGCGATCGCTAGAAGAGGTCAATCTGGCTAGATTTCAAGATCGGCATACATGCTTCTCCCAACAAACATCTTTAAAGGGAGGTTATACCTGTAAAAGCTACATATCTGGTGAAGCATTAAATGTTTACATGTTTTATGTATTTGTCCTATTCTAAATCTAACATCAACTCATCAGCTTTTAACCAAAATAATTTTAGTCTATGATACCTTATGTGATTCCTTTAACCATGAAATCATTTTTAACCTTTTATCTAATATTATTATTCCTCATCTCATTTGAATTTTTATTTTGTTTTGTTTGGTTCCTTTCAAAGCTCAGCCAAATACTTTTAACCTTTTTAGTTTTAATTATTTTTATATTAAACCTGTGTACATGTTCTCACCTCGCTTGGTGCATAACGCATTCTTGCTGTCCTTACCATAAAAACACAACTACAATCAACTCCACATAAGTGGATTTTGCCCGAATTGAAAATTCTAGATGAAATAACAAAAGCCACGCTGATATTTCCATGCCAATTTGATAATTTAACGCATCGTATGGATGACGATGTTATTCAGTTAAGGAGACACCTAAGGATGGTAAGATGCGTGAAGAGTTCACGTCCTGTTCTTACTTTTAAGGACACCTTTTCTGCAATCGAAATATTAAGATCCTTTGTTGTATCCCACAAATCAATGCCTGAAAATATTTTTAAGACTATCGTTGATTTAGAGACTCACGTTCTAAGTGAAATTTTTGCATCGCAACGGCAAGGAAAAATTGCAAGCTTTTTAATACAATATAATTTTTAAAGGTATATACGTATTAAACTTTCTTTTAATCATAGTTTATAGCAATTACAGTATTTTTATGATTTTCGAACATATTACTGAATTCATATATAGTAATAAATCAATTATTCTATAACTTGAATTTTCTATAACTCAAAATTTTGCCAGCTGCTGTGGAGGTTTCACTTATGGAAGTTTGACTGTATGATGATCGTAAGCTAATTCAATAGTTCTGGAAGTGTAAGTTTGATAACAACATCCCAAGTGAGAAAGCAGCTAGATATGTATGTCTGGTTTTGGAGTACTGATGTTTCTCAGTAAGTTCAGCGTCTCTGTTTGTCTTCGATATATTTTTAGGTCATGCAAAAGCAATGTTTACAGAGATTTGAAATGAAAAAGCTTCATTTATCTAAAATGATCATGGTAGGAATGGATGGTCCAAATGTAAACAAATCTTTTTGGAAAAATATTGACAATGTTGTAAAATGATCTGGTTCCATGGACTTACTGACACTGGGTCTTGCAACCTACATATTGTGCACAATGCTTTTGTAAGTGGTCTCAAAGAAGCACTCTTTAATATGATTGGAGATTATGCCCATAATGTGCATAAGTGGTTCAAACAATCTACTGCCAGGAGAAAAGATTGCAAAAATTCTCAAGCATAGTTGGATGTATCAGAGCACTACTTTTTTTGCTGTTTTTAAGCTCTTGATGACTTACATCAGTGCTAAAGAGACTAGTAGCACAACATGAAGCTTTACTACATTGCTTTTTAAAGTTCATGCCAAAAAAATAATAATTCCTTGTGTGTAAATAACTCTCAATATAACACGGTTGTTAGTGTTCTAAAGAACAAGTTCCTCCTACCCTTGATGCAATTTTTGATTCATATTAGTGAGCTGTTTTTTAAGTTTCTTTATACTTTTCAGAATGAACAGCCACTTGTTCATATTTTATATGATGAACTTTGTGAACTTAATGATATGTTGAGGAATTTTGTGAAACCAGATATTGTGACAGAGTTTGAATTGTGCCAGTGAAAACTTGTTGCCTTTGCACAAAATTGAAGTAGGAACAGCAGTAAAATTAACTTTGACCTTGTTTCAAATATCCAACAAGGATAAGCTTGAATGTAACTCAGCAGTTTTGTGTTTTTATAAGAAAGTAGCAGCTACATTTCTTACAACTGCCAATTAAAAACGGGATCTTGAAAAACTGGCAGTGCCTTCATGGTTTGATGCACACTGAGGATAAGAGCTACAACTACTTTAAACGGCTAGCCACTTAAGTACCACATGCTCTGGATGACAGTGACAAAGACATAGATAAATGGAGATGATGAAAGGTGGATGATGAAATTACAGAGCAGTTTTTTATCAAAGAAAAAATGGTGAAATTAAATATCATAGAGTTGACTATTATTGGGCACAAGATCACATCTCTTGACGGTAAGTGTAGAGGTACCCTCTTCAGGCTAAATATGTATATTCCTTTCCTTTTGATACTAGCACATGGTAATTCAGATGTAGAAAGAGATTTTTCTCTGAATACATTGGTGATGTCTGAAAGAAATGCTTTGGCAGAAAACAACATCAAAGGTGTAAGAGCAGTAAAAGATTATTTGAGAGTTTGTGGAAAAATTTAAAACATATGTCACCAAAAAGATGTTAAAGGCAGCTAAGCTTCCAATGAAAAATGTAAGGCAGCTTTGGAAAAGTAAAGGTATGAAGATAAAAGCAAAAGGAGTCCAAAATTTCACTGAAATTTCAAACTGAAAAAGAATGAAGTTCTGATAATAAAGATGTATTGAAAGGAAAGACTGCTGCATGAATGCTAGTGGATGAGGGGGAAAAAAATTGCACCAAGCACTGAAAAAAAAAAAAAAGAAGATTTTAGTGAGCATCTGATCTTGCATCTGATATGATTGACATATCTGCCAAAAGTCTGAAAGAAAGAATTGATGAGTTAACATAAAAAGGAAAAACCTGAATTTTTGGGATCATAGTAACATGTTATGAATTAATTATTTATGTAAGCTGTATGTTTTCAAAAGAAAGGTAAAAGAGTGAGGACACACAGGCGATTCATTGCCAGTAACAAACATAAAATTACTTTGTGTTTATCGATGTTCATGCTAATAAAAATGAACTAGACCTACTTATAAAATGTTTAATTATACTGGTAAACATTACATGTGTGTGGAATGTGGAAGGGTGCCTTTATGGCTTTAAGCAAAATATGTAATAGTACTTCTATTTGTCAACGTTCTTGGATACCCATATGAGTACTTACAACTGGGGGCTAAGAAAAATCTATAAAATAACGACACAAAACACATCCATCTCCCGGCCCTAAAAGCATTACTGCTTCATCAGTTAATAATAAGATGTATTCAAACTCTCACCTAAAATTCATTCTTTTACTTTTGAAAGTAAACGCATAGCAAAATCAGGGAAATAAAATTCGTAAATAACGGCTGGGGAAAGGCTCAAGCCCCCCTGCCCCACCCCTTATGGGTGCCAATGTTGACATTTCAAGTGTACTTTTTTCCTTAAAATTGTCTTACTTTTTTTATCGATCTTATGGGAATACTGCTGTTGCTGAACTATTCTCCCTTGTGCGACTTTTCAAAGAAACAGTTTGTGTGATTGCATTCGTAGTGGTGCATCACGTATATCAGAGGCCCATATTTGTACTGTGGCTTTGCAAATGGACACTCTAAGAGAACAGTCTATGAGTGGGGGTAAGTAGCACACGAGAAATGGGATACCAAAGACATCGGTATTCTGTATCCTTCGTGATATGTTAAACTTGTATCCCTATAAGTTGCAATCACTTCACCAGTTCTTATCAAATGACAGCGCTCAGCAAGATGAATTCGCAAGGTGGGCTTTGATGGAAGTGGCAGATCCACAATGACTGCTCAGCATCTTCTGGACAGATGGAGCTCATCTTTCATTGCATTGGACAGTCAATACCTATAACTGTAGAATCAGAGTTTCACTGTGTCCTTTATTGTAAGACCTGTTTTTTTGGAAGAGCCCTGTGTAAAAGCAGATTACACTGCTGGACAAAAATATGTTCACCTGAAATTTGTTAAAAACTTAAGGAAAAAATGTGTCCTTCAAATATAAAGAACCAGTAATTACTGTAATATGTTCGACAGTATTGCTCACAATATCACAAATATTTTCAGCGAATTGCTGCAAACTTACACAAGAAAAAGATACTATTGATAGGGACAGAATTATAAGGTCACACTCATTTTTATGAAAAAAATCGATTTACATAATTTTGATATTTTGTAGAACTTCCATGATTCTTTATTACTTCAAAATTATGATTTGGCATATATTCAACTAAGTTTAAAAGTGTCTCACGTGGAATGTGCTCCCATTCTTCTGTGACTGCTAATTTGAGTCTGTCAATCATATAAAATTGTTCCCTATCTTTATATATTTCCGTTGCAAGTATGCCCTATAAATTTTCTATCTGTATAATATATGGTGAAGGTGAAGGCTGTACAATTTCATCAAAATTCTGTTCTTTAAACCAGTCTTTTGTACACACTGAACAATGGACAGGTGCATTGTCCTGCTAAAATTTATCATTTTCACTACCTAAAATTTTAGAATAAGCATGTAATTGATTTTTAAGTACTGTAACGCATTGTTGAGATTTAATTCGTATGTTCAGAAACACAATATCAGTTTTTTTCTTGAGCAGAAAATCCTGCCCAAAACATGATAGAACCACCTCCCATTTGCCGGGTTATTTGCATTTCATGTTGGAATCGTAAATCATGCCAGCATAGACTGTAGTTATCCGCCCCATCCAAATTGAATTTTTTTCATCAGAAAATATAATGGAATACCATTCATAAGTCCAACTTATGATCTTTCTGGCAAGAATCAATCATTTTTATGTCTTGTAATTAGTGATGATTTTCCATGTAATCTTGTATATATAATATCTGGAGAATTCTGCAAAATTATGGAAATTTTCTTTCTTCAACACTAGACATTTAGATTGTCCTTTATTTTTGTCGTGGATAATTTCATTATTGTTACAAGCCCATTAATTCTGCGCTTGCTTTTTAATGGAAGATATGGTTTCTGACCCAAACATTTTTCCGCTGTTTCTTCAATTCCCCTTTTAAGGGCATTCGAAATAGCACACCGAGAGCTTCCAATCTTCCCAGCAATTTTCCTCTGAGTACTGCTGCCATGCACTTCGAAATTTGTCAATTTCAGACTAATGAAATTGCTTAGCTCTTTGGCATTTTTATGACTAACTTAAAATTTCGATTATGCACCTCTTTTTATTCTCTTATCAGTAAATGACGTTACATCATCAGTGAAAGTAATTTGCATACAGTTTCAAACTTTTGATTAGAAAAAAATTTATGAATTTATAGTTTTGAGCAAGTCATTTATAATATTTTTTTAAATAAATTTAGATGACATAATCGTAAAAGCTTGTGGATGTTTAAAATACTTCGCAAGTCACCATAGAACAAATCTTTGCATATCCCTTTCATGTAAATACTTTATTATCCTGCTCCTGATGGAAAAACTACTGAACTTACAATTTTGTCCAGCAGTATAGATGACATGCCCAGTTAATGCAAAAACTACTTACAAATACGGGAGAAAGTGATATGCTTATTTTGAAACGTAATCTCCTTCACATTGTCATGTTCATGCAAGACAGGGATACCTCCTCATATTGCATCTTCAGTGAAGTAGTTCCTGACAAGCCAATTTGGTGAAGAACAACTAATCAGCTGTTACTGTGAAAATAAATAGCCCCCTCCCCGCTCACCAAACTTGACACCAGTTGAAAAAATTTGGCTACGGGGTTATATAAAGTCACAATTATAGTGTAGCCCATCGTCCTTAGCAGAGTTAAAGGCCCACCATCTTTAGTGGAGATATTTGTCACAAAATCTCCTGCATCCGGATATGCTACATGCTTCTATTAACTGTGTTCTCACTTTCTTACAAATTGTAATTTCTTGTGCTGGCAGACACACAAAACAATTGGTGCTGTGATATATTTCTAAACATGTTTCTGAAAGCAAATAAATGTTGTTTTCCATAGAATTCTGTGATTTGAATGTGTGAGGCGCTCCCTACTCCATCGACAAAAATTTTGACTGTTTTTTTTTTCTTTACCGCAAAAAATTCCCCTTCTTGAAAATATTTTTATTACAAACTACATTAAAATGTGCCAAAATCCCTTCAATTTTTTATGAATTTTTTAAATGTTTATAAACTTACGGGGCACCAGGTACTTAAGGAATGGCTGACACAGTGGATATTTATATAACTATAGTATACAAAATTTGTTGCATGACATGAGAAATTCCAAAATTGAGGTGGTGAGTGACCAAGTGAAAAAATAACTTAGTGTGCTATAATAAAATAAAAAGAATATAATTTTTAAATGTTAAATGAGTTTTGCCTTCTGGATGACCCTCATATATTTGAAATCACCCTTCTTTATGTGGCCACCAGCCTTTCTTTATATGGTTTTCGGTTCAGTTACTGAAAGAAAAACTGGGATTATGATTCTGAGGCGAAGTTAAGCAGTCTCAGATGACTTAAGTAGTTTCAGGATGTAAAAATTTCATAGGTCATTTTAAGCTGTCAGCTCCATTCCAGATGACCTGTTTTTGATTTTGGAACTTAATACCATAAAATAGGGTATTTAAATGCATGTAACTGTCTGAATATTTAACAATATAATTTAGTTAAATTCAGAAAGTTTTATTCATTGTATCAGAAATTGGGAACTTATAAATTGTAAATATTTCTGAATCATTTTGTAAATTTTTTATGTCTTACAGAGACATAATAGTAACACATTTGTTTATTGTATTCTTAATGCAAGTTCGATTCCAATCGTAGTATAGAACCTGTAGTATTGGATCTGGGTTCTTAAGCAACAGAGGTTTGGATTCCTTGGAAACTGTAGTTCCTGGGGCAGCATGATCTTAACTGACCTTGTTCTATAAAAACAGAAGTTTTCTCAAAATTAGGTTTGTTTGTTGTAAAAAATAATTATTTTGTAATATTGGAAAAAAGCTTTTTAAACTGCTATTGATTATTAAAATATTTCTTTCTGTTTTCAATTTAATAAAAAATCATGTATATGTAAGTTTTTATAATTATATTTGGATTAATTTTGTTTTAATTTTTCAGAAGCTGCATTTCTGTTTTTATATCACATAGTGATGACACACTGCCTAAAACTGGTTTGGCCCATATTAATTTAAGTCTGACTATTCCTAATTTTAATGGTATGTTCTAATTTATTGTATATGAATTATTTAAAGAATTGACTAGAAAATTGTGCATGAAATTTTATATCGTATATTATGTCACACATAATGCCATAATTCTGTCCTCCTACTCTATAGTGTGCTCCCTATTATGACTAGCTCCTGAACCATATGCATATTTTAGTCCCCTTTTTAACATTAGTGCATATAAATGCATAAATAGTGAATTTCCATAATAAATGCACATTTTAAGGGTTTCAGTAATTTTATGCATTCTTTTATCAGAAAAATTTCTGTACAGCAATAAAATTAAACTTTTCTTTTGCTCCCATTTGAGTGGGAAAGTCACTTGTAAATAAACATGCATGTTTAATTATGTCCTAAGATATCAAAAAGTGGTTGCATTTTTAGCTGAATTAGTTATTTGTCCTTATCATTGAAATGGAAGGGTTTGGTTCTAATGTGCTAAATTCTCAGTTGACCTAAGGTCAGATTAATTACAACGAACATATAAGGTAAAATTCCACAGCATTATCTGCAAGTGATAAACATGGGTGGTAGATTATATGCAAAACATTATAAATATCCTCTAATAAACTAAATAGTTGTGAAAAGAGACCTTTAAACCATAAAAATGGTATTGAATGACAGAAGACAAAGTGCTCAGAATACAGAGGGACACATAGTGATAAACTGTAATAAAAATTATGCTGTATGACATACATATTTTGTGTATATAAAATATTACTCCTCAGCTAACTTATATTAAAAAAGTACTTCTGTTTTAAGATGCAGGATATTTGTGTTTCAAATAAGTGAAAAACATATATGCATGTGCATGCTTTTTCATTTTAAGTGCATATAAATGCATATTTTGTGATTTTTAGTGCATATTTTGTTGGTTTTCAAGTGAATCTCCAGTTATGATCCATTACCTTTAAGTCTACCGAACTGGGTTTGATTTACAGTAAACTTAATTGTATATAAAAAGTGTTGTGATTTGGAGGTCATGTCCCTGATCTTATTCTAAATGATTCACTATGTGCGTGGGACTTAAAAATACACTGCCTTATGGAGAAAATGCAACACCATGAAAAAGTGTGTAGAATGTGATAAAATTGGCAGAGAGACAGAGAATGATTATCGAAACAAATGATTTTAACTTAAAAAACATTATGCAAAACAGCGATACATTATACAGTGTGGTCAATATGAAGTAGGACCACCTCTTGCGGTGATACACGCAGCAACCCTTCGAGGTAAAGATGAAATCAATGAGCAGATGGTATCCTGAGGGATCGAGAACCATATGCATTCAGCCGTCATTCACAGATCATTATTCGATTGAGGCCGGGGCAGATCAAGCAAACGACAGCCAATCTCATCCCACATATGCTCTGTCGGTGAGAGATCTGGAGTCCTCGTTGGCCAAGGAAGCAACTGTGTACCTTGTAGGGATGTCTGCTGATGATTACCGTGTGCAGTTGTTCATTATCTTGTTGGAAGACAGCATATTTCAACTACTCAAGGTAAGAAAGTGCAACCGGCTTCAGTACTTCACTCATGTATCGCCATGATGTCATTGGGCCTCTGATACAAATCAAACGTGACTGGCAATCTATGTGGATGGTGTTCCAAAGCATAATGCTGTGCTGTCAAGCTGTATGGCATTCAACAGTTGTAGCAGG
The DNA here is from genome assembly GCA_006491805.2 of Dysdera silvatica. NCBI lineage: Eukaryota > Metazoa > Arthropoda > Arachnida > Araneae > Dysderidae > Dysdera > Dysdera silvatica. The sequence goes on along the minus strand of QLNU02015360.1, from coordinate 150,553,891 downwards.
ATTGGACCTGTCTCCATATCGCCTCCAGACTCTGTTTCGGCGACTGTCACTGGTGAAACAGAAGTGACTTGTCTCTGAACACATTGTGTGCCATTCAGTTATCCAAAACGCTCTTTCTCGACACCATTGCAGCCTTTGGTGGGTATGGCAGTCTTCATAAAGAGCACCATGAATGCAAGCCGCTTTCGGCTAATCATCACCAAATTGTTCTTGCAGATATTGGAGCATCCCATACATCCTGCAATATGTTGCCAGTCGTGGATTGTGGGGCTGCCACCGCATTCCTTTGGATGCGACGATCCACGCATGCTGATATCCGTCTAGATGTGCCAGCACCCCTGCGACGATCCACATTCCCTTCCTTGCTTCATTTTGTTCATATCCTTTGCACAGTAGATGCATTTAGATCTGTTTCAGCTGTGAAACGACGTAAGGACTAACCAGCTGTTCATAGGTCTGTAACGAAATCCCTTGTGAAATCGTTTGATTGCCAAAACTGATGTCATTGTTATCACCCAGGCATCTCTTAACCAACAAGTGTTTTTTGCAATAAAAAACAGCTTGGAAAACAGGTTTCCCTCGCCAAGAGAGAATAACGTCTTGGGTTATCTTTCGTTTCCGCCCCTTTTATCCTACTACCTAATCACATAACAAGTGACAGTTTAGATCATTCACATAAATCATTTAGCTGTACATTCCTTGAAATTTGCTTAATTGTACAACCAAGTCTTCATGGTGTCGCATTTTCTCTGTTGGGTAGTGTATAAATGAACAAATGCTATATTTTTATTCAGTGTCCTTGAATTGGTGAAATGAGTTATATAAGGACTGTATTAGTGAGAGTGAAGCTAATATGGAGGTTTAATTAATTTTGTGCAGTGCTTCTTAAAATATATTTTTAGTAATTAATACTTCTTCAAATATTTAACTATTTGAGAATTCATAAGTTCATTTTTTCAAAAAGTAAAGTACGATAAACCTGGGTAACTTTGGACAAAATTGGGAAAATTATGTATTAGGTTTTTGGGGGTTTGTTATGCATGTAATCATTACCATCCTACTATCATGGAAAGGAGTGGTTGTGACTGATGATTTTGATCTACAATATTCGCATTTGGGTTTTGGCAACAGTGTTAATAAAAATATTCACTTTCTAGAATTTTTCCTTTGAATTTTTATGCCCGCAAACTTCTACCTGCAACTCGCATGTCATTTCAGACATCAAGATGGAACTTTTTGTGTACTAGCAGCAAGTGTTTATCATCACAACTAAATGGTGAAGTCAGACAAAATTATTAGAAATTTGATTCAAAAAATTTTATTTGAAGGTACACACAAATTTCTGTCAGTTTTGGGTAACTTTGGACAAAACCTTACTGAATGCAAAAATTTATCCCTTTGGTATCCATCTCTTTAAGCCTCAAGAGGTACTGAAACGGCTTCCTAGATACGCCCCTGAAAATGAGATTCCTCCAGAACAAGGCATTCCAGAAGCAGTTATCAACATGCTGTCCACTATGAGAGGTTACAACACACCTGGAACTAGCTCTAGACACCCAAAGCATCGAAAAGTTCAAATATAACCTGGAAAAAGTGTGTCGACAGATGAAATATGAGCTGGAAGAAGCAGCAGTCGTGTGGACCAAACACGTACCACAGGAGAACTTAGTCATTCTGCTACTCAGGAAGAAAGCTTGTCCTCAGATGAAACATCATCCATTGACATGAGTTATGATACTACACAGCAAGAGGCTGAGGCTGAAGAAATCACCAATGCTGAAAGAACATGTGTAAAAGCCAATACATATATTTTAGTCAAGCATACAGGTAAAAATCATGCAAATATTTTGTTGGTCAAGTTACTAATCCTCCAGATGGACTGGATGTTGATGGTAATGATTACTTTGTGTCCTTCTTGAGAAAGCTGCCAAATTGTACTTCAGAATTTAAGTTGCCAGAGGTTCAAGACAGTTCTGCAATTGAATCAGAACAGATAAACAGGTTCTTTCCTGAGCCAAAATTAACCCGCCGTGGTACTCTGCTGTTCTCAGCATCTTTTGTGAGGCTTAATATTAATTAAACTGCAATTAGCCTTTCCTTTTCTGTTTTTGAAAGCTTATACCTTGGTAATCAAAACTGGTATTTTCAAAATGCAGTTAAGCTGCTTCTTTCTTGTTAAAATATTTTTGGAGTTCATAAAAAGCAAATGTTTGTTGCATAAAACTGAAAGAAATTGTTTTTTTGTTTTCTCTTAGCTCTCTCTTTTATTTCATTTAGCTCTGATATGGTAGGTTGTTGGTACCAGAAAAATATCTAAAATAGGTAAAAGGAATGCACTTGAAAAACATGTTAATGGCTGTGTTCGTAGTCAGTCCTACAAGCTCTGTACTTTAGAAAACTATTGACATTATAATGTTGTCCAAAGTTATCCCAAAATGCTGAGTAACTTTGGACAACATATAATATTTAATTCTGTTAAAAGTGCTGGAGATACATCCATATAATAATTACCATGTAAAAGCACAGTCTTATGCCCTGGTTCAAATGTATAAAATTCCCAAAATATCACAATTAAAATTTGGCAATTTACAATTTAGTAAAAAATCTGTCCAATTACCCAAGTTTACGGTAGTATTTTTAAAGAGATACAATAGACTTTTGTTTCATGAACTCATAAGGACCCTGAGGAAAGTTTGTAAAATTGGGATTTCATAAATGGGAATGGCATTTAAATAAAATGTAATTTTCACTTACTTTTATTTGTTAAAAAAAAAGTTTTTTTTAATTCACAACTCTGATAAGTATATGATTCCATAGAGTTAATCCCGGAAAATTTCTAAGGATTATTATTTGTTTGAAAGGGTGACACAGTCGTGACAGCCATTTTGTAACTTCCTTGATTTGTAGATCTTCGGATATCCTTGGCACATTCTTCTTCCTCCTCCTCAGTTTGTCCAGATTCTGCTTTTTCCTTGGCTTGCAAGGATTGTCCTTTAGCATTCATATCCAACAGTTGATGAATATATTCATCAATAAATATTTCTGCTGTCCATGGTTATACATTCAAAAAGTCCTGAAAAGTAGAAAACTTCAAAAAATTTAGGGTTTCTTTAATGAAGTTACTGCATCAAGGCCTCATGTATACTGAGATCAGGATAGCTTTTGAAGATTTCTTGTGCTGCACCTGCTTTAGCTTTAATGAACCCTGCACGTTGAAGTAAGTTAGCAATCATTTTTTAGGAGACACTATTGCATATATTTACAAACAGATGCATCACACGGAGTTTATTGATCTTGTAGTGTTTAAGTTCCAGTCCAAATTTTCGGTATCTAAAGGAAAACAGTAAAGAGAAATAGTGAGGAAATTGAGTTTGTTAAAAAAACAGAGAATATGTAATTTTAGTTTTTAAATTGGAATGAAAATTGAGATTAGTTTTATGGGATATTTTTTAGGGATGTAGTGAATATTTGGTTGGTATTCGGCTCATATGCCGAATGTTTGGTTAGGCCAAATACTGATTTGATATTCAGCCAATCAGCTGAATAGCTATGATAAAATCAAGGTTTAAAAAACAGTCTAGTTAAATTAAAAGAATTAAGTTTCTGTGAAATATACTATTTTATTCTTTTAATCAGTTTTAGAAATATATAACCTTTTTAATGTGTGATTGAAATATTTTTAAAATTGCCAGACATTAAACTTTGATTTTAGATACTTTTTAAAAAAGAATATATATATATGTATATAATTTATTTTAATTGATGATATGTACAAGTGTATGATTCTCATCATATAATTATTGAAATAATATATTTATTTGGTTTATGATCTTCTGAACGTTCTTTGATGGATTACTTATAGAAACAGGCTGCTTTAAATATTAAATATAAAGATAATTTTATTTTGTGAAACATTTTAAAGTGGCTTACAGAAACACATTATCGATTAAATAATTTGAAACTGTGATGCAAAAACAGTTTTTCAGCATTTTCATGAAGAATTGTATTGTGTTTTTCATATATACAGGGTGGCCATGATTGAACTTGGCATATTTAGAGCATCCTGCAGCTTAAACCATCCAGTGGATGAACACTAAAAATGGTATATAAACTATCCAAAGGATGCAGAAAAGGAATTTAGAAGGAAAAACTAGTTTGAAAATGTCTAATAAGGGGGGCACTTTTCAGCAAAACGGACGGATGAAGTGACCAATACTAAACAAAAATAACATTGTTAACATTTCTTGGTCAATGAACATTTTGTTAAAACATTTTAAATGCAGGTACTATAAACAGATAAAAGGAAATTGTGTACTTCCTGTTAATCCTGTAAAGAATGATATAATGAATGTTGCTTTATGTGTTTCGACCATTGTGTATTTGTAAAATTCGAAGCCGGTTCAATGGCAAATTGCGATTGGTCCTGTGTGATGCTTCGCACATGCAGAGTGATGTGGTCCTTCAAATCTGTCAATGTAACAACACTTCTATGATACACCAAATTCTTTAAATATCCCCACAACTGGAATTGCATGGATTGAGATCTGGCAAATGTGATGTCTAAATTAGGAAAAATATGACTAATAATATGTTTTGTTAAATGTTTGAGTAAAAAACATTTTATGCACTGTCCTACATGGGGGGTAGTGCACCATCTTGAATGAAAATGGTAGATGCGATTGTGGTAAAACAAATGACTGTAACGTGTTATGATATCTTAGGGCTGTCACAGAACATGTCACAGGGCCATTCATAGTGATTTCCTCAAAAAAGAACGGGCCAAGGATAACTGCCGATGTGAACCCACACCAGGCAGTTACTCACTTTAGGAGGATGCAGTGGAATATCATGATACATACTTTGATATTCCTTTTCCCAAATGCAACAATTTTGTGTGCTAGCTGTCCTATTGAGGTAAAAATGAGCCTCGTCACTCCAGAGGTTGCCCCACGGCCATGACGTATCAACCTCTATCTTAGCTAGGAAAATCATTGCGAATGTGAGCTGCTGTTTCTTGACCCCAGCAAGTAGCTAGTAACAGATCTTGTAAGGGAAAAAATTTATAATTTTTTCACCACTTTCCATACAGTACTATATGGAACGTCTAGCTGTTGAGATAATGCATGTGTGCTACTGCAACATATGCCATTGATTGTTCAACAACAGCTGCCATAACATCTTTACAACAAATTTTTGCATGGATAGGTTTCCAGACTCTACCAGGATGAACTTCTAATTTCCTAGTCTTCAAATTGAGAAACTGTGTCTCAAATACCTTGTACAGACATTGGCCCATACCATATTCGTTTAACACTCTGAAAATCACACAGCAGCATTACCGTGGTTTTCATAGAAAAACTTTACAAGTAAGGCATGTTCTACTAACGTAATAGTCATCATCACAGAAGAAAATGTTGTAATGAAAACTAAGTGTTTGAATTCCACTTTTGTAGTAAGACCTGTTTTCATAAAAAAAATTCATAACATCTTACTGTGCACATTCAATGCAGTTTTTTCCCATTGCTCATGCAATGGAGTGGTACATACTTTTTTCTACAATTTTGTTCGTAATGTACCTAGTAATTAGTAATTGTTGTCAAATGTCAACAATATTATTTTTGTATCGTGGGTCATTTCATCTGTTCGTTTTGCTGAAAAGTGCCCTAGTGGACGGGGTTTTTTTTTTCTGAATTTCTTTTCCGCATCTTCTGAATGGTATATGTACAAATTTTGGTGTCAATTCATTGACTGGGTTAAGCTGCAAGATATTCTAAATGGGCCGGGTTTAATTATGGCCAGGCTGTATATTATCTGCTTCTGAAAATAAACTTTCACTGAATACTGTACTTACAGGGGAAGAAAGCTTTTTTTTTAATTGCATTTCTCCAGTTTAGTGGACATTACATTCTTTCTAAAAGTGCCTTTTCAAGAAGGGCTTTCATACTTCTAGTATGCACGGTGAATTTTCTAGTTGATTGTTTTTGTTTAGCATTGATGATTACCAGATCGCAGAAAAGCAATTACAGAATTCAAGGATGTTTTGTGATTTTCAGCAGTGTTTGAAACTATTTGCATTTGTTCATTACATCCAATGTCGATAGTTTCCATAAGTGAAATGAGCTGTTTTTAATACTGACATCTTGTTCCTTCTTATCTACTTAATTTTTATTTTTAAAAAAAGAAAGTTTAAGTTCAAAACTGTTGCAATCAAATAATAATCAGTACTTTTAAATAATGAAAAACTTTTTTTCAAATTCTGTACAAGGAAATCTTTCATTGTACTAACACCAAAAGTGTGTTTGCCTTATTTAGAGAGATATAATTTCATCATAGTAATCAGTGATATTACTACAGATATGAAACATTTTGTGAAACTCATATTAGTAATTACTCCAAAGGGCTTTAACAATTAGAAAGTTTTTCTAAAAGTGTCTAGTGGTTTGCAGTTAAGTTAGTTATGTATCCAGATTCTGCTGCTTATAAATAAGCTGCATTCTTCTGTTCATTTAAATGTTGCAAATATGTAATATACCTTGGTACTGATCCAATGTGTTGACACATCTTGAATGAACTTTTTGTCTTGGATACCAAGTTTCTTAATTTGCATGTCCCTCGACCTAGAACATGCTAGAGATGAATTTTTAAAGTGGCTAACAATCTTTTTGGTGAAAGCAATAACATCACTTATTGCTCTTTGTGAAGAGAGCACATCTTTTAGCAGCAAATAAACAAAGCAATATTCATGATTTTACATTCGTTATATTCGGATCTTTTACCATGTTACTTCCACCATCCCTCAGGAAAATATGGATTTTGTTGTTCAAGTATAACGTATCAATAATAAAAGTATAATTTAAAAATATTCAAAAATGGAATTTAATTGTAATCTTAATTTAAAACATGACAAATACATTTAGTTTACATTTATAGTGAAATTTAAAGAAAATTGATATTTGCTTATTTGGCCCTATATAGTCCCTATTTGTGACATCGTTAATATTTTTCAGGACTAATGAAATCATTTGTAAAAACGTGTTTGCTGTAGTTTGTTCCCATTTCGAGTTGGCTAAAACATTTTCTAAAATGGAAAAAAAAAATCCAGTAGCATAATTATTAATTTTTTATTTTCATACTAAGCATGGATTCAACTCTAAATATATTGAATGATCATGAAGAATATTTTTAAGCACATCATATTAAATTGTTTAATCTATTTTGAATGACCATTTGTAAATAGAGCACCCCAGTGATTACTATTTCTTCTGGGTCCACTGAGAAGGGCTGAGCAATGTTTTGGTATATTGTGAAATATCAATACAATGTATCGTGTTGCGAATTAAGCAGTATGCGTGATGTAAGGCTGCTATTTCCAAAACATCTGTGGATTGAACAATATACTCATGTCCGATGTCAGACTGCTACCTCCCAAAACAATGTAGATTAAACAATATTCATAATGTCAGACCAACATTTTTCAAAACTGATGCGGATTGCAAATTTGCACAAGCACAATATTGAAACTGATGTACAGTGTCATGATATCAATACTTTCCATTCTACTGTTGATCAGTCGTTCTACAGATGAGTGATGTTAGAAATTAAAACTGGGTGGTTTTTTATTTATTTATTTATTTATTATTATTATTATTTTTTTATTTTTTTTGGTGAAATCAAGTTGATTTCCATGATGCTTCTTGAAATCAATATGCATTTTTTTAATGGATTAGGTCTGGTATAAAATATCTAGGATGTCTAACCACTTCACAAATGAAAGACAGTTAAGGTCATTATCTGACTGACGCCCATGTATCGTGCACAATTTGTAGGGAAAAAGATGGATGACAGTCCAGTATGGGTTATGTTGATTGTTTGCTTAAGGAGTAACAGATTTAAATTAGAGCATTCAAAGGATTGACTTTCTTTTATACAGTATAATAATGTTGATGTATTTAGGTGCATATAAGCATAGACTGTGTTGAAAATTTTCATGTGTATCATATGTAATAATCATTGATGTTTATTGCAAGTGGACATCAATTCATGTAGTTGTGATATACATAATAAGCAGTTATATTAATGTAATTCAATGTATAATGAAACATGTATGTTTCATACAGTATGAATGTGATCATTTAGACTAGCATGGTCAGTTATGAATAGAATGTGATTTTGTGTATCACTGATGACATGATGTAAGACAACATTAGCATTGTAATTATATGGAAATGCAAACCACTGATTGTTAATCATGCAGCTGGGCATGAGGAAGTTAGGAACTGAAATGTGGGTATTTTAAAATTTCCACATTCTAAGCTTAGAAAACAGGCGGAGACCTATATGTAACACTGAGAAGCATTCCTAAGCAAATTTGCCCAAGGCCCAGAAAGGAAAGGAATCTGGTTGGGAATAGGAAATTGAAAGAGTGTATTTGGTGGGTAAAAGGTAGAGTACCAGCCTGACACTGGGAAGAGAGATCGAAAGCACATTCTCCTTGACTGTGTTACCCATAATTAGCTGTAGGAGAAAAAGTATGAAATGAAACTGGCATTCTATATATAGTTATATGGTTATGACTTCCTTGGATTTAATAGATGAATTGGTAATTAGAGAAATAATACTTATCAACTTTTTTAGGCGTAGTAATAGTAACGCCAATGTTATGGCATGGTTAGATGGTGAAACATTCGTAAAGAAAAGAAATGATTTTTGAATATGGTGAGGCATGATCCTACGACTTTCTACAATCCGTGCAGGTGCTATTACCAACTAAGCTACAGACGACCAAATAATCGAATTCCCTACGAATGTATTTAAAGCTTATTTTTCGAACCTGGTCATTTCGCAGAATGGGGCAATACATGTAATGCTTTCTAAACAAATTGCAAAGAGATCGGTATTAAATTCACCGAAAAGCCCGTTGTAGCAGATATATTTATACAAATCGAACACTACGCAGATTAAATTAAGAAACAATTTTTATTAACATTTTTTAGGCTTAGTAATAGTAACGCCGATGTTATGGCGTGGTTAGATGGTCAAACGTTCGTAAAGAAAAGAATGTTTTTTGCGTCCAGGAAGTCACGATCCCATGACCTTCTACAATCCGGGCAAGTGCTCTTACCGACTGAGCTACAGATGACCAAACGATCAATTCCCTAGGATCATGCCCCACTAGACATAAAAATCATTTCTTTTCTTTATGAACGTTTCACCATCTAACCATGCCATAACATTGCCGATACTATTATTATGTGTAAAAAATATTAATAAGTATTGTTTCTAATTTAATCTGCGTAGTGTCCGATTTGTATAAATACATCTGCTGCAAGGGCGTTTCGATGAATTTAATACCGATCTCTTCGCAATTAGGTTTAAAAAGCAGTCCATGTACTGCCCCATTCTGCAAAATAACCAGTTTCAAAAAATACGCTTTAAATACGTTCATAGGCAATATATCATTCGGTCGTCTGTAGCTTAGCTTGTAAGAACACCTGCCTGGCTTGTAGAAGGTCATGAATCGTGCCTCAGCAGATGCCAAAAATGTTTATTTTCTTTATGAACATTTTACTATCTAACCATGCCATAACATCAGCGGTACTATTACTGTGCCTTAAGAAGGTTGATAAGAATTGTTTCTAATTTAATCTGCATATTGTTCAACTTGTGTAATTAAAAAAATGAATTGGTAATGTTTTCATAATTGAATTGGTCCAATTTTTTATTCGAGTGTTGCCTGTTCCACTTCATAATACCCAAGTTCAACTAGTGGGAAACAAACTATCACATCTGGATTATATTAATGCTGAGAAAGGGAGATACAGAATGCACAGTCTCTCCCACAATATACACTATAGTTTTTACCATTTCAGCTTTAATTTTTATTTATAACCATGTGAACATTATCTCTTTTGGTGCAGAATGACCCTTGCTGTCCTTGTGCCATAAAAATACAACCAACCAATATACACTATATGTTATAATAATCCTTCGTCACAACACACTGACACTATATTTAATGTTTCTTACTTGAAAGAATTCTCTCATCCTGTTAATTTTTATTTGTGGAGTAATTTTTTTTTCTAGTGTTGCTTTAGTTGACTAACATCACAGATATCAGTAATTGTATGAGTAGTTTAATTTTACTAAGAAATGTTTTAGGGTTTTGCAATCCATTTGCATGCATGCATTTGAGATTTTTCTGATTGTTTTAATATTTTTTAAGGGCTTCTTTTATTTTATTTTCTAATCATATCGAAATATATTTTCCGAATAGTGTTATTAAAAATAATCCACCTACTTAGAAATTTTACATCATGTTACGTTTTTTTCACAAATAAATTTTATTGAATTAAATGGAATAGTAAAATTAAATTTGTATTAAAATATTTTAAACTTAAGTCAAAACATATTACTTGCTGTTGTACACTTTAACTTTTATTTGCGCATATTGATTTTTAATAATAATTAGTAAATTGCTGATGCTGAATAAGAAAAAAAAAAAAGTCATCGATATAAAATCAAAATTGGAAAATCAGCAAAAACTTCAGGATTCCAAATTCTTAAAAGTCACCGATTCAATAAAAGAAAAGAAAAATTTGCAGTTTTGAAATAAGCACTGAAAATGAAAAGTTTGAAATAATCGCATTTCCAAACTTCATTTTAGGAATATTTATCAAAATCGACAATTTATAATAATAAAAGGAAGTGTTTTGCTTTCACAAGGAAAGCAACCCATGTGTTCCCCTCCTATTTTAATGAAATTTGGTGGATTTGTAGAGGGGGGGCCAAAATATTGGATACATGTTTTTTTATCAGTTTAGAAACATGTTTGGGGGATGAACTCACCCCCTTGAAAATTGGCTATATTTTTGTTTTTTGGCTATAACTTCTGAACAAATCATGATAGCGTAATTTCGTAAATATACAAAATTTCAAGGCCTAACCACTGGTGTCAATTGTATAAAAAATATAATGAATTATAAAATTGAATTTTCTTGTTTTTCTGCATGGGAAGTAGTGTGTAGAGGCAACCCTCTCTTGTATGCACAGCTGTATGTAAGGGAAGTAGCATGTAGGATCGACTTCAGATATATTTTCAGGAGAAAGTGAGGGGAACCTCTTTTACAGACGAAAAACAAATGATGTGATCATGTACAAAAAAGTCCTGTCAGTGAATCTAGGTATCCCCTAAATATGAGCTTATTAAGTCAACTGCTTCTGGAGATATAAATATTTACTTTCAGGGAGATTTTCGTGGGTCACCCTATATCATGTACTATAATTCGCCGTGTATATGAGCTGTGTTGTCTCTAATTATGAAATTTATGGCATATATTATACGTCTGTCCTTTAATCAGTAAAACTTAAAAAACCTGTAGATCTGGTAAATGTGTTTCTCTAATAGGTCATTGCGTATTAACTTTTAATTACTCTGCATCTGTTTCAATTTCCTTTGTCTTCCTATTTGTGAGTATTTTACAATTTCGTAATTAGAGACAACATAGCTCATATACACGGCGAATTATAGTGCATGATATAGGGTGACCACGAAAATCTCTCTGAAAGTAAATATATTTGCAGAAGCATTTAAAAATAAGCTCATATTTAGGGGTCAACTAGAGTCACTGGCAGAATTTTTTTTCTACACAATCACATCATTTGTTTTTCGTCTGTGAAAGCGGTTCCCCACTTTCTCCTGAAATATACCTCAAGTCGTCCCTACACGCTATTACCTGTGCATACAAGAAAAGCGTCGCCCCTACGCGCTACTTCCCCTGTGGAAAAATATGAAAATTGAATTTTATAATTCATCATATTTCTTAAACGATTTTTTTTACACCAGTGGATAGGCTGTGAAATTTTGTACATTTACGAAATTACGCTATCATGATTTGTTCAGAAGTTATAGCCGAAAAACAAAAATATGGTCGATTTTCGAGGTGAAAAGTTCACCCCCTAAACATATTTCTTAGATGATAAACAAAATATGTATCCAATATTTTGGCCCCCTCTACAAATCTAACAAATTTCATTAAAATTGGAGAAGAACATGTGGGTTACTTTCCTTGTCAGTCGCATTGAACTGATGCACCTCAAAGTCAGAAGTTTAAAATTCTTAATTTTAATCTTAAAAGTCTAAATTTTAAATTTTGACTTATTAATTAGGGGTGAACAATGGGGTGGGTGAAAGTTTTTAACCCCACTGATGCATCTTGCTCCAGTGGACATAAAGCCTTGAAATTTAAAATGAAATTTCAGTTCTAGAATTCATGCATGCTGTTTCGAAACTTTTCCAAACTTTGACTTCTGCTGTTGAAATGGGTTGAAAGTTTTATATTCCCTGATGTGTTTTTTAAACCAGTACCTGGAGAGTCTTGAAATGTCAAGTCAAGCTCTTACCTGGAATTGGGTGACATACTTTTCGTAGATTTTTAAATTTGCCTTCTAAGGGGGTGAAAAGGGGTTTAGAATGTTAACCTCCCTCCCCCATCTATCTTTTGAACCACTGGAAACAGAGCCTTGGAATTTAAAATGATTTATTTTTAGAATTAGGTAAGGCATTTGTGAGGGTTTTTTAAAATTTCATTCCCTATTTTAATGTGCAAAATAAAATTAGAAATAATATATCCACTATTGGAAAGGTACAAGAAGGAGCCCATACAATCCACATTAAGAATGCCTTCATTATGTGAGCCCCGATTTCGATTAGATGTTACTGATTCTGCTGTAAATTAGAGAAACTGCCATACAACACTTAAGTGACCTATATTTGCTATTTAATAAACTATCATTCAAGCAGATTTACCCATCGCAACTACTAAGGAAGGTTTATCATGTTAAAATTATTAGGAAATGGAGATTAGACTTCGAGTGGGCTAGCGATGAATCTAAAGATAAAGGGAGAAACAAAGTCAAATAGTTATTTAACAAAGTTGAATATGAACTTAGAAATAAATCCATTAACATGGTAAAAATCGCATGGGAGCTCCTTTCTATGGTTAATTAAAAACCTTAACTAAAAAAATGTTAGCAATTCAAAGAACAAATATTCTTTAAGAATAAGTTTTTAGTACTGATTAAGAATAAGTTTTTAGTACTGATTAAGAATAAGTTTTTAGTACTGATCGTAATGTAATGTCTAAACACCAGGCATCACTATTTAAAAAAAAAAAAAGCAGAAATTCAAATGTTTATTCCACAAAATATATTTGCCAAATCTGCTGAAATTAATAAAACATTAGTAAAAAAATATAGAGAACTAACAATTATTTATGCTATACATAAGTATGTACTATTTTTTTATTATGTATATAAATGATTTAAAATTATAACATCAAATCAACCTCATGAAATGATTGCAGTAATGAACAATGTTTAATGCACAATATATTGTAGTATCGTGCTTTAGTCTGATGATATATCACAATGTAGAAATTAAAATAACACCCAGCCATACTGCCGAGTTCGACTCACAGCAGGCTTGGGTGCATGTAAATGTATCGGAGGTCGCTTATATATATCTGAGTAGAGTCCATCACAATTGTGTAATGGACTGACACAATTGTCAGCCCATCTGAGATAGGACTGACAACTTCACATTGAATGGTCTAGGACTGACAATTTCACATTGAATGGTCTAGGACTGACAATTTCACATTAAACAGTCTAGGACTGACCATTTCATATTAAACTATCAGTCCTATATCAGATGACACAGTATGGTCGTAGAACATAAAGTATATAAAACACAAATACTTCACGAATAGCTTATAAAATTGTTTTAAAATATTAAATTTGTTTTTCTTTTTCATATTTAGGTTCTCATGTCATTTGGGCCCTTTATCATGTTAATAATTTAAAAACCAACCCACACGCAATTTGGAAATTGATGGGTTCACCAGCTTATCCTACTATTTCAGAATTTCACGTTATTAAACAGCATGAGGTATTTTTTATGTGATGTATTTGATTGCTGTCCCATAATTTCATTATCGTTGGAGTTCTTAATGACTGTTTACAGCAATGGCATGGATTAATATATGTTAAGTAGTTTATGTTTAAACAGACTCTTTGCTCTTCACAATTATTTAGTATGTTGCAGAATTAAATTTCTATGTTAAACTCAACTAATTAATTATTTAAAAAATCTACAATTTTAACTTTGAAGCTGTTGATTATTGGCAAAATTGTAGTTATGTAAATTTATAATAACTGTAACAAAAAAGGCTAAATGTAATAGCAAGTCCAATGTGTTACAAGCATTGGACAACTAAAGTTCTTAGCTGAATACAAAGAAGCCATTGAAGAGGTGGGGGGGGATGCATCTGTAAATAAAATTGATGTTGATTAAATCATAAAGGAAGTTAAAATACCATGGAGGCAAATGGTCCAGGAAAGGTATGTTTAGATGAAATGTATTGAGGAGTAGTCAGTGTACCCATGTTCCTTAATCCCAATGGGCTGGGTTTGATTTTCAGTAAAATTTTGATTATGCTTAAATGCATGAAATAGTGGAGATCACTTCAAACCTTTGGCACTTGAATAAATAATATATCAATCCACCAGGTCATTAGGAATACAAACATAGTATACTGAGTCCTGAGAAATGTAAAAATATTAAGAAAAGCAAGGCCAGTAGAGTGATTTCACATGCTCATTTATTAACAGTGTAGCTGTCATTTTCTTTTTTTTTTTGATGTGTGTATGAGATAAATGTTTTGAAATACCATTCCAAGAAATTAAACAAGTAGTACTAATTCAAATAAATGGACAAAGGCAACATCATTGATTAACTTACTTAAATCAATATTATGTGAACGTCTCAATGTTGTTAGAACTTTATCCATTATATTTTTCAGTGCAGAAAAGCATATGAATATTTATTCTTGAATTTGTCATTAGGTTATCTTATAATAAAGTTTTAAAAAAATGTTTATTCTTGTTATAACCAGGGTTAGCAAGTTTTGGCCAAGTTGGTTAAAACCACTGGTTGTAACCGGCAGAAACCCAGAAAATAACTTATGTGTATTAAAAAACTGATCAAAATACCTCAATTATTGAAAAGGAATTCATTTTAAAGTAAAATACGTTTAGTTACAGTACTTATTCGGTCATATCGTAGAAAATTTATTAACATTCAAGTTTTGGCTTATCTTTTCGATAAAGCAGTCTATAGCAAAAGATCAGTTTTCCTGCTGCTCTGAACTCGAACGATTTCTTAATTTATTATTAATAAACGAAAAGTTTGAGAATTATTCTTCCAAGTCCAACAAAATTTGTCGGTAATGTCATCATTGCATAAACAAAATCTACGAAATTCCTCGTTCTGTTCTTATTATCTGTGGCAAGAGCTTGTTTATTTCTATTCCACTTTTATATGTACAGGTACCCCACTTTTTTTTGTTCACTGGTAAACATGTCTTTGTTAGTAAGTACAAAATTGAACTGTGTAACTGTATAAAAAGTGAAATAGCTATACATTTACACAGAATTGCTACACAAATAATAATTTGTGGAGTAGTTGGCTATGCAAATGAAAAAAAGTAAAAAATAAAATACTGCTTTGGACAAAACTAAATATATGATTAATTCAAGGGATAAAAGAAGGTTTCAGAATGGAAAGAAAAATAATAGGTAGTGGCTTTGAGAGGGTGCATCAATTTAAATATTTAGGAGCTATGATAACAGATGATTGCAAGACAAGTGCAGAGATTAAAGCAAGAATTATAGCTGGTAGTAGGTGCTACTTCACATTCGAGAAAGTACTAAGTTCCAAGAATGTCTCACGAAAGCGAAAGCTTACCATTTATAAAACAATAATAAGACCTGTAGTTTTATACAGAGCAGAGATATGGACATTAACAACTAGACACAAAGAATTGCTGAGAGTATGGGAGAGAAAAGTACTCTGGAAAATTTACAATTCTAGTTTTAATTTCATTTCATTTTAAAATCGAATGTGTGGTCCCATCTTATTTGGTGCAGAATGACCCTTGCTGTCCTTGCGCCATAAAATGCAACCAACCAACCAACCAACCAACTTCTCCAGAAAATATTCGGGGCAGTTAATGAAAATATCGTATGGAGAATTAGGAAAAATAGGGAAATATACCATTTATATGGAGATATTGAATTGGTGACAGAAATAAGGAAAAGAAGGCTTAGGTGGCTCGGACATGTAGAAAGGATGGAAGAATCTAGGATGGCTAAGAAAATCATGAAAACCAATCCAATAGGAAGAAGCGAAAGTGAGACATCCTAGGAAAAGATTGCTTGATGGAGTGGAAGCAGATTTGCGCAGAACGGAAGTGGGAGAATGGCAAAGAAAAGCCTTGGATAGAGGAGAATGGGCGACAATCGTTAAGGAGCCCCAGGTCCTGCAAAGACTGTAGTGCCAAAGAAGAATAGGAAGTTTTTGAGGTCACTTTATTGGGTTTGGACTAGAGTGATCTTAGACATGGTCACTATTAAATAAAGAGTTAGTTAAAAATTTATTATGTTAATAGCTATTTCGGTGGCCATCTTCAGAACTGTGTTGACTGTGTTTACACAAATGCCGGTTAATGTTACCATTTTGCCACTCTCAAATTCATTAGTTTGGATATAGAAAAAACATGTGTGTCTGTGGTGATGTTCCTCTAAGTGGGTTGAACAGCATTGACTGGTAATTGGTCATTTACTGTGATATTGGTATCGGAAAGGATGTGTAAGGCCTAAAAAAAATTAAAGTCTACTGTTGAAAAAAATATTTGAATTAGTTGCACTTTGGAAAATAGGAATTTATGGCCAGTTTTCCATGAATGTTTAGCCAAAGCAGGTTTATATAAATTCTGTTTCTGCATGTATGCTGCATGCTCTTTTAGTCTTACATAAAGGGCTCTGCATGTTTAACCAATGTATACTCTGTCACATTGGCACAGGATAGATTATATTCCCCAACTTTTGAAGTCTGGAATAGCATCTTTAAACTTCAGAAAAAAAATTATTTGGGGTGAAAGTCATGTAAAAATTGAATTTATGGAAATTCGATGATATCTTGCTTGAAATTTTTGCTACGAAGGAGGTGCAAACAGTGTTAATCAAAGGAGAAGGAGTATTAGAAAGTGCAGTAGCTAATTTACGCTTTGCGAATCTCTTTATGATCTTGTCAGTGATAGAAGTGTTGCAACTATAATCCAACATGTCATGGATGTAGTTGAGTTTGTTGTCAAGTGTTTCACCAGTAAACAAGAAGTTTAGGGCACAAGATATTAGCCAATAAAACATGCTCATTTTCTGATCTTGTGGATGTCAGATGATGAATGAGGTGGAAGACATAGAGTGAAAGATTTCCTAAAAAACAGTCACTGTTCATTCCATTGATCTACATGTAGCGTTTACCTTTGAAGAAGAAACTAATGACTTTCTTCCCTTTCTCGATGTTCTTATCTAAAGAACGCCTATTTTTATGAGAGGGAAAAGGCCAGTCAGTGATCACATTAAGCCATTCTTTTTTTCATAAACTAATTAGTATTGAGCAGAAAAAGCTAAATCCTACTAACTACTCATTAACTGTACTTTGGTTTCTAAATATGGAAATGACGCAGATTTTTTTTTCTCTGTAAAATTGATAATGCATCAATATATAGTATGTTAAATCTCCCTAATATGAACCTTATTAATGAGATAAATGATTAATAAATGTTGTGCTTATTTTTAATCAGGCAATGGTATCAGGTATTTCTATGATCATCAGTTATTGTGTTTTCCAATTCTATTCACAAAAAATTGTATCCTTTTTATCAGGAACCATTTTTACAAGATGTGGGACGTTTTGCATCTCATCCATGGAAATTAAACTTCAGTGTTTTAAAGCCAGGTGTCAGTTTTCTGAATATTTGTGCTAAAGCTCAACCACCAACAATGGTTAATACTTCCTATAGGCTATTTGTAATAATTATTACATATTGTTTTATATGGCACATGTATCTCCTGCATGTGTAACTGAAATTTTTTGTGTGTTTTTGGTATGTGTTTTCTTCACCCTTTCCAATCCACTGTCTGTGTGTATACACATACTAAGGTGACTTAAAGAACTTTTAATTTTTAAGGATAATATAATCTAAACTTTAATTAGTTGAATTTCTTATTTCCTATGCTTTTGACGAGAAATTAATCAATGGTTTTATCATTCTAAATTATTTTATTTGGAAAGTAACATGCCTTTTATTTATTTTTTTACTTTATTGATTAGTCACAAATATGTATTCTTACAACATCACATAAAATCAACATATTTTTTGATGGGAGGTGGTTGTTGTTGGTTGTTTTTTTTGAAAATTTATTCGTAGTTTTTTGAACGAGTTCAGTAAATTTATCCAGTGCAGCTCAACCTTTACTATTCTTCTACCGTAAAACAACCAAATTAAAAAAAAAATCCCTGCGGTGGCGCAGTGTGGTAACACATTCACATAGTGTACCATTAATCCAGGTTTGACTCCCAACGGCACAAAGAAAGTTTACTTGGAGATCTCATAAAGATCGCACTGCACTGTAGTCCAGGGTTTGGTTCCCTAGGCCTTAGAGGTTCGATTCTCGAAAACAGTAAGTCCCAGCGCAGCATGACCATTGTAGTCTTTGAGCAGAAACCGCAAAAGCAAGCAAACCAAATTAAAAAAAAGGTAATTGATGAACTTCTCTTTGAGTTTTGAAAGATTTCTTTTGCAATGGGTGAGTGATGATTTTCAGGAAGGTATACAAAAATTTTTTGACCAGAGTTCATGGTGGGGGCTGTAAATGAAAATGTTTGGCACTACGACGAAAATAATTGCTTTTAATTTATTACATGTTGATTTTTGATTGACAATTATTTCTAAATCATTTAAGGTGGTGAATTTTGGAAATAAATTAACTATAAACAGTGGATTTTCGATAAAATTTACTCCAACTGTTATGGTGAGTATTCTAATCCTCCACTACAATGGTAGGTGTCTGAGGTTAGAATGTGTTTGCAAAGTCTTGTTGTGTGCATTTTTTTTTTTAGTTAAGTGGATAATCTTGATAGACACCCCCTCTCCCTGGCCTTTGGCTGTTTTCTGAATGATATTGGTTTAAACACTTACAGTATTAATAGTGGAGTGAAAGAAGTGAAGGATGCATTGCTACACACACATTACACACATAGTTTTAGTGGTCACAAATTAAATTACAGTGAATATAATGTAATTATAATGTGTATATATTTTTTATTTTTAAAATTTTTTAAACTTCAGGTTGAAAATGTACAGATTATAGGAATAAGTAAAACATCAGTCCAGATCATATGGGAAGATTCAAAAAACAGGTTGATATATGAATTTATTTACTTTAATAATTTTGTATGCACAGAGTTCCCACGCAACCTGGAATTTTCAGAATATTTGAAATCGTCTCTAAAGGTCAGGAGAAAATAAGATTTTTTGGTCAAACCTGGAAAAATCAGGGAAAACCTTAATTTCTATTTTGAATAGCTAAATCATCCATGAATGTAAATCCATTTTCCCCACAGCTAAAGTTTAGTTGAAAATTACTTGTGATTGGTCAGGGAATTTTGTTGTCAAAGTCAGGGAAAACCTGGAAAAGTTAGGGACTTTTTTCTCCAATGTGAGTGGGAACCTTGTATACATCAAAGACAAAACAATACAAGTCCTTGTATTTGTTTTGTTTTGTTTTTTAACTATTTAATGAAGTAAAAAAAAATTACTTTTAAAAGATTTACCAAGTATTGTATATGCTTTCAAATATTGGCATGGTGCTTCTTGTATTTGAGAAGTCTTTCTTGAGTTGTAATATTTTGGAAAATTTTGTTGAAATACCAATATTTTAATGCAGTTTGATTATGCCAATTGGTTTTAAATGCAGGGTAGTCGTAATTAAAACCCCCCTAATCAATACCTCTGTAGTCATTCTAACTTTAATGCCACCAAATTTGTATCAACTATTTAATATATAGAAAGAAGTACCCAGTAAGAAGGGAAAATACAGTTAAAAGAGTTGCCAACAGGAAAATGAAAATAATGTGAAAATAATAAAAACAGGTGGCTAAGCAGAACCTGGAAATCAGGAATTGTCAGAGAATTTTATTGTGAAAATCAGGGAATTAAAGTAAAATTAGTATTACCCAAAAATCGAGAAATTTCAGTTCTCACTTTTCCCATACTCCTTCATGACATATCATGGTTACGCTGACTTCCTGAGTTTAAGATATCGCTTCCATGTGCACGTTTGAGAAGCCCCCTTTTTTTTTACTTCCATTGGCTTTTAAATGGAAAGGAACTGCTAACTGAACTTTGAGTTTGCGTATATGATCACATATTTGTAATTAAAGAGTGATTCTTTCCCACTGTGCCTAAAAAATATTAAACAATCCTAACTATGAGCTAGCTAAAGGCATAATCCTATCAAGGTTTTTAAAAGACAAGCTGTTGCCACTGTGTCTGTGTTTAGATGATTAAAACTCTGTTCCAAGTCAGTTGTTTCAGTTTCTGTGACCACATATGACGAATTTTAAATCAGGAGATGATAAGTCTGACATCTAGAAATGTATCTTTTGCGAAAATCATGATGTTGTGCTAATGGCAGTTTTTAACTGCTCTTTGGCAACTTTTGAATTTTCAGCAGCCTTGGGACCTCTTGGATTCCAATGTGACAAACAAGTATATTTTTCGTCAGTGACAAGTTGCTGTGTTAAAGAAGCTTTCCTCTTAAGCTGATTGGTGTCTAGATCATTAAAAATTAATGTGAGTTTTTCTGTAAATGTCCTTTGCTCTGTCTTTTCACTGCATCTTCTTTAAATTAAATATAAAATAATTCAACTGGTGAGCGTTGTATGGCACTGTTGTTAAAGAATTGGAATTGTGAAATCTTAATATTGACGACATAAGTGGTCAAGGCTATGACAATGGTGCTAACATGAAAGGCAAGAACAACGATGTACAGAAGCATATTTTAAATAGAAATCCTTGCACTTTATATATGTACCAAACACAGCTCACAGCCTAAACTTAGTAGTTAATGACGCTGTCAGAGTAAACTTTGAGACAATGAGTTTTTCCAAATGGCACAGGAAATATATGATCTTTTCTTTGCATCAGTAAAGCATTGGGCAGTTCTCAAGAAGCACATTTCTTCTTTGACATTAAAGCCTCTTGCAGAAACTCGATGGGAAAGTCGCATTGATGCTTTGTAACCTCTCAGACACCAAACTGGAGAAATATAGACTCTTTATTTGAAATAAATATGAAAATATATTGTATGAAAATTACGACAAAGAAATGTGATATGACACACAAATTTTATGCACCAAACTGACGGATTTTCACTTTGTATTCTCTCTTATCCAGTGTCATGATTTATTGAATCATATTAATCCCGTTAGTAAGACCCTACAAAATGCCAGTGAGAATATTATTGTTGCTGTAACAGCCATCAAACATTTGAAAACATTTGTTTCGCAATACCGCACCAACTCTAGCTTTGAGTTACTGCTTCAACGTGCTGGACATTTTTATTAAGATTTGGAAGGAGAACCTGATTTCAAAACAAAGGCTCAATTGCGTCAAAGGAAAAAGAGTGCACAATTCAAATATGAACATAAAGATTGAACCGCTGCAATCACCAGAAGATAAATTTAGAGTGAATTTTTTCTACACAGTTTTGGATATTTGTGGTGGCTTTACTTGAAGAATGATTTGAGCAACTGGAACTGTATATCACCTGGTTTCAATTTTTGTATGATATAAATGGACTTCTGGATGTAAATAAAGAAGAACTTCGAAAGAATTGTAATAATCTGCAAATACATCTGACAGACAGCGACAAAAGAGACATAAGTGGTATTGAATTGCTCGATGAACTTTTCGCTTTTAAAGATTTATTTGCATCTGATCTTTGTCAATTTCGCAATCTCCATGAAAGCTTGAACTTCATTCACATAAATAACCTATCATTCCCAAACCTTAGTATTGCATTCAGAATTCTATTGACCCTTCCAGTGAGCATTGCAAGTAGAGAAAGATCTTTTTCAAGGTTGAAACTAATTAAAAATTATTTACGGTAAACTACTTCTCAAAATAGCCTTGTAAACTTAGCAATAATTGCAATCGAAAATGATGTAGGTTTCCAATTAAATATCAGTGAGCTAATCCATAGATTCGCAAATGTGAAAGCGCACAAGAGAAAGTTTGTGTAATCAATTATGTATTATTATAATTTTTAATTAAATTTTTATTTCATTTATTTTTTTAGCTAAATAAAGACAATACAAAAAAAGCATTTTTTTTATTTAATATTTGCACTAAAAGTCTCCTTACTTCATAACATATTTTTCGTTTACACATTTTTTTTCTTCAAAAGTAGTCAAATTGAAAGATGAATAAAATATAAATGGTAGAGATGAAAAGTGTCAATTCTAGGCCAACTTTACGAAAGCTCTCTTCTCCCTCCATGCATTATTAGTCAATTATAATATCAATAGAATGCATTATTAGTCAAGAAAAACGCATATGCGCATTTTTGCCTCCAATTTTTTTTTAGAACAGCCGTTGGGGTGGGGGTGCCAAACATACCAACGCTGGCCCTGATAACTATTGTCTTGACCCCCTGATGGAGCGAAGGACACACATTCATTTAATAACTGACTCATATAATCAAATGATAGAACGAAGGGGCTTAAATCAACGTACATTAATTTATTATCTGCTAAAACACATATATGAGATATCCAACAACTATACTCGGAAGCAAGTTAACAGGCTTGATATTTTAAAAATTAAACATGGCAAGACTATGACAAAAAACAAAGAAGGGGCTTACGTTTGATAGAATCAACATCAGCTGCACGGCAGTGGTTCCTCTCATCACTCGCACGTCGCCACATCGAGGAGTCTAGAATGGATGAAGCAATTGTGGGTTCGCAGATGAGTTATCGTACGCTTTCAAATACCATTAGAGGACCTCTAACTGGGATTTTCTCTCATTAGAGTCTGATCGAGATCTCGCACTTCTCATTCTTTCGATCACTTTCTCTCTTCTTTCCTCCTTCTATGTCATCATAAACTTCCAAACGTTTCCAAGAACTGCAGGATGGTCTTTTCTTTAGCTCCCCTCTTTCTCATGGACGGCTAATTGTTTCTCTCTACTTAAGAGTCATCCCATCTCCGAATCACTTAAGTTGTCCCTAAAGCAATATCGTTTCCTTTGAAGACGGCATCAGTCCTTTTCTTCCTAAGCAAACAATCTTCTAAGCTTGTCCCAAGGGTGTCTTTGCTATTGTTTTCCACCGATTTAGAAATCAGGTGTTTCAGGACGAATTAGCGTCGGACATATCCTCCATATTAATGTCACGAATCTGCATTCTTTTTCATCAGTAAGTCTTCAATATATAAAATGTTATAGTTGCCAAATTAATGTTAGCAGACCATAACACTATATATAAAAACATTGTAATATTAGATGATAAATTGCTCACAAAGAAAAGAATGATTTCATGGTGCCTGGCGGGAACCGAACCCACAACCTCTTGATATTTTCGTGGCCGGATACCAAGAGGTTGTGGATTCAGTTCCCACCAGGCACCATGAAATCATTCTTTTTTTTGCAAGCAATTTATCATCTAATATTACCACATCATCGGCTATGATGATAAAAATTTCCCGACTGTAACATTGCAATGTGTTCTTAATCTACTATAAATTATTTAACTGTGGGATTTTTAAAAGAAAAAGTGTGAGCAATGAAAGTGATAGTTGAGAAAGTCACCACTTAATAAAACACTTCTTGAAACCTTAATAACAATTTGGCATTACCTTACATCATTTCAGTATACTGCAGGTAATGTCACATTGTTGCTAAGAGAAAAGTTTTAGTCCTTTCAGCAAATAATTGTCCTTACAGGTGTTCCCTTCAGCCCAAATTAGGTACGTACTTTGTATCATAATACATATGTGCAGTGAATAATATCGAAGGCCGAATGTTCATATAACCAAAAAGAATAAAAGTTAATTTTTTTATCATTTGCGTAATGAATTAGTACTTCGAACAACTATTTTACGTTATTGTGTTTTATGAATATCATGATAAATTTAAAAGTTACATTATCATTAATGTATATTAGTACTTTCAGTGTTTACTCTGCATAAGTTGTCATCCCACTTACATCATTATCATTCAAAGGGCCAATAAATTATGCCTTATTGAGGTTTTACTATATATATTGGTTTTTTATGTGCTTTTTAAAATGTGTTTATTTTTGTAGGTGTTTATTGACTTATAATGTGGAGTATTCCCCTACACTGGATGGTACTTTTGTAAAATTAAACCAGAAGTTTATTTTATTCCCCTCATATTGGCATGCTTGTGTTGAAACAAGTTAGTGTTCAGAATTTTAAGTACTGTGCTAATTTTTTATATATTTTTATTTTGGCTAAAATAAAATTATTTTGTATACTGACTTCTTTAAAATAAGTTGACTAATTCATCTATCTTTGCTGTCACCACAAGTTACTGAACCATAGGCATAGAGTTATATGGGCCCAAGCCCCCACCCTCACTTCCAATAATTTAAAATAAATTGCAATTGTACATACATATATTGTGATGTATAAATATATATAACGTTTCCCCAATAATTTTGAAAATTCTACGTTGCTTCCCTGAACTCTGGTTTTTAAACACTCTGCCTTAAAGTAAACCTTTTTATTTTCTGACACAAAACAATGTTATAAATCATTTATATATCTCATGTGAATCATTATTATAAATTGATGCCATTTTCAAAAACACTTTTCTTACCTTAAGATGAAAAAATGAGCTTTAAATTATATAAAAATATAATGAAGTTACCGCGTGTACACTATTTAATTTTTATCTTAATTAATGTCAATCTTCCACATCCAATTTTTGTTTGGGAAATTTAATATAATTAGAGAAATAAATAAAGATAAGAGTTGTTAATTGGCAAATAATAATTCTGAAAATCACATTTAACTTCCCAGAATAACTGTTTCAGATATAATTTATACATATAGTGAAACCTTGGTTTTGAATTTTTCTGATGGACTGTCAGAAAAAGACAGATGGCGTGTGATTTTTCACATGCCATCTGTCATTGACATGAAGTGGGAATGCCATTCTATTCAATCATAATAGATAGTAAATTAAGTAATAATTAACTTTGTATTTGAGTCTTTGCGAAGAAGACATTTGAGCCAGAGATAAGATTAAGAAAGCAATACAGAGTTTCACCAGGAGATTCCATAACAACAGTTATTTCGACACTGGCGTAAGGTTTAAAAACACGACGTTTCGGGAGCCAACTGCTCCCTTTGTCAAGTGAAGGCAGAATAGGGCTCCCTAAACATTGTATTTTTGAACTTTATGCCAGTGTCAAGCTAACTTGATAGAGAGAAAAGATTTACAGTCAGGGTTTCACTGTATATTTTAAATCAACTTTCTATTTAAAATAAATTTGGTTTGAACCAAAAGTACATTAAAATACTTTTCTGCCCATTCAGAATTTTTTACAAGCTGAAATTCACTTTGGAAATTAGATGCACATTATGCTGGTTCCAATTTCCAGTAAGCTTAGTTGTATGTAAACATACTGTGGTTCAAAGTGGGATTCAGCTGTTTCATCCAAGACAACCTGTCATATAATCATAGGGATGTAAACTTACAAATTTTCTTATCACTTTTTTCATGTATTGGAATTATCGTTGTAGTAGCAGATTTGATTTGGAATGTGTTCACATTATTAAGATTTGAAAAATCTTGCAGGAATCTTTTCTACTTGTTTCTGACTAGTGCATGACTATGTGTGTACTGTAATAGTACAGCTTTAAATATGTAACATGTGCATAATACTTCTAAGCATTTCAAGGTAATGGCATTTTTAAATACATAAAGGCTAGTCCTTACTGCTCACTGGAAGACCGAGTCTCGTGACTTTGGTCTCAGAGACTGGATCTAGCAATTGTCTATAGATATCCAGTAGACCATCAGGTGGTCTAGAGGCTGTTCTGAGACCAAACTCGCAGAACACTGGTCTCCCATCCGAAATGGGAGTCCTGAGACAATCGCTATACAATGTTGTATAACATTGCATAGTGTGGACACTTGTGATATCGTAGACTTAGAGAAGTCTACCAGGAGCATGCTTATGATGTTAGCGACCCTAAAAAATGTTTTAACGTAATACAACGATTAAAAAAAATGACCAGGATTTAACATCACAAAATAAAGTTCTTCACTGGTCTAAAGATAAAGAAAATAAAATAAAATTAAATTAAAAATATATATTTCTAAATAAAGTTAGCTAGGGATGTATCAATCGCTTATCATTTCTTGCTTAACTTTGATATTATGGGTAAATGAAAGGGTTTTATTTAGGTCTACTGCCGCATTATAAACACAAAGAAAAACCAGTACAATGTAATTATAAATTTCTGGTTTTCAGGATTTTGGTGATTTCTTTTTTGTCAGAAACCAGGGGGGAGGGTTCTGTAGTGGCTATAAAGACACCACAGTAAATATGATAATGTGCATAACCTAGTAATGCTAACGCATTTGACTAATAACGTGTATATTTATTTTGACCACCATTTAGAAGTTTCATGAACGTCATGGGAAATATAACGTCACACACAAAAGGTCAATTGATGAAATACTCTGGGAAGGTATATAAAGGCCGCTAAAAACTTATTTCTTGGTGCTGGCACTGCATTGTTTTAACGGTCCTGTGTGACCACTCAGCTCGTCACCCCCTTAGCATGGCCCTGCAGTCTTCCTCCAAACTCATTGGTAAACACTTCGCCTATGTGTTCTCGCATAGTATTTATTTTTTTCTTCAGACAATGTGGCCCAATGCAAAAGTTTGCAGTTAATAGAAGATTATCATATGTTACTTCATTTATGGGACTTTACTAGTTCACATTACAAACATTGTTCAAAGAGAAGAGTATCAGTGTAAGGTGTAAGACCTAGCTAAAAACACGATGTGTCCGTGTTTCATCTTGAAAAAAAAAATTACAATTTGAAAACATCTTTCAGTCAGGAGCATAAAAAAGTGGTAGCTATTTCTCCTGCAAGGGACTAAATTATGGGAAGAAGTAATGAAGAATGCTCTAATACAGACTCGATACATGCATACAGGTATGGATGTGAGACAAAGTCTTCAGACTGTCTCAAGACATTGTCTATAAACCTCCTGGAACTGTCTACAGCAAATCGAGAGACCCAATCTCTCAGTCTGGACTCACCTTAACAGTTTAGAAAAGGACCTTGAAATGCCTAGAAGATAATGGCATTATTGAATATGTAAGTTTAGTTTTGTAATTTCAGTTAGTCAACAAGGATATAGCAGAACAAAAATTGAAAATTTATTGTATCACATATTAAAGTACTGCTTTTATTATTTACAGGTTATAATTGTACTGTCCAAGGTTATTATAAGATTCAAGCTCAGGATTATTGGGAAGATAAGGGACCTTTTTCGAAACCTGTTAAATTTTAATATAATATACTTTTTTATAACAGTTAATATCTATATTTTCTAAAATATAACTGATTTTGAATTTTGTTCAAAATGGCGTTTCACATGTATACTTTTTATGTGAAATAAAGTTTATATTAATAAAACTCATTCCGTGTTTAAGTATTTTTTTATTCATAAATTAAAGAAATTGTTTGGATTATATGCACTGTGGTTTTATATGGTCTTAAAATTCATAATTATGTACCTTCAAAGTGATACAAAACAAAAATTTTGAAATACGGCTTTTGAGAAACCTGCAGTCATTGTTTTATTTTGGTTTATTAATTATGGTTATTGCTAAGCTATAATTTATGCCCATATCCATAGTGAGATCTTAGGGACTGGTATCTCCCAACTAAAATTGTAATAGGACAGCAAATATACTTTTACTTATTTACTTATCGAACTTATAAAAGGGGGAAAGAAAAAAGTCTCAAACCTTAAACAATTATGATCACAAGATCTCTTTTTATGCACCACTAATTTCAGAATACTTTAAAGAAAAAAATATAGATTTCTTTTTTAAAGGGAGATATTACAAAAAAAGGACATTACCGGGGGCTTAAAATTCATTAACATTTTAATGTGTTTTATTAACATATTTAATAATACTAAATATCTAAAGTAGACTAATACATTTATCATTTATGGATGAATTTGTCAACATAAATTTTGCATTGAAAACTTAAAGAGAGGTAAACAGTGAAACCTGTCTAAAATGGAACCGCCACAAGGCAGAAACTTGCTCAAAAAATAATTTAACTGTGAATAATGGAATTTTTTTACGGTCCCTTCAAAAGTCAATGGTAGTTAACATTAGCTAACACAGAAACTGTCTAACGCGGAAGCGGAAAGCACTATTTAATCCCCGCAAAGAGAAAAGCCTTCATAAAGCGGAAAATCGTTAGTAGGAAGAAAATTTTCTTAGCAGAAAAAGGAAAGAGGGTTGTAATACAATGCAAATAGCAAAGTGGGGGATGACGAACAAAAGGCATTTTACACTTTATAGATACAGAATGCCCTTACCTGACCACCATTTTACACACCACCCTTTCTTAAATAAAAACGTTCATTATTAACCAGAACGAAAAGTCACTCATGTAGACTTTATCAATTCATGGATAAACTCACAGCAAGGTGTAGTGCAAATGGTCACCCATTGTGAGGTCTATATACAGAGAAGCACCCTAAGTTTCCATTTATATTGGGAAATACTTCTCAAAGATACTTAGTTTTTGAGTTAGTTTGTTTTTGAAGATCGCAAATTCAAATAAAAGAAATTTCTGGAAGCTAACAAAGAATGAAAGTGGGAAGGGAAAACCTTTATTCTTTTCTTTTTTCATCAAGAAGCAATCATTCTGGGGGCTGATAAAACGTTTATGAATCAGTCTATTTTCTTTGTATCTAGAAAACAGAGTACAAGTTATATGTATGCCATAGTAAAGGCAGATCCAGAAATCTTTCAATAGGGGGTGCGATTTGTTTCTGATTCCTCTTTTTGGCCAAGCGTTCGATGCTTTTCATTTAATTTTCCATGATATAATTTCGGCTCAAAGGGGGAGAGGCGATCGCTCCCCTTGGATCCATCAGCATGCTCTAGTTTAGTTATAGTACATACAAAATTTTGTTTTCAAATAAACAATTCAAAAATAATGAACATGATGAATGATTCAATATGCGAAGTTGAAACGTGTATTGTAAAACAAAATAAATTGTAAGCAAATTAGCAAAAAAAATTTGTGTAATACAGTTAATGTATCAAAGAATTGCATACTGTGAGTGAATATTAAAGGTTGAATACTTGATACGTCAGCACATTTCTCATTTTAATCCTGATATAAAATGGATGATTAAAAAATGGGGATGTGAGAATGATTATATACTTTATTGTTACAATTTAAGCTTATGTAATATACTTTTTGTGTACTAACACAAAATAAGGCAAAAATTAAAATTAATAAAAATAAAATGCAGTGATAAAATAAATATTTTTATCAAAAGGAAAATAAATTTAGTTATAAAGTTCGCAAGATGAGACAAAGAAAAAAAATTAGCATATCCAGTCATCTCTCACCACTGAATTTAACTATGTATGTATTTGTTTTGCATGTAACCTACATAAGACGGAAACCTGCATACTACGGAAATTTTTTCTGGTTGTGTGAGTTTAAATTTTAGACAGGTTTCACTGTACTAAAATTTATAATTTCCCCTTAGATTGATTGATTGTTTGGCTTTTTTATGGCGCAAGAGCATCTGGGCTATACTGCGCCAAATTTCCCCTTATCCTTATAATAGAGTAGATGAACCTCCGTAAGAAACATGATGTATGCAAGATCTAATGTAGAAATATATTTTGAATATATTTTTAACCTCAAAGAACAATTTCCATTGTCATGTACAATTTTATTCAAAACAATTTATTTAAATAAAATTATAAAGTTTATTTTGAAAAAACTATTTTCCAGATGAGCTGATTGCAGTTCTAAGAAGGGGGGGCTGATCCCCCTGGTTACAGTCCTGTTCCTCCCAAAAAAAACCTCTGACTATGACCTTGCATTCTGTGATTGTGTTGACATATGCTGTAAAAATTTTCACCCCCCCTCCTCCCACAAAATTAAATCCTGCCTACAGCCTTGCTACGATTGCTTTTCATATTATAATAGATCATAGGTTTTCTTTCCATATCTAAATACTTTACTCAGGGTGTCCACAGTCGGGGAAATACAGAGAAGTTGAAAGTGGTCAGGTGAAATCATGATAAAACCTTGAAAATCAGGGAAATTTTTCTCCAAAGACAGAAATTTGACATTTTCAGTCGCACAAATGGCAAAATGAGGCACTAAAAGTTACTGTTTTTAGTTGACAAAATATTATATATATATATATCATCATCATCATATTCAACCATTATCTATCCACTGCTGGATGAAGGTCTCTCCAAATGCTTTCCACACAAGTCTATCCTGGGCCATTCGTTTCCACGTCACCCCAACCTCTTTTCTTATTTCATCCACCCATCTAGTTTGAGGACGTTTTCTAGGTCTTCGGTGGTCTCTTGGAATCCAGTTCAGAATTTCTGTTGTCCATCGTTGATCAGTTCTTCTTGCAATATGCCCAGCCCATCGCCATTTCAGCCCTTTTACTTTAACAATGATGTCCTCTACTCTAGTTTGCTCTCTCACCCAAGTGTTTCTTTTTCGATCTCTCCTAGTTATTCCAAGCATGCACCTCTCCATGCTCCTTTGCGTTGTCTGTAACTTTCGTATTGCTCCAACTGTTAGACTCCATGTCTCTGATCCATAAGAGAGGACTGGCAATACACACTGGTTGAAGACTTTTCTTTTTAGACATAAAGGCAATTTCCCCTTCAGGATAAAACTGTTTCTTCCAAATGCACTCCAGCCAAGTTTAATACGTCTGTTGAGTTCTTTCATAATGTTGCCATCCATTGAAATCAGCTGGCCAAGGTAAATATATGAATCAGCAATTTCTAGCTCAATGTTGTCAACTTGTATTTTTGTTTCCTCTACGAAATTATTGAACATGATCTTAGTTTTTTGTAGGTTCATCTTGAGTCCAACTTCTTTACTTCTAGTTGAG
Source organism: Dysdera silvatica (assembly GCA_006491805.2). NCBI lineage: Eukaryota > Metazoa > Arthropoda > Arachnida > Araneae > Dysderidae > Dysdera > Dysdera silvatica. Next base: position 150,522,741 of record QLNU02015360.1, on the reverse strand, counting down.
AGCTCCTGTACCATGTCTTGGAGTTCTGATGGGTTCGTTGAAAAAATAACAATGTCATCAGCAAACCGCAAATGATTTAAATATTCACCATTTATTTTTATTCCCTTGTTATTCCAATTTATCTGCTGAAAAATCATCTGTAAAGCTGAAGTAAAAAGTTTTGGAGAAATGGTATCTCCCTGCCTCACCCCTTTGCCAAGTTTGATAGTTTTGGTATCTTTATGTAACCGAAATTTTGCACTTGCATTTTTATACACACGTTTCACCATGTCAATGTACACATCCTCAATGTCTGTTGATCTTAAAGAGTTGATGACTGCTGATGTTTTAATAGAGTCAAAGGCCTTCTCATAGTCAATAAATGCAACACACAATGGAAGTTCATATTCATGTGTTCTTTCAATTAATTCTCTTAATACTTGAATATGGTCCACTGTACTGAATCCACTTCGAAATCCAGCTTGTTCTCTTGGTTGAGCTGCATCTAATTTTTTCTGCAGGCGATGTGTTAGCACTTTTGTGAAGATTTTATAAATCCTCTTTATCACCTTTTTTATGCAAAAGAATTACTGTTGCAGAATCCCATTGGTTTGGTATGTTACCGCTGTTAAGACATTTGGTAAAGAATTTTGCAAGTATGTCTTCTACATATTCTCCAGCTTCTTTTAGGATATCTAATGTAATACCATCATCACCAGGGGCTCTTCCTTTCTTCATATTTTTTATTGCAAATGAAACTTCTTCTTTTAAGATTTTAGGAGCTGTTCCTTCGACTATTTCAATGTCTTCGTTTAATTCACTGTTACTTTCATATAGTTTTTTGTAGAATTCTTCAACTCTTCTAAGTATTTCTTCCCTATTTCTTGTTACGGTGCCATCCTCTCCTTTTAATGCAATGATGTGTTTCTTCCCAACAGATAAACTTCCTTTAACAACCCTAAGGCTCTTGTTATTTTCAATGGCTTTCCTTACTAGCTCACAGTTGAATTTTCTTATGTCTTCTTTCATGCTTTTGCGCAGAGTTTTACAAAGTTCTATGTACTCAATCCTGGAACTGGTATTTCGATTGTCCACCTTCATATCTCTTCGCCTTTTCATGAGCTGTTTCGTCTTCTCAGATAATTTGCTATTGTGCTTTTTACAGGTTACACCACCAATTTCCCCAGCAGTTTCAACTATTGTCTTAACAATGTTTTCATTTGCTTCTGAGATATCACTTTCATCAATAAGTCCTTCCAGTGCAGAAAAGCGATTTTTTAATTCCTCGGTATTTGCTTTGTACATTTTACATCTCACCATTCGATGATCACTTCCAGTATTAAATCTGTTCAGTACACTGCAATCTTCAATAATTGATTTCTTGTTTGCCAGGATATAGTCAATTTCACTAGTTCCCCCATTTGGGTGTTTCCATGTCCATTTTCTTTGCGGTTTCTTCTTAAAAAATGAATTCATGATGCTAAGGTTTTCAGCTTCTGCAAATTCGATGAGTTGATCGCCACGTTCATTCCTTTCCCCATATCCGTATTTACCAACCGATGTCTCTCCTTGTTCCTGTTGTCCAATTCTTGCATTGAAATCCCCCATGATGAGCTTGATGTGTTGTTTCCCCTTGGTATGTAGCTGTTTGATTTCTTCATAGAATTCTTCAACCTCCTCGTCGGTATGGCTTGATGTTGGTGCATATGCCTGTACTATCTGAAGTTGGTATCGCTGGGTTAGTTGAACAACGAGCCTCGCTGCTCGATCTGACGTGCTTTCGACTTCAAGAAGGTAGTCTTTAATTCTTTTGTTGATTAAGAAGCCAACACCACTTGTTCTTCCAGTTTCCGTTCCTCTATAATAAAACAAATGTCCACTTTTAAGTTCCACCAATTCTTCACCTTTTCTTCTGACTTCACTGAGTCCTATAATGTCCCAATTGATCTTTTCAAGTTCCTCTTCCAATTCCTGAAGTTTTGCTTCAGAAGCAAGGGATCGTCCATTATACGTTGCCAAGGTCAATAACAAACGGCAGCCTGGGCCATTCCAGTGATTCTTAGCACCCCCTGCTTTCATGCCACGCTGACCGCTGCCTTGATCAGGAGCACTCCAGCACCTGGAGACTAGGGGCCATGGTTTCTGGTGTGTCAACATAATGGAGGAATTAGCCATAATTTCACCACGCTGGCTAGACGGGTTGGTGAATTAGCCCTCCCCTTCCGCCTTTCTATCCGTGTAGCAAATATTAATTTGCCACATAAATAGAAAGCTCAGCCTGCACCACTTGAAGGCGGGGTAGGACACTAGGTTACTGGCCTGGCCGGTTCCACACATCGTCACATACGTTCAGCGTGTGGGTCTCCTTCCAGTTAGATACCAGCAACCCTTTTGCAGGCCAGTAAGTAAAGAAGTTGGACTCAAGATGAACCTACAAAAAACTAAAATCATGTTCAATAATTTCGTAGAGGAAACAAAAGTACAAGTTGACAACATTGAGCTAGAAATTGCTGATTCATATATTTACCTTGGCCAGCTGATTTCAATGGATGGCAACATTATGAAAGAACTCAACAGACGTATTAAACTTGGCTGGAGTGCATTTGGAAGAAACAGTTTTATCCTGAAGGGGAAATTGCCTTTGTGTCTAAAAAGAAAGGTCTTCAACCAGTGTGTATTGCCAGTCCTCTCTTATGGATCAGAGACATGGAGTCTAACAGTTGGAGCAATACGAAAGTTACAGACAACGCAAAGGAGCATGGAGAGGTGCATGCTTGGAATAACTAGGAGAGATCGAAAAAGAAACACTTGGGTGAGAGAGCAAACTAGAGTAGAGGACATCATTGTTAAAGTAAAAGGGCTGAAATGGCGATGGGCTGGGCATATTGCAAGAAGAACTGATCAACGATGGACAACAGAAATTCTGAACTGGATTCCAAGAGACCACCGAAGACCTAGAAAACGTCCTCAAACTAGATGGGTGGATGAAATAAGAAAACAGGTTGGGGTGACGTGGAAGCGAATTGCTCAGGATAGACTTGTGTGGAAAGCATTTGGAGAGACCTTCATCCAGCAGTGGATAGATAATGGTTGAATATGATGATGATGATATATATATATTATACTTGCTATTGTGTATATACTATATATATATATAGTATATGTATAACTATATTTAGATTTTCAATTGCTCTCACTGTATTCGCTATATAAAAAATGAGTATTTTGTGAATATCTAGCCCTTTTGGACAACTGCTTGTCCTCAGCGATCTCTCTCCAAGACTTAATGTGATTATTAGTATATTCTAGTTTTATTATTTTTTTTATATAAATTTTGTTATTTTCGTATCATTAAAATTGCCATATGTTATTCAATTAGTAGTGAGTTTTTGTTCGGTTATCTGGCTTCTCTGGCGGTTCCGGCTTCGAAGCTCGATGGGTGAATTTTGAAACGTAGTGAACTTGGCCAGGTTGTTGGTCTTTCAGGTGGAAAAACAGTATCGCCGCCACATATAATATTTAAGAATTTTATATGTGCAGTGTCTCCTTTTATATGACTTAGATTAAACCATCAGTGCATTTACCATTTTAGAACTTCGTTTTTCTGTTACGTGATGGAAAAAAGAGAGCATATTGAAAAAGGGTTTATTTTTTATCACTTTAAACATAATTTTCTGAAAAAGCGACCGAATTATTGCCATTTACAACCCTTTTGCTTTCTAACCTCTCATGCAAAAATCGGAATAGTAAGCCAACACATTACACTGTAAATTTAAAAATTTCACGGTATTTTAAAATTTATTTATATAAATCGAACACTACGCAGATTAAATCAAACAACAATGTCAATCAACGTTTATTGGCGTAGTGATACCAACTCCGATGGTATGGCGTGATTAGATGGTGAAACGTTCGAAAGAAACTTGCCAATAAACGTTGATTAATATTATT
>QLNU02015360.1:150492333-150505919 GCA_006491805.2 Dysdera silvatica | reverse complement strand
GATCTCCCATGAAGACTATATTTTCTATTGGTGGTATTATTGTTTAAAAAAATATTTTTATATGGTCTTAATAAACAAAGGAAATTGAAGTGAATATACAGGGAGACTTTTAAATCGAATAAGCAATATAAGAAAATTTTGTCGCTTTATACAGATATAGAAATATTTGAAATGAGATTATAAAGATAAGGAAGGTTATAAAGATAAAAACAATTATAACTCATATTTAATCTTAATGCATAATTATTAAGATAAGAACAATGAAATATTTTTAAAACGTTCTGACTTAAATTTGTATGTATACCAGTTAAAAAGCTATAGAATTCTGCGTACATGGAACATGTGGTCTTCATTGTGAACATTCTATTATTAAACACAGCATTATTTGTGTTACAGACGGAAGTTTGTTCCAGTACGCTCCCCGATGTCATTCAGTCTGTTGTTGGAGGAACGGACGGCTGCCTGTTCGTTTACGGACACTCAAAGCTCGGTAAGCCATTCCGGTATTGATCATTTTCAGGACAATGCTATAAAGGTAAACAGTCCGTAGGAAAAACATAGGCTCCGCATTGTTTTGCAATTTTTGAAAATAAAAATATATTATTTTCAAAAGCATTTTAAAAGAGAAAGAATGATCATGTTATTTCTTTCTCTACATAATATCTTGTCCTATCTAATAATATAATCTTATATATATATATATATCATCATCATCATCATATTCAACCATTATCTATCCACTGCTGGATGAAGGTCTCTCCAAATGCTTTCCACACAAGTCTATCCTGAGCAATTCGCTTCCACGTCACCCCAACCTGTTTTCTTATTTCATCCACCCATCTAGTTTGAGGACGTTTTCTAGGTCTTCGGTGGTCTCTTGGAATCCAGTTCAGAATTTCTGTTGTCCATCGTTGATCTGTTCCTCTTGCAATATGCTTAGCCCATAGCTATTTCAGACCTTTGACTTGAACAATGATGTCCTCTACTCTAGTTTGCTCTCTCACTCAAGTGTTCCCTTTTCGATCTCTCCTACTAATTCCAAGCATGCACCTCTCCATTCTCCTTGGCTTTGTCTGTAACTTCCTTATTGCTCCAACTGTTAGACTCCATGTCTCTGATCCATAAGAGAGGACTGGCAATACACACTGGTTGAAGACCTTTCTTTTTAGACACAAAGGCAATTTCCCCTTCAGGATAAAACTGTTTCTTCCAAATGCACTCCAGCCAAGTTTAATACGTCTGTTGAGTTCTTTCATAATGTTGCCATCCATTGAAATCAGCTGGCCAAGGTAAATATATGAATCAGCAATTTCTAGCTCAGTGTTGTCAACTTGTATTTTTGTTTCCTCTACAAAATTATTGAACATGATCTTAGTTTTTTGTAGGTTCATCTTGAGTCCAACTTCTTCACTTCTAGTTGAGAGCTCTTGTACCATGTCTTGGAGTTCCAATGGGTCCGTTGAAAAAATAACAATGTCATCAGCAAACCGCAGATGATTTAAATATTCACCATTTATTTTTATTCCCTTGTTATTCCAATTTATCAGCTGAAAAATCATCTGTAAAGCAGAAGTAAAAAGTTTTGGAGAAATGGTATCTCCCTGCCTCACCCCTTTGCCAAGTTTGATAGTTTTGGTATCTTTATGTAACCGAAATTTTGCACTTGCATTTTTATACACACGTTTCACCATGTCAATGTACACATCCTCAATGTCTGTTGATCTTAAAGAGTTGATGACTGCTGATGTTTTTATAGAGTCAAAGGCCTTCTCATAGTCAATAAATGCAACACACAATGGAAGTTCATATTCATGTGTTCTTTCAATTAATTCTCTTAATACTTGAATATGGTCCACTGTACTGAATCCACTTCGAAATCCAGCTTGTTTTCTTGATTGAGCTGCATCTAATTTTTTCTGCAGACGATGTGTTAACACTTTTGTGAAGATTTAAAATTTTTTTTTTACCCCGCCTTCAAGTGGTGCGGGCCGGGCTTTCTATTTATGAAGCAAATTAATATTTGCTGCACGAATAGAAAGGGGGAAGGTGAAGGCTAATTCACCAATCCGTCTAACCAGCGTGGTGAAATGATGGCTAATTCCTCCACTATGATGAAATTTTATCTACCATGGAAGAAATAAGATTATATACAATTACTGGGCTGTTTGTACACTACGCCTTCTTTATTGATCCCTTTAGCTATTCTACAGAGAAATACAGCTTACCATCGGCATAAACTTTGCGGCTCAAGACCCTACCCCCCTAAGTTCTCAATAGGATTTAGATTGAGACTGCACATTGCTTAAGCTAAAACTGTAATATAGTTTTGTTAAAACCACGGTTTTGTTGAAGTATGGTTGGGTACACCATCTTGCTGAAAAACCTGGACCTTCAAGGAATTTTTCAAAGGACATCAAATTGTTTTTATGTGTCTCTTGATATGTCTTAGAGTTATTTTTCCTATTTATGAATGGGAGCAATGCTTATCCATTGAATCCAAATCCACTTCAGACATTCACGGATTTTCTTCTATAAGTAAGCAAAACTTACTTAAAAAATTGCCATCACTTTTCTCAATTCACACCAATATGATACCCGACAATCGAAAATCCGCAGTTTTTCGTCACTAAATATGACTGACAGCCATTTGTCGTCACCAAATGATATATACTTGCGTATAGTTACAGTTGGATACGGTATGGCATTCAAGTAATACCGTCTGCTATCAGAGGTGGCCTTAGTTATGGTAAGGCGAGTCAGGCGACCGCCTAGAGCCTCGCGCAGTACTTTATTAGTTGCATTGATTTTTCTAAATTTCGAAAAACTACATGAAAATTCAAACATTTTTTATATTAAGAAAACCTTCACACAGTAAGAACTTCAAATAGTGTAAAATTTCTCTGTTAAAAGAAAGCAGGGAGAATTGCTACAAAATATTGTATCTGCAACAAAAAACGAAGTTCAGATTTAGCGAATGAGGAGAAGGGAGTCTGATAGTTATTGTTTGTTTGTTTGTTTTATGGCTCAAAGACTACAGTGGTCATGCTGCGCCGGGACCTACTGTTTTCCGAGGAATCCGAACCTCTTAAGGCCTGGGGAACCAAACCCCGGACTACAGTGAGCAGTGCGATCTTTATGAGATCTCTGAGTAAGCGTTCTTTTTGCACTGCTGGGAGTCGAACCCGGATTAGCCGCGCAATAGGAGAACGCGTTACCACACTGCGCCACCGCAGGGCCCAGTCTGATAGTTAATGTGAAAGAGAAAGGGATTAGAAATAAGGAGGACACGTGGTTGAAAAGGAGACAATTTTTTAGGGAATGGTTTCTATACTGTCACAAAAGTGAGTCCTAGTAGTTATCATACGTTTGGATTAATTTAGTTATTTCTAAGTTTCGAAATAACTGCCAAACAAAAATACAAAAGAACTCGAAAAAAATTAATTATAATAAATATTACTGATCCGTTATTGAGACCTGTATGAAAACGTAATTTATTTGGATGTCTCGTTAAGCCCATCCCAAATTACCTATCACACTATAGATGTAAAAGAGTAAGCAAACATTGTGAAATATTCGTGAACAATTTTAGATATGAATAAGTGTAAAAGCGAACAAGAATATCGTGATTTGAGTATAACTTAGGTATAGTATAGAAGTTATTAGATTAATAAACCAATTAAGTCTGCAAAACTAAGTCACAGTGTTCAAATTAAATATTTTTATACTTTGTTACAGACACTTGAGTTATTGATTGAATATGGTCAGTAAATATGTATTTCATTTTCTTTTATTAATTTGCAACTCTCCCCCCTCGTCCTCCCCTCTCAATCAAAAACAGTTGGAGAAGCTTTGAAATACAATAGGACCCACTTATGAGACTAATATGGAAAACATGATTTCGTTTGGAATAACGATATAAATACAATAAAATTCAATCGTCTTTAGTGAACAATTTTTTTGCTCTGATATAACGAGCATTTTCTTTGGTCCTAACTCTTCGTTATTTACGTATCCTCTTATATAGAGCTTAGTACAATACCCCTGCCTTCAGCCTCGCAAACTCCAGGGCCGTTTCTGCTTATTAATGTCGTCTCTATTTTTGTCAGTGGGAATTTCTATTGTTCTAGAATCTAGATAATGGCCTTATTATTCCCCTAAGTGACCGACCGCATTCCCTATTATTCTATTCCCTCCCGCTAAGTAGCCAACAACGCCTCATATAGTATATATACAGTAGCGCTCATAAGAATTTTGACAAAGAGTTTTTGCTTGTCAACGCCATCTATATTAAAGCATTCACTTATATAATGATATGTCGTAATTCACTGCGGAATTGCACATTCTACAATAACAACGAATTAGCGCTGCGTAAATAATTGTCTTTTCAACTAAGAAAATTCGATGTTCAAAAGTATTTTGACATGCTAATTAGTAATTTGTTTTCGTAGATATACTTAATTAAATACTGTGTTATATTTTGCAAACAGCCTTCTATTAGTCATTTTAAATTGTGACGGCATTCTAAAAGAAAAGGAATATTCTGAAGACTTAAAAAGAAGTAGTATTTGCAACTTTAAGAGAAGTTTGCTCTAAGGCAAGTGTAGCTTACGATTTTAATCATCTAGACAAATTGTAAGTGTGTGGAATAAAGTTTTCAATAAGAGGGGAACTGCATCTAATAATCCTATGTCCAGACGGCTACGAAAAACGTTCAGCAGGACTGATAAAATACTCAGAAGGACATCTGTAGCTAATCCCCGTCTAACTGGTGTGGACATCAAATATGATTTACAGGAAAATTATAAAGTTAAAGTGCAGGTTTCCACCATTAAAAGACGTCTAAATGAAGTAAATTTAGATGGTCGCCGACCAAGCAAGAAGCCTCTTATATCTAAAAAGAATAGAAAGGCTCGACTTAGCTTTGCCCAAAAATATCGAAACTGGACTACTAAGAACTGGTCGTCTGTCCTCTGGAGTGATGAAATCAAGTTTAATCTTTTCTCATTTGATGGAATTCACTATGTTCGACGACTTCCAAACAAAAGAAACGCTATTCCAACCAAAAAGCATGGTGGAGGAAGGTTATGGTATGGGAGTGTTTCTTCTTAAATACTCAAGATTTATTTTTATCCTCTTGTTATTCCAATCAATCAGCTGGAAAATTATCTGTAAAGCTGAAGTAAAAAGTTTTGGAGAAATGGTATCTCCCTGCCTCACACCTTTACCAATTTTGATAGTTTTGGTATCTTTATGTAACCGAAATTTTGCACTTGCATTTTTATACACACATTTCACCATGTCAATGTACACATCCTCGATGTCTGCTGATCTTAAAGAGTTGATGACTGCTGATGTTTTAATAGAGTCAAAGGCCTTCTCATAGTCAATAAATGCCACACACAATGGAAGTTCATATTCATGTGTTCTTTCAATTAATTCTCTTAATACTTGAATATGGTCCACTGTACTGAATCCACTTCGAAATCCAGCTTGTTCTCTTGGTTGAGCTGCATCTAATTTTTTCTGCAGGCGATGTGTTAGCACTTTTGTGAAGATTTTATAAATAGCAGGTAACAAGCTAATTGGTCGGTAATTTTTCAAATCCTCTTTATCACCTTTTTATGCAAAAGAATTATAATAGAAATAAAATACAGGGTACCAGGGAGGAAATTACATAAAAAGGTTAAACACTGGTAAAATAGCAATGAAAAAGATCACTCAAGCTTTCGGACGCATCAGCAGCAGTCCTTCATCAGGAGTAATGACGATGTTATGTTTCTGTCTCTTTTTTATACTTGAAATTTCTGGAAAACCCTTCATCAGAGTAGTCCCGCAGAATGGAAAAACCCGGTGGGAACCAATGAGAAACCTGTGCTGCGGGGCACCTAATGTTGGGAAAATCCCATACATTTCAGAGTAAGAGTTGTTTGTAAGTTTCTGGAAGTGGTTGTGATGTATTAATGGCTTTCCCGTGTAGTTTGTAAGTTTCCCAAGATTCTAAGAAGAGTCTACTATTCTTGTTTGTGATGTGACGGTGTAGTATTTTTGTTGAGTCCCAGTCGGGTTCGTGTCCGTGTTGTAAAGCGTGTTCTGCCAGACGTGAGGCTATGTCTCCTTTCGCGAGTGCTTGTTTGTGTTCTTTTTTTCTTGTTTTGATCATTCTTTTTGTTTGTCCTATGTAATGTTTGTTGCAGTCTTTGCATGGTATTTGGTATATGGCGCCTGTGAGATCTTCTGGTGGAACTGGGTCTTTAACTTTTGTAAGTTGTTTGCGAAGTGTTGTGACAGGGGAATAGAATGTTTTGATATTTGCCTCTTTAAGGATGCGAGAGATTGTTTCGGAAATGCCGTGAATATATGGAATAGATATGCGGGTGTGAGATGTATTGTTTAAAGATGTACTATTGGGTCTACAGTTTCTGAGAATGAATCGTTTAGGGTATCCATTATTTTTAAGTGCCGTGTGTATGTGTTTTGTTTCTGTGTTTGAAAGTGTTTCATTACTGCAGTGAGAATTCGCTCTAAGACTTAATGTTTTAACAACGGAAGCTTTGTGGCATGTTGGATGATGCGATTTAAAATCGAGATATCTGTCTGTATGTGTGGGTTTACGGTAAACTGAGGTGAAGATTGAGTTATCGTGAGATCTGTGTACAAGAACGTCTAGGAAAGGGAGTTTATTGTTCTGTTCTGTTTCGTATGTGAATTTTATATGTGAGTTTAAGTTATTAAGGTAATGGAAGAAGCTTTGGAGTGTATTAGTTTTAAGTATAACAAACGTGTCGTCGACGTATCTTTTCCAGAATTTAATGTTAAAATTTGGTGAGGACAAAACAGTTTATACATACAATTCCGGTGAATTTCTTTCTCAGGGGGAATGCTTGTAAAGAGATTTTCAAAATCAAAGGTTTCGATATTGAAAATGTCTTCGTGTTTTTTTATGAATTCCAAAACCTTATTGTTATTATTGATAATGACTGAATGGCTGTAATTTGTTTCAATTTCTTTAAGGATATTTTTAAGAATGAAACGAAATTTATTTCAAACTTTTTGGTTAAATGCAGTAGAACCGCAAGTGATAAATATGAATGCTATGGGATCTTTATGGAATTTTACAGTAAGGAAGAGGTAAGGGAACGAAAAAGGGTCGTTCTTCAGCTTAAGCTTTTTATTGAAGGCAAGAACTTTTTTCTTAAAAATATTGATGGAGGAATTGAAAATTTCGAAAGTAATACTTGTTTCATACTCTTTAAGGGGAGCTCATTATTATTTTTACATTGCGAAAGGTTTATTACTTGCTTTGTCTGTATTTATAATGAACTTTTGCAGTTTTGAATTTCCAATTTCAAATTATTGTTATAGTTTTTCTTCACAAGATCTGGGATATCTTTTATCTTTGCCCTAAACTCTGCAAGTATTTACTAACCCAAAGTTAAAACCTTCAATGGATAGTATATTTATACCATTTTTAAAACGAATAAATTAATTTGTTTTTGGAAGTTATTGAAAGTGAATTTTTACTGTACTGTGCAGGTGAAATTTTGTCCCCACTTTGCGATAAAGGTGTATAACAGTAGTTATCCTTGATATTGAATCGCCGTTAAGTGGCATATTTAGTGATTTTGTCGACATATTTGGCAGATTACTTTCTTTGCAAAGACATGTATACACTTTGGCCATCATTTGAAAATATTTTTACTAATTTATTGTAATTGCAAATAAGACTTTTTAAGAGATTTAAAATATCTGAAAAGTAATAATGTTACAAGTTTCTTTGGAGGAAATCTTCCATATGAATATGAACCATATTTTAATTTTGAACTTACCAAAGATTTGCTCGTGAAGTGGTAGTTAAAATTCTTTGTTTTTAACTTTTTAATTCTTTGTTGTTTTTAACAAAGTAGATGTAGAATCAAAGATCAAAGTAGATGTTTTTATATACAAATTTACAAAAAGAATAATTATCAGCTGCTTTAAAACTAAAGAAAATAAATTTGTGAGCTTTAACGTACAATTTTTGGATATCAATATGAGCATTAATAATCGTGCTTTAATCACTGGTATTTATGATAAAATAAAAGATGTTAGGTATTATTACCCCTCCCGCAAGAGGAATAACGATTACTTAAATATAGTGTCCAACACAAGAAAGCCTCCGGGGCAGGGATTTTTGTGAGTTTCGTGGGGAATTTATTGTAATAATTTTACCACCCGTATTTATTACAATAAAACTAGAGCTTATGTAATTTTGGAGAAAAAGAGACGCTTTCCCCATCCTGGATTCGAACCAGGGTCCCTCCGTTTAGCCCGGAGTGTCTTGGACCGCTAGACGAATGAGGACAGGAAACAACGCTCTCTTTCTCCGTATGTAAAAGATAATTGTGTATGCCCTCCACAAATATGGTCAACACAAGAAAGCCTCCAGGGGCTTTCTTTGTGGCCCTCAATTGTGTTATCCCTGCGGAGGGTAATAATACCTTAACATCTTTACATATGAAGAAAACTTTATTTCTCATCGACAATCTATGATCCCAAACTTTACTCGAACTAGTTCAAGCCAAGATAAGCCTCAAAACAAACTCTGAACTTCTCGTGGTGGCAAAACCATAGTATAAAGATTACAGTTTTAATGTCAACACTCTTATGCATTGGGATTCTAATATTAGCATTTCTGCCTTAGAATACTTTTTCATAAATTTCTCGCATTAAAAAAATCTGAAATAATAAAATAGAAACTGCTAAAGCCATTACTCAACTTACTAACACTCTTGCAAAAAATAACATTCCAAGTTTCCATTTAAGTATATCTTGCAATGTCGTGCAAACCCAGTTTCGTAATATACCCGCTGTATATGCTCTTACAAGCTCATTCTTCCTTTCTCCTATTTCAAGGTCGATATTTAGGTCTTTGGAAGCAGGCAGTCAAAGCAGAAAAAACATTGTTAGATTTAATATGGTCGTACTTTTCCATCCTTTTTCCTACATATTGAGAGGGGCATTCGGTATAATCGACGTTACAATAATTCGGAATATAGTATCTGAATCTGTTACTGTAGGGCGCGCTAAGCAACACGCTGTAGTGGAAAAACTTGTTCCCGTAAATTAAGGCGGGGGTTGGGGAGCCAAAGAAGCTTGAGTAGCCTGTGCTGAGCGAAGGTTTTCTTTTACCTGTTGTCGTGTGTCAGTGTATATTTATATCTCTTCAATCCAATTTCTATTCCGTTTATTATATCCATATTGCATAAATTATACCATGGTATGTCGGGGGATCAGGAGTTATCTGCTGTCAAGAATACTTCCTTCAGAAACATGCCATATATGGAAATATCCTATGGGCGATTCCCCTGGAAAAAGAGCCTGTAGGGTGTTTCAAACACTTCATTCCATAGGTCCTTACTCAGTTTTTTGTTTGGCTGGCTTGGTTTTTATTTTTATATCCTATTTGCTTTGCTTTAATAATTTAATCCGTTGTTTTTCAAGAACGTGCAAGAACACGCTTTGGATTTTCATATATCGTCCAGCATGTAAGTAAAATTATTTTGTGTATTTTTCAATGTTTTTCATTGTTCTCCATGTTTCAACTTAAAGTGTTTTTAATATATATATATTGAAATTTAGACAGATCATAGTTGGTCTGAATAAGAAAGAAGAATTGGACCTGCAATGTACAAATCTTGATTGGCGTTATGAGCCAATAATCATGGGTTAAATATGTTTTAAGGATAAAATACCTGGTTCTATAAATTTATTATGTTGGTGTGATATTTGTATATTTAATGATAAAACTATTCAAAAACAATGTTATTACTATTGTATAATTTGTTCTGAGTACATATTGTAAAATATTTTTTAATGTTTTTTAAATTAATTGTTAGTGATACCTATACCAAAGTTTGTGGCGTATAGTGGCCACCTCTCTCTGGTGACTGTTACAGCCCAGTTTTAAAGGTGGTCATTTTGGGCAGGTTGTTCTATACAAAACAACTCTCAATAGCGCTAATTTTTACGAGCAACGCTATCTGGCAACCTGTAGGCTGGTAGTTCAACTCATCAGCTAACGATACAGCGGGATGCGAGGTAGTTTAGATTAGTGTTTCTTAACCTTTATGAGGCCGCAGCCCAGTAAAGTAGTTTTTATATGACCAGGGCTTGGTATTTTCTCTATTTACAAGACGCCTGCCCGTTAACTTCTCTATTTACAAGACGAGGACCCGGTCTCTACAAATTTACTCGCAAATGATTTCCATTTTTTAAAAAAGAGTGCATATATTAAACTATTTGAAGTATGAATAATTAATTATGGTATAACTAGAAAGAGTATAATTATGGTATAACTAGAAAGAGTATAATTATGGTATAATCATAAAGAGTATCAGTACACGTCTTCGATTAATACACACTTTTCTGGTTCACTTCCTTGCTCATTGGCATTTGCAACATAGATGTTATTTCGTTCAGTTTTAAGAACCGAGTATGCACCGTACATTATTGAAATCGGCTTGCAGGCACTTTTTATGGCAGCTCATAATGATCCGTATACCCTGTCTCGAAAGCTAAAAATTTCAATATCTGAAAATTCTTCATCATTCCCGAATACTCAAATATTTAAAAATACAGAGCTTGGTCATTTGAAGTTGCTGCACAGATGTTATTTAGGTGTTCTGGGTGTGAGCTTTCCGACGCATTCGGAACTATTATTCTCCTTGAAATATTCCCACGATAAAATATTTATTCATAAAAAATGCATAGAAAACTAAAATAGAAAGTTCTAAGAGAAGCTCTCGCGGCCCCGTAGTTGAGAAACACTAGTTTAGATAATGAATTTTTGGTGCTACGCGCGTTTTAAAAAGTACAGAAATTTTAACTGTACAGATTTATTTCACGAGTAATTAGACAATTATTTGCTATCCTTGCCATTATCATTACATTTATGTTTCTTTTCGAAGTAGTGGCCTACACTTTTAACACACAAACGCACCATTTTTGGCCATTTGGTAAGCACGGTCTTCGTGAATTCTTTTTCGCATGTGCTTTTAAAGAAAGACTGCACCGCAACCTGGACCTTTCCATTACTTTCAAATTTCCGACCACGTAATTCTCGCTTTAACGGCGAGAAGAGCCAGAAGTCGCATGGGGGCAAGGTCTGGGCTGTAGGTTGGTTGTGGAAGTACCTTGATTTTTTTTTTGGACCAATTTTTTTTATAAAATTCGACGTGTGAGGTCGTGCATTATCGTGTTGTAACACCCACGACGTCTTTGACTTGGGTCGTTTTCTGACAAAAGACCGTGCTTACCAAATGGCCAAAAAAAGGTGCGTTTGTGTGTCAAAAGTGCAGGCCGGTACTTCGAGAAGGAGCAGAAATGTAATGATACGAACAGCGATAACGAATAATTGATGTAAAATTACTCGTAAAATAAATCTGTCTGGTCAAAATTTCTGTACTTTTTTAAAACGCGCGTAGCATCGAAAATTCATTATCTAAAGTACTTAGCAGCTCGCTCTATCTTTAGCTGATGAGTTGAGTTACACGCCTACATCGCCAGCAGGTCGCTAGATAGCGTTGTTCGAAAAAGCTAGCTCTACTGACAGTTGTTTTGGGACAACCGATGTAAATTTATGCAGTGAGCATATTTTAATAATAAAAATATTTTTCAGCATTATATAATGCGCTTTACCATGGTAATCGAAAGGTAGTCAGTTAACTAAAGGAGCAGGATACGCAATCCAACTCAATTCATGACACTCAACTCCATTTGACGTTAATTTTGCGAAGTGCCAAGGGTAACGTATTAACAGTCAAGCAATGGGCATAGACCATCAAACACATAGTCACGTATATCCTCCTATTCCAGGAAAAGTTTAACTATCTTGTAGAATTCGTCTTATTTGGAGCAAGGCTATACTGCAAGTAAATGATGGCGAAGATGATATTGGGCATGCGTTCCTAATGCAATGCTAATTTAGTGTAAATTGGTTCCACGAAATCTCCTTTGAAGTGCTTTGTTCGCGATATCGTTCCTGATAAATAAACAAGTTGTTTCCCTTTTTTGGCGCGGGATACAAAAGAGAAGATTGGGAGGAGAGAACTAGAGAGAAAGAGAGAGAGAGAGAGAAGCCTAGGTGTATTATAGGATCAGTATGAACCCTTTTTCGAGTTTTTTTCCCCCCCTTTTTTTTCTCTCGTCGACTTCCCTTTTTTTTTGACAGGATGCTTTTTTAGCGGACTTCTTGATCGGTGTGTCGCCGGCGTCGTGTGTCATCTATCCTACTTTGGAAGGAGAAAGCGAGACATCATAAAGGACTTAACTGTGCCTAGTGAAAGGAATTATCTGGCGTGATGAAGTGCTGCTCAGCCGGCCGAATGTCTTCACCTTTGGTGTCTGGGGCCGTATTTCTCAATTACCGAGCGAGCAGGCAATTTCACCTCAACTCGCTTCTTGCCATCCGCCGCTCGAGATTTTATTGCGGACTCCTGTTCTCGCTAGCAAGGCCCGATCCTTGGCGCTGCATGAAATATTCAGACCGCTATATAGGCATCTCGGGGTCGACGTAATAACACGTCAACGTTGCAACGTTTATCACGGCCGCCGCTCCAATCTCGGGCCTGTTTCGGAATCTCGGACAATCAATTATTCAGAGGCGCTCCCATTTTACCGCGGGATCCAGGGACAGAAACATTGTTAAGACAATAATTGAAACTGCTGGGGAAATTGGTGGTGTAATATGTAAAAAGCAGAATAGCAAATTATCTGAGAAGACGAAACAACTCATGAAAAGGCGAAGACTTATGAAGGTGGACAATCAAAATACCAGTCGCAAGATCGAGTATGTAGAACTTTGCAAAACTTTGCGCAAAAACATGAAAGAAGATATAAGAAAATTCAATTGTGAGTTAGTAAGGAAGGCCATTGAAAGCAACAAGAGCCTTAGGGTTGTTAAAGGGAGTTTGTCTATTGGGAAGAAACACATCATTGCATTAAAAGGAGAGGATGGCACTGTAACAAGAAATAGGGAAGAAATACTTAGAAGAGTTGAAGAATTCTACAGAAAGCTGTATGAGGGAAACAGTGGATTAAACGAAGACTCTGAGATAGTCGAAGGAACAGCTCCTAAAATCTTAAAAGAAGAAGTAGCATTTGCAATAAAAAGTATGAAGAAAGGAAGATCCCCTGGCGATGATGGCATTACATTAGATATCTTAAAAGAAGCTGGAGAACATGTAGAAGACATACTCGCAAAATTCTTTACCAAATGCCTCAACAGTGGTAACATACCAAACCAATGGGATTCTGCAACAGTAATTCTTTTGCATAAAAAACGATGTTTTCTTCACCAGGAGGGTGTGGCAATGGAAGGGTGGCCGCCGAAGGGGGCAGCGCTGTATTCCCAGACAGGCTTTTGTCATATGATATGACGACCAGTGGACCGAGAAGGGACACTGGGGGGGAGGGGGCATTGCAGGGGATTGTCGATCGAAACAGGCGTACAGAGACGCACAGCTCACATGATTGTCGTCATTCAACGTCGACCGGAGGCCATCCACGATCAGTCCGCCCCGAAGAGCGGCCGAAATAGATGGATGGCG
>QLNU02015360.1:150471301-150492233 GCA_006491805.2 Dysdera silvatica | reverse complement strand
TCGTATAAAAATTCGGCTCTAAAACTAATAAGACGTATGGAGAGAATAGGGTAAGGAACTGATCTCCAAAAATAGTACTCGTAGCTTAGTTATTTTTTTCATTTAAAAAAATCGTTAACTTTCCATAATTTAATAATAGAGAATAATTTTATAATAGAAAAAAGAGCCGCAAAGAAGTCAAAGAGGAGGAGGAGGATGAATCATAGATTAAAAAAAGGAGAATATTCCAATCTGCTCCTATTTCACACGCACAGAAGGAAGGAAGGGAAAGAAACAATTTTTATTCGGCCAACGTAATTGGAAGATGCATAAGTTAATGGGAAATTAAAAGTTTTTACATGGGATTATTTGAATTATGAAAATGTCCGAACATTAGGTTAGAGATGGAAGAAAAGCAACAAGGGAAAACAACAGAGACAGAAGAAAACAATAGAGAGAGAAGAAAACCGAAGAAATGGAGAAAACAATGGAAGTCATAAAGGCAGTCGCTGAGCGTTTACAATTTCCTATGCCACATCCAAGCCCCCACAATTATATGGATGCTATTCTTTATGTTAAAATTCAATCACACTTGACTTGATACTTGCTGTTAAAAACAACTTCGCAAGTGTACGCCGCAAACAATAGACTTAAAAAGTTATTATCATGTAGTAGAGAGGTTGTTGCATGCTGTTTAGCATAGATCTACGCAAATGCATTGTGGGCATGACGTCATCAGCCACATATAAAGTACGGGTAAACGTAGCAAGCTCTCTCTCTCTCTCTCTCTCTTACTAGCAGTGTAGCTAGCACTCTGTATGCTGAGGTTTAATGCCTCGTTTGTTATAGTGCAGTTATGTTGGAGTTATATTTAAGTTCCTTTTTAATTTTTAATTTCCTTATACTAACCAGTTATATTTACGTTGATGTTTAGCAGTGTAATAAATTGTTATCGTTTTCAACAACTGGATTCTTAATTTCAAGGACTTGCATCTATGTCGAGATTAATACGCAACATTAATCAAGAAACCGCTATATTATCGAATTTAAATAAGATATGGTGGAGTTGGAGTCGAATATAACCTTCGCCATATATTTGGTGACCCGGACGTGATTTGAACACGAAACCTTCTGGTATGAAGTTGAAGTCGAATATAACCTTCACCGTAAGGCAACCTTTAGTGGCAAAATATCACCTATTGGTAGAGTTCGACAGATCCGGTTGCCATTGACGACTCGATTTTTGCAGTTAACGAGCAGGAAATCCTCTTTTCCCACGTGATTTTTCAAATCCTGCATATTGATATGTGAGAAAAACTTAGTAAGGGAGATTGAAGACTTGATGGTTTGTTCACAAGCAGAACATTTTAAATTCCATATTTCCCTTCTTGTAATATTTTCTAAGAACGTCGATTGGATTTAGCAAAGTCGGAGGCAATTTACCCTGCTACCAACCCACCCTTTCTTACTTGATTTAAAATGCATAGTTAGGGTAGGGAGTAACTCAAAAACATTTTTAAATACGTGAGATAAAAATCCGCTATGGCCAATTTAAATTTACGGTTCTGTGAATAGTATTCCTCCTATTAATTAATGGTTTTTTGGCCAATGCGCGGTGTATAAAACAGGAGTTGTAGCCAAATTTACTATGTAAATAAAAAATAGATGCGCGAAAAGCTGATCCATAAAACTGCATCCACCGGAAGGTTGGAATAATTAGATCAAAGAATTTTTGGCTCAGCTTTTTTTTTTTTTTGCAGAAGAAACCGTAGCCCACCCGCGAAGGTCTCAGCAAATGATGATCGCTAACAACAGATGGGCTTCTTGACGGAACATATTCTGATAACATCTGTAAGGTGAGACTTTTCCCAGATTAGCGGCGGAATCTCTCACTCTTCAAAAAGAGAGATTCGCGTTTCTAAATTGCTTTGCTCCTCGGCACCTTTGGGTTATTCTTCAGCAATTAGGTAAGTTAAGCGGAATAAAAGGAGCGAAATTGCTGGGCCTTGTTTCCGGTAAATAACACCGCATTTCACATTTGAAACGGTGGATATCTTAGTTTGAAATCCTTAATAAAATAGTGCAATGATGGATGTTCAATAAAAAAATATCCTTCCGATATACCGAATTTAAGATAGGGATTTTACTTATATTTGAAAAATGTAGTAATAGGGAAAGTGTTACATACATTTTAGGGATATGTGGAGCTATTTCTATCTAAATACAGTAGAGACTCGTTAATCTGAAAGATGCTAATTCGAAAATTCTGTTAATCCGAACTTTTTTCAGCTGGCTGGATGTTTTTGTTTCTCAACGGCAGCCTACTGACAAGACGTAAACAAACAGCACAAGTGCATGTTGCCAACTAATGAAATTTCCTATAAAGTAAGAGGAAATTTTCTGTCGTCTGTTGTCTGTTACGCGTGCACACACACATACATCAAAATTTATAGTTTACAGTAAATTCTATAGTTAAGGTTCTGGTTAATCTGTAAATTGATAATTTACTGTAAAATTGATAATTTACTGTAAAATTGATAATTTACTGTAAAATTGATAATTTATTGTAAAATTGATAATTTAAACTGTAAAATTTATAATTTAAACTGTAAAATTGGAATTTACTATATAATTGATAATTTACTGTAAACATGTTTATTGTTCACTATTTTTTATGTCTGCTAGTAAATCATTCTAAAATTTAATTCCATAGAAGTTAACATTATTACGACCCATATTGCTTCGTATCTTCATTGGTTTTAAGCCTTCACATGATCTTGTAAATCTCAGATGTTAAGTCTTCACTATATTGATTACATCAGTATATTTATTTTGTTTTATTCTTTAGAATATTATAGTCAAAATTCTATATCTATGGGTTTCTCCAATGTTAATGATATTAAATTCTTTTTTTAGTTCCAAGATTGTTTTATTAGATCGATATTTTATTGATTTAATAGCTCTATTTAGAAATTTTTTTTAATCTTCCCTGTTTGTGTTTTGTTTGTATTTTCTCACATTCTTTCTCCATAGTCAATCTGGTTCACTATAAATCAGTAATATAGATTTATTTTTCTATTTATTGGTGATAGTGAGCGAAGTCTAATCAAAATGCTAACTCCACTTCTTATTTTTTTACCGGTTTCAAGAATATGCAAATCCCAATTTAGTGATTCATTTAACGTAATCCCCAAAAAACATATTTGAATTATTCTTTCAATTTCTTTATTATTCAAGTATAGTTTATGTTGAGGCCTGATTTCTATTTTCTTTTTGTTTTTATTATGAAACAACGGGAATTTGGTTTTTGCTGTATTTACAATAAGTTCATTTTCTCTAAACCATCTTTCCAGTCTATATAGTTTTTCCTTGGCAGTTACAAGTAACTTCTCCACTGTTTCATATCCTAGTGTTAGGCATATGTCTTCCGCGAAGACAATGATATCATTATCTATGTACTGCAGATCGTTGATATATATGAAAAGTAACGGACTTAAAATCGATTCCTGAGGCACACCGTAGGTGCTCTCCCTAAGTTTCGAAGAACAATTTTCAGTACATACTTTTTGTGTTCTACTATACAGATAACCTTTTAGAAGTTGAAGGATATTTTCTCTAATTCCCATTTTTTATAATTTATTTAAAAGACCGTTTCTATTAATTACGTCAAAAGCTTTACTTAAGTCAAAGTAAATCCCCATTACAATTTCTTTTTGTTCTATTTTTTGTTGGATTTTATTTATTGTTTTAATTAATACATCTTCGGTTGTCATATCTTTTCTAAAACCATGCTGGTCAGGGTTCAATATATTATTGTTTTAAATACTTTGGAGGAAATTGGTATAAGATGTAATAGAAATTGGTCTATAGTTATCTTTGACTTTTTTATCGCCTTTTTTTTATAAATTCGGATTATTTTAGCAATTTTCATTTCACCTGGAATAAGGGAAATGAAGATTGGAGCTTCTAACAATAAGAAAATGAAAAGAAAGATAAGAGTAGACGAAAAGTTCATTATCTATCTGTCACAAAGGAGTGGCGGTCCTTCACAACTCGGACTTCCTAATTCCAAAAAATGAGGCTTAACGAAGACTTCGGTATCATTAGGAAAAAAATTCAACTAATGCCACACATTGTGAGTAAGACGTTTAAAATCACATAATTAAAATTTAGTGCATTGTTTATGAGAATTTGAGGTTCTAGATTTTATACTGTTATACTTTGTAGAGGATGGACTGTATGACGAGATTGATTACAGACCATCTCTTAGAACAATTGTAGTACGAATTAAGGCTTCTTACGTTGCTGCACTCTAAATAATCACATTGGCAAAATGGTTTATTGAGGTGATATACATATTAGCTGGCATAACTGGAATTGCGGATATATCGATTTTGCATATAGAAAAAAAGGCGTCTTTTTTTTGTTATATTAAGCTATTTCTCAATTCCTTTTTACTGGTGTGCTGGCGCAAAAGCAAAAGAGAGAGAGAGAGAATTCGCGACTATGAAATGAACGAATTTTATGGTGTTTCTAAATGATACGTGACTTGCAGCCGATTTAGGAATTTATGCTAAATTCTGACGCTTTATTTGTGACTGAATATTTTGATTGTTTGTAAGGTGAAAACCTATACACTCTTCTTTTGTAATGACCAGCATCAGTCATCGCCGAAACATCAATTAATAAATTTTTCCCCAAGGCAAATATAATTTAATATTTAACAAATTTAGTATAAATGTACTAGTGTTTTAATTCAAAGAATTATTCCATTTATAGGAGAAGGTCATAACTGAAAAATGAATATTTTTCTGGACAGCGGTTTAAAGATTATAGTTATTTTAAAATTTATGTAATAATTAGCTTGTGCAGCAAAGCTATTCTAATCTTCGTTACGTAGTCTTTTCCAAACCAGAATGTCATATTTTAACACGATTACGCATCACTCCATCAGTTATGACTAACGACTAATTGGCCCCAAAAGCAGGCCACTGATTTTACACCAATAGCATGGCTCCCTCGTTCGCCGGACATCAACCCCATACAGAATCGATGGGACGTATTGGAGAAATCCATTTGGGATCACCACCCCCCTCCTACATCTGCGGCTGTTCTGAGATAAAGCTCTTGAATTATTGGGCAATAATATATGTGGTTTCTAGAACTTTATTGAGCCTTTACCAAGACATTTGTCTACTGTTGTACGTGCAAAATGTAGTGCAACACGCTATTTTTTGATTTGAATTTATTTAGGACATTTTAGTTAGAAATTTTCAATTGGCTTATCATATTATATTTTGTTTAAAGTTTGTTTTTCATTTTCTCACAATCTGCGAAGCACAGGATTGGGTAAGGAATTTCTACGGTTAGTGTATATTTGGTTCAAAACAACGAATTAGTAAAAGAGAGAGAAAACAGAAAAGAAAATTTGTTATTACACCGTATATTTTTTATTTGAAGCACATTTAATTTCATTTATGTTAATAAAGCTCCATGAAGAGATATTGAAAAGATAGAATTAGTAAAATTTAGTAGGATATGCTGCAAAGAAGCTGTTAAAAGCCTTTCCTTATAGCCCAAACTTTCTCATAAATGATCATCACCAAGGTTGTATTGGGGTTAATTCCCCAATATAATTTAATTTTGTATGTGTATGTAGGAATTTTTCATCAAATTTATAAATAAAGGAGGTTGGCAAAAATAATTTTTAAAGTATATAAATCATTCTTTTATTTTCAGCTGTTATTAGATTTAGGGTGAAATCATCACAATTTTTTGCTAAACGTAATCATAGGAAAGTTATGAGCTTTTAGCTAAATGGGGAACTCTAAAAATTCGAAGAGGGCGTTCAGGCATATATTGCTCAGTACGATTAAGTTGTTTTAGTCCGAAAGTAGGGTGTCAAAAATTTAATTGTGCTAAGAACTTTTATTAAATTTTTATCTTAATAAAAATGATTTCTCGATAACTTTGCTAAGATGTTGTAAAACTAAATCATTTAGTTTCATTATTGGAGTGAGGTTTAAACTAACAGTTTTTAAGAGGAATTTTGTCGTCTTTTTGGTAAGCTCTTGTTAAATTCGGAACGGTACTGAATATGCTAACATTTCAGCATTTTCAGAAAAGTATTGCAAAATGGAATCAACCAAACATATAAATCAGATTTAGCTTTCAAAATATAATGCTTTGCATCAACGTTTTAAAAAATAATGAAGCGATTTCATTAAATAGAAGATGCTTTAATTAATAACGATTTATAAACTATTACTCGTTATTCATTAAAGCATCGTATGTGGATTTTACCAAATGTTGTTATCGTCAAGAAAAATCCACGTAATCCACCGGGTAATGCAATTATTATTTATGTTGAAATAATAACTGTGCATCAAGAACGGGGTAATGTTAGGAAATGATCTCTTCATTATTAGTAGCTTCTTTCAGAGGAGTCAAAATTGCATGATAATAAGAATTTTGTATGCTGCTAGAGGTGTTGGATCTATAATATGAATGTAAATTGCATTAAATGCGCCAAAATATTCGTAAACGTACTCTTTCTTCATTTACAATGTGATAGTTTTGTTGTGTTCACAAATGTTGGGACGTTTTCACTGCACTCATTTTTAAATTAAAAATTTTAATTTTAAAAGTTGCATTCTTATTTCTTTCAAATGTATATATATATGTAATATATTTTGTTACTCACAACTCAGTTTTCGTTCTTTTTCAAAACCCTTTCATTTGGTCACACTGTGCTTCACAGATCTTCTTAACGAAGGAACTCAGTTTTTCTTTTGATTGATGGAAATTCTTTTATAAATTTGGGCGAAATTGATAATTTTTGAGGGCACTACAGTATTATGTTATTCTTAAACACAAAAATCCCTAAAACATATTACGAGTAATTTGCATTTCCGCTAGTTGTGGTGGCATAAATGATCAGATTGTCTTGAAATTCACAAAGATTATAGCTAGATAATAATTTTATATGTCTTTAAAGTTTGGTTAGGATTGAGTGAATGAAACTGCTGATATGGATTTTTGTCCAAATTTGTAAAAATCGGCCGCACTGTGCATCGCAATGAAATTTTGTATATTTAACATAGGAATATATGAGTTGTAGCTCTGTAACCCCTCCCATTAAGCCTATAACCCCTCCCTTATGAACTTTCTGCCTACGCCACTGCTCGATACTCCCTACACATCTCAGACATTTTTCTATCTTGTTTTAAAAATATGTTACTGATGTTTGTAAGACATTCTTACCCTTCTTAGGCTTAGCACAACTGCCAAATGGTCAACACATAAAGCTACTGGAGCATGTTTTTATAATTTTTTGTGGAGAATTGAGAGGGCTAATAATTTTTACAAAATTATTATCTAATGTAGCTACTAATCTAACTACTAATGTAAGCGGCTTATGTTAAATGTTTAGTTCTTTTTTGATGGTACGGAGCAGGCGAACCTAGCAAAAATTTAACGAAATCAGAGCCTGTAAAAGGGCGAGAACCACACGTATCTATTGTGTAATGGATGGAATATATACAATAAAAAAGACAATACAAAATTTTACCAAGAGATCCCACAACAATCGTTATTTCGACAATGGCGTGAAGCTTAAAAACACGACGCTTTTGCCTTTACTTCACAAAGGGAGGGACTGAAAAAGGGATTGATAATGGTCTTCCGAAACGTCATGTTTTTAGCCTTTACGCCAGTATTGGAGTATATAGCCAACAGTAAGTTAAATAAGTGCATGGTTAAGTCTGTAGAAAAATTTTACACTGTAGACACTAAAGCCATAACTTTTGAAATAGTCAAATCCTTGAGCTAGATAAAATTGAAATTTTCAAATAACTAAGATTTATTTATTAATGAATCTTTCATTATTCAAATTCGGTAAAGTATAGGCAGAGAGGACAATTTAGATTATTTTCAACTGCCTAATTTCTTAAAATGTGCTGCCAATAAAACTAGAGGTGAAAATGGCTTTACACATTGAAAAAGCTACTTAACGAAGATAAAATCAGCGCTAATTTCAAAAACGCGCTCATGTTTGCTTTAAATATACCCTCATTCAGGCAAGGATTAGCAAGAGCATGGCTTGCTATTTTTAGATCAAGGTCTCTGGAAAATTTCTCCAACTGAATAGAAATTGCGAAATGTACCCACTTAAAGAAAAATAGGAAACTTTACTTGGCATCAAATCAATGGCTTTTCTTCTAGAACCGCGAATATATATAATGCAATATATGGAAAGCGTTTTGAGAGACCTTCACCTAGTGGTGGATAGATATGGGTTTAATATAATGATGATAATGCAACACGTTGGATTGAGATAATTTTCCAGCAGAATTGACGTAATATACGCAGAGTTGAAGAAATGAGACTTAATTGACAATTATTTGTCTCTGCTATAATTTTTCTCTTGCTTCATAGAGAAAAATTATAAAATTATTTTATGAGTGTTAGTAAATGGAGCAAAAGTAGATCATAGAAACCCGTATCATCATGGTCTTTGAATAATTTTTATATAATTTAAACATTATACCAAGGTATTTTATTATTTACAGTGTTTATTATACATATATATTTACTCCTGATCATCTACATCGAGTATACCAGATATAATTTTTTTTCACCTTCTCTTGTTTTTTCAGTCTATATTTACAACTACATTGTTGAAATTTTGGTTTCCCTTACTCAACCTTGATTTTTAAAAATACTGTAATGTGATAGTTTCAATTCATACATAACATGATATGTAAATGTGTATATAACATGATATGTAAATGTGTATATAACATGATATGCAAATATGCATACACCGTAATGTGTAAATTTGTATATAAGACAATGTGAAAATATGTATATGCCATGATGTGGATATTTGCATATAACACTTAGTTTAGTGGTTACACTTAGTTAGTGGTTTATTATTGAGGTTCGTAATTTTCTGTACTTAAGTATTTACCCGTGTATACATTATAGAGCTTTGCTGGATATTCCATTGTGTCTGTTTATTAAAAACACTTAACGTTTTAGTTGCTCTGCAGAAATATTTTCTGCCGAACAACCAAGCGAAGTCTTGTATTTTTGCAGAGGGAAACTTGGTCAGCTGTTGCTTCTGAGGATGCTCAGCATAACACGGAGTGAAACGTTAAGTGTTTTTAATAAACAGACGAGTCGAAAAATCCCGCAAAGCTCTATAATGTATATTAATAGACGCCGTGAAAGCCTTCGTGAATGTATTTAACCGTGACTTGCTTTCCACATCAATGTAAATACATGCAAGCGATATGTACGAATACACATGTATACAAGAACGTACTTATAAACAAGAAATGTATGTTGGGTTGTTATATGAAAACGAAGTATTATTGTTATTATTAATAATTTTTTGAAATAAGAATAAAGGTTTGCTTTTCAATACAGAGTATCCGGATGGAAAATATCTAAATGAAATATCATCTCTGAAATTATTTATTATATGCACTTCCGGTTTGCGCCATTCAAGAAAAATCTTTCATTTTTTTTTTCACACTTCATACTTCTGCCAAATCACAGCCTCATCGTTAGGTATTACTTGGATAGCGAGGTGACTGAGAAATGGATGGGCAGAGACTGCCACACTTGTTTGATCTCCTCGGTCTCCGGATTTAACAACACCGAATCTTTGCTTGTACAGTTATCTCCAAAATATTGTTTCACGAACCCGATCGAAGGCTTTCAGCACTTGAAATCCCACATAACAGATGGTGTGGTTACAGTTTACACTGAACGTGTTTCAAGTAACGTGGAATGTAGTTGATTATCTTTTGGGTAGTTTTCATGCCCCTAAGGGTACTTGCTTTAAAATTGATTAAGACAATTATAGTGAGAAAAAACGCTGCAATTTTTCTTTATAATAAGGTAAACCCGAAACGTCTTTAATTATTTTTGAGGTGCAATTTTATTATTTTAGATAACTCACATATAAAGGGTAAACACTGGTAAAATACCAAATGAAAAAGGATGATGAAATGAAAAGATTCTTTTCATTTACTATTTTACCAGTGTTTAACCTTTGTATGTAAATTTGTTCCCTGGTACTTTGTGTCTTATTTCTATTATTTTAGATAAATTCTATTCGAACACCCTGAAAATTGATTGTTTTTTACTTATTCATCACTCCGTGACAATATCATTTGTTCACCACTCATTAACGCTCCCATGAATAAGACTAAAAACCAGGAACTTTTACGCATATTTTAAGAAAGGGGGAAAGAAAAATAGATTGGCTTCATTGGCGTTTTATGCCTCTGCTTATCGTACGAAACCGGACCGATGAATTGGCGTGATTTCTGAATCATGGCATCTTTTTCAAAAAACAGAATCAAGAAATTTCAGAATCAAGACGAGAAAACAAGAATAGAAGTTTTCAACTCGACAAAATTTTGCGAGTTGAAAATTGAAAGTTTCGTGATTTGGGAACTGGGAAGTTGAAATTTGGAAGTAAACTACAACTCGCCAACATCCAATTTTCAACTCACAAAAATTTTTGGCGAGTTGGAATTTGGAAGTTTCGCGAGTTGGGATTTGGAAAGAACTACAACTCACAACTTCTCAACTCGTCAAACTCCACCACTTATAGCGAGTTGATTCTGACTTCCTCTGAACGCTGATGAGTAAACGCCTGCGAAGGATATATGAACAACGTGCAAACAACAACATCAAAGGTAGCACTCACTGATTGACCTTTCTATTGGTGACAGACATACAAAAGCGAAACAACGACAGATCTAGGTTAATTCGAAAGTTCCGCTAAATTTAAATATCGACTTTAGGTGATTTTCCTTACTTGGTTGTCTTTCTTGCAATAAAATAAAAGATAATTCTAGTAGTTCAACATCGTTATAAATCGAAAAGGGATAACATTTTTATTTTCAATCAACTATATCAAGAAAAAATTTTTGTTTCTCCTATTTGAATATTCATGGTCGTGATAACCGTACTCGAGCTTGGTGAAAAGCAATAATTCTAATTTGTAATATATGTAATTTCATAGAGCTCAGCCTGACAAGAGAAGTATGCGATAACGATCACCCGATTTGTGTGAAAAGTGCGAAGTTTAAATTACATCTGCAACATAACTCTGACAGTTTTTTATTCACAAATTTATAAAGAAGTTATTCATGTCGCTATATTCCAGCTAAATTTCCATTGTTTCTCTATTATCAACGGCATACCACCCAGCCGACTTTATATTCGAAAAATGGCATGCTCAGATTCCCGTGCCTACATTTCATCTCTGTCACAAAATTTGCAGAAATTTATTAAAAAGCACTTGCGTATAAAATCCAAGAAGAAGTGACCTACGAAACGAAAACCAAGACATATAAATTGAACTGTAATTGAATTGACGGATTTTGATTAGTGAGCTATTCATTGAAGCGCAATGGGACTCAACAAATAAAACGATTAACAGGCGACTATATGGGACTATATGCGCATCTTATAAGAGAAACTAAACTTCAACCATTCAATAACATCGTTGCATACCAATATGGGAAATGGAAAAGCGATTAACATACACGGAAAACTTTTTGACTATAAATCTGATCGAATCGGTGCTTTAGCTCTAGTAATCGAAAACAATAAAATTTCGTCGAAATGCATGACATTAATAACTTCACATCTACGAATTGACGAGTAAAAACCGATAGGGTTAAGCTTTTAGACATTGATTTAAATTACTTCCCCTTTGTAAATTTATGCGAAACGGCGAGATCAGTTGTTAGATGTTAGGTATTTAGCTTATGAGCTATAAAACGTAGGAACTGAAATTTAATTCGCGAAACCCTTTAAAAGTATAAGTTCGAAACAAAGAAAAGAACGCTTTCGAGCAAAAATAACTAAAGTAAATTTCCTTTAAGTAGAACAGTTATGTATCAAGGCCGCATAAGAGGGGATGTGGGAGTTAAACCTTCCCCATCTGAACAATATTATCAGTTGTAAAATAAATTCCTTATGCGAGAAAATATTGTTTCCATCAAAACTCCTCCATTTCTTGTTGAAACAACCCTTTGCTTAAATCATGTGCATGGGCCTCCGTGATATGTATTTATAATATACTGATCATTCTGCACACTTTTTACTTATCATTAAAGTTTTTAGTGCAACAGAATCTACTTAGTTATGATAAAACAAAAAGATTTCTGTGTGAATCTGTAGAAATTTAAAGAGTCTGAATGAAAGTTTAACGAATTTTAACTAAAAGTATTAAAGTGAGAACAAACTCTTATAAGGATAGAAGACCGGAAAAACAGAACTTCAGGGGGAAAGCTAAGACGAATTGAATTTATTGAAGTATTATCTTCGAGTTAGATATTTGTTTGCAAAACTAGTTTTAATTTAAAGTACTTTTTTAGATAATATTAGCATATTCCGATTTATAATTTATCCATTTATTCCTTAGTTTTATTTTTTCGTATTTTTATAAGCTGCATTGGCCAATTAAACCTACATTTTTTTATTATTGTTTTGAAAACTAATGCTTCGTCATTCAAGGAATGAAATTAAAAAAATTTTCTTTGGAACAGTATGCGAAGTCTTAAATTTTTCTCCATTTTCTGTTCATATTGTTTCCACTTTATATTTCAATTATTAAACTTGAATTTTTTTATTAAAAACAAAATTCCTTTACCATAATAGTGGTATAAATAAGTTATAAATGCTAGAGAAAATTTGCCTATTTTGAGGATTTAAGGTACGAGAAATCGTGAAAACCTTATGCATCTGTAGAAGTATCGCTATTGGAAAGTCCAGTCTGGCGAATGTCCTCCGAAGGCGTTTATCTCCCAAGAGACTAACATTTCCCTTTGCCATCAGCTTTGTCATTGCCCCAAATGCCAGCAGATGCTCAGTCTGACTATTTCCCGCTTGGGCCAGGAAGGTCCCATTCTTTTGGCGATCGCCAACTGTTGTCAAACTCCATAGCCCATTGGTTTGGGGTGACCACCTGCGCTACACTTGACACCCCCAGATTCCAACCCAGTTCCCCAACATTTGGCCTTCTTGCCTTTCCTTCCGAGCTTCAGATCGATAATGAAGGGCCCATTGGACCTATCGTCGTCAGGAAGCCCTTTTTCTTAACAACGGTCGTCGAGGCGACCCGACAAGAGCAGACAATGAAACGAGCAAATCCAAGCAAAGACATGGAAATGGGATTGCCACACAAGGCTACGAGGCTACTACCCTATTCTTAAATGTTGTTGAATCTTTTGCTTGCAACTGAAATCGAATGAGGATCGAAAGAATATCTTGTTTCCTCAGAGAAACGTTGCCTATTCAAACTTTTATTCGTCATAGAAGACAGAGTTTTCCAAAATTTATTTACAAAGTTAAGAAATAAATATAGAGAAGCTTTTTCATAGGGCAAGAAAGACTTCAATACCAACAGATAATACGTGCTTTGGGTAGAATATTTGTACTGAATCGGAGAGTAGAATTCGTAGTTAACGTAAAATTATTTATTTTTTTTTTAGCAAGAGGATAATACGTTGAATTAATTTCCTTAATTCTTTTTCCACATTACATAATTTGACGACTTAAAATTTGATTATTTAAGCACGGCTTATATTTTCAAACATTCAGCTTTTTTATGATAAAGCCGTAAGTATCAAGTTCTAAATAAATGGCTAGTACATATTACAATAATAAAAACAATAAAGCTAAGTGATTAATAAATCAATTGTAAAAGTATTGCATAAAACGAAGAAGGGAAAATATAGATAATACATGCAACTCATAAATAATGTGAATAATAATATATATATATATATATATATATATACACATGTATAACAATAATATGCATAATACAGGGCCGTATATAAGGAAGGAGGTTTTGGGATTTAAACCCACCTACAATTTTACAACCAATAATTTATTAGTTGTAAAATCAAATTCCTTATGACAAAAAAAGAAATTCTATCAACCCCACTTTTTTTCAATAAAAACTCCTCCCCTTTTGAAATCCTGTATACGGGCCTGATATAATATAACAATAAATAAAAATATATGTTTAATTAATGAGTCTTATGAATGAGAAAGAAATGAGGATTAAATAAGATTTTGTAAATTTGAAAGTATAAGGTAACTTAAATTTTAGTTCTTCTCGAGTGTTATTGCCAAATATAAACTATTTTGAAAGATGCCACCTTGGATTAACTATATTCCTTGCTTATTGTCATTACAGTATAGGAAAGCTGAATTTATGTTTAATAGTTATTCCAAAAAACGAATATAATCTTGTTAGTTTATAATTGTAATAGCTTACGTGAATCTTTTTTTTGAAAAAGAGTTATGTAAATGATGGCACATCTGGATTCAGTCGTATAATTACTTAATAGCAAGAATTGCCCAATGCTTATTTGCCAATCGATCCTAAACCAAATGCTAGATGCGTAACTGAAACTAAAACTAAAATTTGTTGCAATAAAGAATAAAGAGAGCGACCAGTTCTGCTTCAGAAATATGCGACTTCATTGGGAAAAAATAGAGATTACTAATAATAAATAGCATATGTAGGAATTATTAATAAGTTATTTGAGAATGGATCCTTATTTGGAACAATTAATAATAAAATTAAGCATCCTAACCATAAACAGACCAGAAAAAAAAGGAGAAACAATATTTGGGTGAAAGGTGGAGCAAAAAGGAAAATAAAATTCACCATTATTACAATAAAAAGAGTCATCAATATCTATAATCGGATATTACTAAAAGAGCTCACAAACGATGAATAACTAAAAATGTAGATCAATACTAGCACAACCAGTAAGAAAACCTCAATCAGGATAGAGAGATAGAAAAAGTAGGTTGAAAAATAAAATATAAAGAATAATTACGAAAATTTACTTAAGTGAAAGTGATCAGGAGAAATCTCTTTCCGTTGGTAATTCTGCAAATATCGAATATGGTAAGGGTGAAGTATATAAGCTTTTCGTATGAAATATGAAGACAGAATCGTTTGCCCCGCAGCGGTTTTTTTTACAATAAAATAATAATTCTGGTAAAAAATAATTCTGACAACATTTCCCCTCATAACATGAGAGTTCCATCAATTGAGGGAAGGGGGTAACCCACACATACTCTATATGTATAAACCAGTTATGAATATTAAATTAAAATATCTATTGTTTGCGGCCCTTCAGGAGCGGGTAGTTTACGTCAAGTCTATGTAATCCCCGTGTATTTTCCCTATATATAGGCAATACAGTTTATTCTCAATAGCCTTCAAGTGGTTTAGATAAATTGTCCACATTCTGAGCTTTTTTCCCACTCCCTCTTTCTTTCTCTAACTTGTTGCATTCAAAAGGTCGAGACAAAACCTATCCAAAACGTTTAACTACTTTTTTGAAAAATAAATAAACGAATAATCATTCGTTTTATTGCTTTATTGAAGCGGGAGCCTATCTTAATTGCCGTCTGACTTTCAGCTAAATTCCCATGGAAAACGTAAAGAACAGAGCCAAAGATGCAGGAGCGCCTTCATCCATTGCTTTCCAGGAGCGAATCTGTCTATTGTTCGGGATTTTTTCCCGTTTTTCTCTTTCTTTTTTTTTAGAAAACGTTTCAGTCTTATGAAGGTGGCTTAATGCCGAAGGCCGTGCGCCTCTTCTTTTTTCTCCCGATGTGAGCTTCCATTTTTCCGTCCCTCATTCGTTTGCCGCGGTATTGGGGCCCTTTCATTGGGTTTTCCTCGGCTAAAGTCGTTACAATAGGTCGGTCTCTTTTCTCGACTCATCTATGTGCCTGCTGTTCTCGCCTGATACGGGTCTGAGCCGTTCACCAATTACTTACTTCCCAAAAAAGTATTTTCCGCTCTATTGGGTCATGGCTCAAGAAGAAAAGAATAGGATGAGGGAGAAGGAACGGGCTCTTTTTCGGCTCCCCTATTTTTCGCAATGCTTCCCCAGTGAAGAAGTACTTGAGAAGTTTTCCTCTCTTCCTTTTAAATCCATTGTATTTTTCTATAATCAAAGATTAATACCGCTATTTTTAATAGCTTCTTTCGTCCTTTCTCGAAATCGACGAACGGAATGAGATCTTTGAAAACATTATTTGAGAGTGGCTTCTGGCTCAACGTGTGAGAATACGTATAAATTGACTGCTGGATGGCATTTAAATTACTTCCAAATAATATAATTGTTTAACCAACCTATTGAAAAGCTCAAAAATAATTGAATCACTGCCTTTAAATTCCATGCTCTTAAATCCAGCTGTAATTACTGTAGAGCTGAACT
This sequence comes from Dysdera silvatica, assembly GCA_006491805.2. NCBI lineage: Eukaryota > Metazoa > Arthropoda > Arachnida > Araneae > Dysderidae > Dysdera > Dysdera silvatica. The sequence continues at coordinate 150,475,968 of QLNU02015360.1, read as the reverse complement.
CCATTTTTGTATTTTTCTATTCATCCTCTATCGGAAACAATTATACAAATTCTGTCTTTAATTATAAAATTTAGCATAATTAAAAATAGTTTATCCTCAGACGTACCTAGTGGAGCTAGATATTTAAATTCTCTAAATCCTTTCGAAATTTTAAATTAGGTGTTATAACTTTTTCTTTGAATTTCAAAACAAGAAAATATTCGTAAGTAAATTATTTTAGTTGAAAATATATTTCTCGTGATAAAAACTGAATGACTCATAGCTTTTATTTTTCTAAACATATATGGAATCTTATTATGTATAGTTATATTCGCCTAAAGATAAACTCACGTTCATTTGATAACATCGTTTTCCTTTCGAAAATACGACTAATTACTAAAATATTAAAAAATTACTTTCCTCATGAAATCTTTTCTCTTTTTAATTCCTGATATTCAACAACATTTTATACATATTTAGAGTCACTTTCATGCAAATACAAAGTACAAAGAATATCAGAGGAGTTTGTTTCGTAAGCACGAAATATGATATGTTTTGTAAACATATGCAAAAATCCAACATTGCTAATTATAGACCTATCTCCATTCTGACCATTTTTGACAAAATATTTGAAAAATTGCTTTATAAACGTCTTCTTGCTTTTCTTCAATCCAACTCTATTATCCATAATAATTAATTTGATTTTTTACGAAACAAATCTCCAGAACATGCACTTCTTTCAGCTACTGATTTTATTTACTCTTCTCTTGATTCTAAATACTCTTCCTTAGAACTGTTTTTTTTTTATCTCTCCGGGGCCTTTGACAAAATTAATCATAATAGGTTACTTTATAAGCTTAATCTTCCAGGTATTCGTGGCTTACCCAATGTCCTTCTCAGTAACTATTTGAAAAATAGGAAACATTTCTTGAATATGGGCAGTTCTCAGGCTTCTATGAAAAACATGCTTTGAAGCGTTCCCCAGGATTCTATTCTTGGTCTATTATTATTTATTTTTTATATAAATGATGTCTTTTTTATCCCTTCCTGTTTTAAATTAATTTATTATGCTGATAATATAAGTGCATTTGCCTTGGACAAGATATTAATAACCTCATTCAAAGGGACAGCTTCGCAGTAAATATTACACCGACTTCTTTAGTTAAAGTTTTCTTACTGTTAATGCAAAAAAGACTAAGTGTTTATTATTTACTACTATCAAAAACAATATAAATATTGATCAACTTTCGATTGTAATAGCAATGGTGCTCTCTCATTCTCACGCGAAGCAAAATTCCTTAGTATTTTCCTTAAATCGAGCCTCAAATTGTTGTGTCGCAAAAATTATAAAAATATACTTTTAATATTTTAAGTTTTTCTTCGATTACTGTGGGCCACTTTTGATTGATTTCCTGCCACAACAGTGCACTATCAATTCATCAGAATACTGCAGCACTCTCTCGCAACTATGCAAAGCAATCAAAAGCAAATGGTCAGGCCTTCTCTCACAGCAAGTGATCCTTCTTCATGATAACGCCCGCCAACACGTCTCTCGTGAAACCCAGACGACATTTTGGCGCAGTATAGCCCAGATGCTCTTGCGCCATAAAAAATCCAAACAAACAAACAGACCCAGACAGCCATACGCAAATTCCGTTGGGAAGTGTTGGAACACTCAGCGTAAAGTCCAGATTTGTCCCCCTGTGACTATCACATATTTGGACCGCTTAAAAAATCTTTACAATGGAAACATTTTCATTAGGACGACGAAGTGAAGGACGCAGTGCAGGACTTCCTCAAAAAAACAACCTCGATCATTCTACAGAAATGACAGTGACCTGCTGACGAAACGGTGGGACCAGTGTTATAACGCCAATGGCGATTTCTTTTAAATTTCCAATAAAGGTATTACTTTTATCACCTTGTCCACTTTTCATTTGAGCAATCCTGTTCGTAACGTCAGTCAAAAATTTAAGTGTGTGTGTGTGGGGGTGTTCTACTTCAATGGGTTGATAATTAATTTGTTTGGTCAAACGTTTTAAAAAAAATAGTCTGGTTTTAAGTTATTCCCAGTACTGAAGTCAGTTATTGCAAAATGGTATGATCTACCATTGTAAAGTAAATTAATATTGTGAACCAGAAATAAAGTTTATATTTCGCTACTAAATCTTTATTGTATAATTTGTGAGGCGATTGATAATTTAGCGAATGCTAACCTTTTCTCCTGCATGGATTTAACCTCAGGGTTCTTTCAAATGAAAGTTACCCCTGAGGATACCCGTAAGCTGGCATTCACCACTAATGGGGGGGGGGCATTATGAGTGGTGTAGAGTCCCATTTGGTAGCTTATCTTTACCACAAACTTCTCTAGATTGATGGCACGCATTATTGGGTCTCGAACCACAGCAAATTGCTGTATATATTGACGACATTGTTGTGTGTTTCAAAGATGTGGATTCCCATTTGGAAAAATTAAAAATTGTTTTTGAAAGGTTAGAACAACATAACTTAAAGTTAAAGCCATCAAAATGTGTATTTATGACAGATAGGATTAAATATATGGACTTCCAGGTGAGCAGAGGTATAGTAACACCAGACCCTAGAAACATTCAAACAGTGCAGAAATTTCACATACCATAAAGTAGAAAATAAACTACAGAAAATTTATCGAGAATTTCACCCAACGAGCTTTTCCTTTGATAGAGCTAACCAAAGAATAAAACAAATTCATACGGACAGACAAAGCACAACAAGCATTTGATGATTTGAAGTCATGCTTGCTGAAAACTCCTTGCTTGACTGTACCTGGCATGTCAAAATCATCCGTGCTGTTCACGGATGCCAGTAACTTGGCACTAGGGGCTGTATTATGTCAAGAGGATGAAAATAATTTTCCAAAACCTATTGCTTATGCAAGTAAGAAGTTAAAAGGGGCAAAAACCAGGCATTCAGTAGTGGAAAAAGAATTGCTGAGTATTATCTGGTCCGCCACTTATTTTAGAAAATATTTATTGGGTACGAAATTTACTATTTACTGTGACCAAGCAAGTCTGTTAAATGTTTTGAAAATAAAAGACCCCTCAAACAGCTTGTCGAGGTGGATAATGAACCTCCGGGAATATAGCTAGGAGATAATCAATAAGCCAGGGAAACTCAATGCAGTGGCAGATTATTTGTCGAGATAAGTGCAGCATGAAGAAGTCCCTCAACAGGTAAAAGAGCAGAAAACGGCTAAAGTTGATAAAATATGTAAAGTTCTACAGTTACATAAAGAGAAAGCTAAGGTCGATAATTTGGAAAAAATCCAAATATCAATTGCAAATACCCTGCTTCAAGAAATAGAGAAGGACAAGCCTGCGGATGACAAATGCAGAATCATAAAGCAAAAGCTAATTGAGGGCAAAAATATCCCTCTAGTAACAGTGCAATTCTATGTTCGAGATAATATTTTGTATTGCAAAAACAGGCAATCAAACTACAAACCCCAAAATGAAAAGATAGTCATACCCCAAACTATGGTGTTGCAAGTATTTAATTTATGCCACGAGAGCCCACAAGTGTCCCATCAAGGTTTTATCAAAATACTTTATAGGATCAAGGAAAGGTTTTACTGGCCAAAAATGTATACACAAATACTAAACTTAGAAAAGACATGCCCCGTTTGTCTGGAGCTAAGGGCCATAAACCCAGTAAACAGGCATCCTTGCAAAGGATTCCTGTAGTTAGTAGTCCACTAGAAAGAGTGGGCATGGATTATTTGGGACCCTTTCCACCATCACAAACTGGCAACAAATATTTTATAATACTAACAGATTACCTGACTCGCTGGGTAGAAGCATACCCAGTGTCTGATATCAGGAGTATCACTGTGGCAGTAGCGTTGGAGAATTTTATATCGAGGCATGGAGTGATGGAGCACCTGATAACGGATCAAGGCTCTAATTTTCTAAGCGCAAGCATTAAGAAAGTGTATGAAAAGCATAGAATTAAGAAACATACAATCTCAGCTTACCACCCAAAATCTAATGAAGTAACTGAAAGGTTTAATTCTACTCTGTTAAACTCCATGTCCCAGTTGGTCAATGAACATCATAACGATTGGGACATGCATATTTCTTTTGCATTATTGGCCTACAGAACCACAAAATTCCTTCTGTTAGTTCTTTAAATGCCAATACAAATTATGGTAGGTGCAGTACCCAATGCAATTTGATAAGTAATCTCATACCATACAGACCATGGCAGTACCCTACGTCTAATTAAGAAAATTAGACAAGATACGGGGTTTTGGTAAACATTTTGAAAAAAAAATTTTTTTTTGGAATTAACATGTGAAGTTAATCTATTTTTCTTAGGAAGTTAAATATTCAGGAGTATTTTGTTTGAAAAATATGGTATAAATGTAAATAAAAATTTTTCTTGAGAGATGATATACATTCCTCTCAACTTTAACTACTCAGTTTGTTATAGAGAGTAAACAAACTGGTAAATTGAGTGAAAATGGTAATGAACCAATTTTATGAGTTTTTAAGTGAGATTTACTTCACTTTTCCATGCAAAATAATAGGTTGTGAGAAGTCAACCATGTTAATTTTTGAGGGAAATTCATAACATATTTAAATGTTTTGTGTGAAAAAAAAATCTTTCCTCCATGTCAAAGTTGTTTATGGAAAGTATTCGATAAAAGG
>QLNU02015360.1:150455831-150471201 GCA_006491805.2 Dysdera silvatica | reverse complement strand
TATACCACCATCATATTCAAATATTTTCTATCCACTGCTAGATGAAGGTCTCTCCAAATGCTTTCCATACAAGTCTATCCTGAGCAATTCGCTTCCACGTCACCCCCAACCCGTTTTCTTATTTCATCCACACATATAGTTTGAGGGCATTTTCTAGGTCTTCGGTGGTCTCTTAGAATCCTGTTGAGAATTTTAGTTGTCCATCGTTGATCAGTTCTTTTGAGATATGCCCAACCCATCGTCATTTCAGCCTTTTTACTTTAACAACGATGTCCTCCACTCCTGTTTGTCCTCTCAGCCAAGAGTTTCTTTTTCCGATCTCTCCTAGTTGTTCCAAGCATGCACCTCTACATGACCCTTTGGATTGTCTGTAACTTCCGTATTGCTGCAGCTTTTAGACTCCATATCACTGATTCATAAGACAGGACTGGCAATACAGACTGTTTGAAGACATTTCTTTTTAAACCCAAAAGTAATTTTGCCTTCAGGATAAAACTGTTTGGTCCGAATACACTCCAACCAAGTTTAACATGTCTGTCGAGCTCTTTCATAAAGTTGCTTTCCATTTAAATCAGTCGATCAAGGTAAATATATGAATCAACAACTTCTAGATATGAATCAGCAACTTCTAGATATGAATCAGCAACTTCTAGATATGAATCGCAATCTAGATATGAATCAGCAACTTATAGCTCAATGTTGTCAACTTGTATTTTTGTTTTCTCTACGAAATTATTGAACATGATTTTAGTTTTTTTCAAGTTTATATTGAGTCCAACTTCTTCACTTCTAGTTGAGAGCTCTTGTACCATGTCTTGGAGTTCTAATGGGTCCGTTGAAAAAATAACGATGTCATCAGCAAACCGCAGATGATTTAAATATTCACCATTTATTTTTATTCCCTTGTTATTCCAATTTATCAGCTGAAAAATCATCTGTAAAGCAGAAGTAAAAAGTTTTGGAGAAATGGTATCTCCCTGCCTCACACCTTTGCCAAGTTTGATAGTTTTGGTATCTTTATGTAACCGAAATTTTGCACTAGCATTTTTATACACACGTTTCACAATGTTAATGTACACATCCTCGACGTCTATGGATCTTAATGAGTTGATGACTACTGATGTTTTATAGAGTCAAAGGCCTTCTCAGTCAATAAATGCCACACAAAATGGAAGTTCATATTCATGTGTACTTTCAATTAGTTCTCTTAGTATTTGAATATGGTCTGTTGTATTGAATCCACTTTGAAATCCAGCTTGTTCTCCTGGTTGAGCTGCATCTAATTTTTTCTGCAGGCGATGTGTTAACGCTTTTGTAAAGATTTTATATATATAGTAGGTAACAAGATAATTGGTTGGTAATTTTTCAAGTCCTCTATACTACCTTTCGTATGCAAAAGAATTGCTGTTGCAATATATATATAATAGATTTTATTTTTTCTTTCAAGCGGATATTGGATTATCAATGATTTGATTAAGTGGAATGGACTGAAATATAAAATACGCTATGTATGATATAAATATATAATATAAAATATACTACATAATTATAAAATATGCGGCATAAATATAAAATATACTACATAAATATAAAATATACTACATAGATATAAAATATACATACGTTTTTATTAAAATATTATATATTTTCGTAAATGCATAACATGAACAAAATTTCAGAGAACAAATAACATCCAATTTATTTCATTTCTGATGTAATACACCATTGAAGAAAGGATATTATCCGGTCTATGCGCAATAATGCTCATATCTTAAGACACATTGTACGATATCCAACAACATTGCAAGATATGAACTATCTTAAAAGGATCTTCTACTCAGTTCTATCTAAAACTGAAAAATAGGAAATAAAAACTCTATCACGATTTTACGGGTACATCATATGAGTGTAGAGATATACTAGCAGGTATTCACGGAGAGAGGCATTAAAATTCTATAATTGTGCTCATCAGCACTTTTGGTCTCTTAGATCTTTTTTTTATATCTATATACGCTGCTCATATAGCAAAAGGCTGTGTGGCCTTCCTTTTAACCCGCCTTTTAATGCTCAAAGAAAATAAAAACTTTTTTTTCAAAACTTTTGTTATTAATTTTTAGATATATGGATACCGCGCTTTATGTTATTATTTTTTTTACTATTTAACCCATAATTCCATGTAGAATTTCTCTACATTGGGTAACGACTTTTCCTTCTAGTTGCAGCTGAACGAATGCAGAGCCCTCGCTACGCGTGGCGTTAGGAGGATATGCCGTACCACATTTCCCGTTATTTGAATAAATTAAAACTTGGAGAGACAGGACTTGCTTTCATTTTAATTACTCTTATTCAAATAACCTCCTTATTTAAATGGAAATTGCCTTCTCCTGAGAGGGACTCCCGGTGGTAAAGCGTTTGCCTACCATACGAAAAACCTGAGATTGACTTCCGGTGGTTTTTAGCGCTTTTCATGTTTCTTTTACCGATCCGCAGCTCGGGATTGATTCCTCAAAAACCTATGGGTCTTGGCTCAGTATCATCTGAGCTATTTTACCCCATAAAATACACAAAACCGTTTCCATTCATTGAAAACTATTTATACAATTGATTGTTTTATATTACGCAATATTAATTATTTTGTATTACAGTAAAACCTCTCTACAACAATATTATACGGACCGAGAAAAATTATCTTTGTAGAGGGAGTTATTGTTATAGGGAGGGTTCATTATACAGTAAAACCTCTCTACAACACTATTATACGGACCGAGAAAAATTATCGTTGTAGAGGGATTTATCGTTATATCGGACATCGTTGTAGGGAGGTTTTACTGTATATTATTAATTATATAGCTTCTCATTATTAATTACATCGCATCACGCTATTAATTATATTGTGTTACGTTATTAGTTATATTATGTTTCATTATTAAAATTGCGTGGGTGATGTTTTATATAGCACAGTATAATATCTCTATTTGGTTATCCAATGATGAAGTTAGAAGTTGGTTAGTTATGAAAAACTGTTTTTCAAATGTAACTATGACCCCAATGGTAAAAAACTCCTATGTTAAAAACTAAAAATACCTTCTGATGTGCACATTTAAGGTGTTAGATTATTTTAAATTATCTTTGCTATTTAAATCTATCTGTTTCCTTATAAAATCTTTTCCAACCCAGCGTTAAGTTACTGAAGCTGGGAAATATTGCTTTCACAAAACCCACAATTTTAATTTTTCGGATAAAATTTTAGCTTAGTTTTGATAACAGGATCCTAATATTTATAGATTAAGAGTAGTGTCTTGCTAACTTGAAACTTTTTTTTGTAAAGTCTCATTTTTTTACGGTACTTCTTCTTGTAAAACAACGAAAAACAGGATTTCCTTAATAAATTGGTAATCCCTTTAAATATATTTCAGTTTATATGAGTTAATATCAACATAAATAGCTAGATATATGACTCTTAGAGCATTGTTAGCTTGTGTATAAAATACACAACTAAATAAACACTTATAGAAACTAATAATTCCACATAAGTGTATGAAATTTTACAAGTAATTTGCTTCCTGAAAATGTTTATGATAAAAATTATCATTAACAGACGCTTTGAGGTGCACTTTCCATGGCAGCGCGTTTATTTATTTATTTTATTTTCAATTCAATTCAATTTATTTATTTATTTGCGTTTTGTCTTCTGTCTATGGAAGTCTTCTTCAGAAAAATTGTAGGAAGGAGGAAAATGTAATCACTACATTTGAATATATCTCCCTTTTGAGGAAAATCCAACGGAGATGAACCAAAGCACACCTAAAAGTAATGCTAATATGCAAATGCATTATAAAAGGTCTCCTTATAAATTTTTATTTATTTTTTAGGTCACATACCGAACGGAAATATTTTCTCACAGAAGACCCTTAAAAGTGTATTTGTGAATATATTTCCTAATTTAATTGTTGAGCATGTAAAATTGTTCGAATAATATAGTTAATTTTATACTGAATTTTTAAGGAATTTCATGATATAAATTTTTATTAATTTTTCTTACGTTTCTCCATTATTGATTATACGTTTAGCTGTACTTGTTTCGTAATTGTTATTGTTTCGGATTATATGTTATTGTGTTTCGTTTGATGAATATTTTCTTATAAATTTTATCTACTTTTCTTGTACAATCGTTATTATTGCGTATATTAACCTCTGTAAAAATTTGTGATCATTTGATTAATGGGTTAATTTTGTATATCTATTCTTTCAGCCTTTTTTTTTTCATAGTTAGAAATACTCGACATAGCCAGAATAACCAATTTTATTTACTATTTTATGAGATTTTAATATTTTAGTTAATATGAAAAATCATCTTCGCAAAGTTTTCTAATTTTTTTTCAAGCATTATGCGATTTGAAGACTAGATGTCCACAGTTACTCCTCTATTCCGAAGCTTTTCTTTAAAGGGGAATGCTAATATCTTTTATTAATTTCACGCATTTTTGCAAGAACATTAGCAGGCATTTTCTGGGAGTGAGATGTGGGGGATAGTTCTACCGCAGAGCCCTAGGTTTTGGCAGGATCGATAAGGCTAAAAATAAATATTAAAAGAATTAAAAGCTGCTTTAAACCTCTTATCTTCTTTTCTTCTGTCAGAGGGGGAGATGCCTGGCAAAAAGATAGCTTAGACGCAATTAAAATGTTAACACCGTGGTCCTTCGCCCAGCAACTTCTTTTCTACTTGCGCGTCGAAGCATGCCGGTTCTGTAGCGAATCAGAGGCGGGAATGACCGATCACCGCAGTACAAATCCCTTTGGTTCCCCCTTCGACCTCACGAACGTAAGGCCGATCGGGAACTGAAGAGACGGGGCGGGAGCGGGAAACCTTTCCGAAAAGCAACTATTAATTCGAGCTTAATCTGAGGCGAGTCGGATCCCAGCTTCGATCGGCCTTCATTAAGAGCGATCGGCTAGCTTGTCCCAGTGCGGGCTGGCTAGTCGGCCTATACAGCCACACATACACACAGTTCGACGTAGTCGACGTTGAACCCGTAATTGGCTGCACGCAGGCGCGAAGAAACGCGATCGGCCTCCCCTAATCCCCTCCGACCTCTCTCCGGGGACCGGCTCTCCCGTCGGTAATAGCCACTATTTTTCACTTGATCCCCGTAAAGTGTCAGGATGAATTGGACCCATTGTCCAAATGAGATCCGCCACACATAATACCCCCTTTTGCTCCAACTAAGGGAGTCAGCCAGTCCCTCCTCTCCTGCCCTTCTCTTTCTCCGCTTATATCTACCACACTCTTGCTGCTCTTCTCCGTTTTTTCCTCCCGTGAGGGAAAAAAGTCTCTTATGCGGGAAAAAAAGCATCACGAGTACAAGATTCCGTGAATGAGAATCGACTCGCTATTGTAGACGAAAGAGCCATCCATCCATCGTTTATGAATCCTAGATGACCAGCGATTAGGCGTAAAAGATTTTTTTGGAACATCCGCCGCTTCATTATTTCCTTAATAGCTTACTAACGTTAAATCTTTATATTAAAAAATAAAAAGCAACAAAAAAAACAACAGGTCCTTGCAAATATAAATCGATAAGCAATAACATGTAACTAAGTGCATATAACCGCTTTCTTTCTTTTTCTTACAACTCTCATCCATTTCATAGATTTTAAATTTAACTAACGAGTTTCTGATTTAGGCGTGTGTGGAAGGTGGGGTATGCGTGTTTACTTACTTCCTTTCTTACTTGCACCTTACTTCCCTTCTTTCCCAAACTAAGAGAGAGAGTGAGATATATAGATTTATAAATTTGAACGTGTGTTTTTATCCCAACACTCTCCTAGTACTTCTCTGAGTTATTTGCAATCTTTGCACGACCTTTCAGTTACACTATCTAGTTGGTGTTTCATTGGTAGTAAAACATGCTAATTATAACCTGTTCTCATGAAGTATAATAGTCATTTCCTTTTCAATTTAAAACTGATGTTTCTCAAGACTTCGTTCTTTTCTTTCTACATTGAATCGTTGAACTTTAAATAGTGAAGATTCTTTTCAATTCAATTTCTTTATTTTTAGACGTAAAATATTGTATCATGGTTTGCAGTCTAAAAGAATTAGTCGTAAATTCGAATCAACTGCAAAATGTAGATTTGTTTGGCGTCTCCTCTTCTTTTCTATCACTTTATTATTCTAATTTGATAAAATGAAAAGAGTTGATTATCTTTATTAGATGAAAAGATTTGTAAAAGCTGAAATGTAAATATCTGACTTCACCCCTTTATCAATCACAATGTTTTTACTACACTCTCGTGTTATCTAAATTTTTGATATTTTAATGTAATAATCCAGATATTTAATACCTTTTGGGCAAGGTTAGCTACATCAGTATATGCTTTTCGACAATTTTCAGCTGCAAAAACATCGGTAATTTCTGAAATTCAAAGAGAATCAGAGAGTTCCAAATAAGCACGAAATAGATACAATATATAATGGAAGCTTACTTTTATTTTGTTTACTTAACCAACTCCTTCAAAATCTGAATATGGTCCAGCATACGGCATTAAGGTTGAGATTTCCTTTACTTCCATGGTTAAATCACGTTTCGTTTTTGCTGCAAACTGTAATAAAACTTTAGTAAAGTTCATAAATATTAGAGAAAACGTTGATGGGCTTGAAATTTTTAAATTTTACACATCTTCCTTCTTCTTTTATCTGGTTGCATATTGATTGCGTTTTATAGAAAAACAGACAACTAAGATCACGCTGTGTTAGAACTTCCGTTTTCCCCAGGGATTCAAACTCTGTTACACAGGAAATTAAACCACTTGCTCCGGATTGCCAAAAAGTACCAGAAAACGCTGGCCATCTTTCATACAGAAATTTTCGCATGGTAACGGTATTACTACTACACTACGACAGGACTACATTAATACACAATTAACTGCCACTATTTTGCTATCATTACCGCCTGGGTAAGATCCAGGAGAATTCTGACTGTTAGATTATATGGGATGGCCCGTTTAGCTGGAAAGGTTTGCATTGGGCAGCCTATTCTACAGTGACGAATACAAACGATAGCCCATAATATTTTATAATAAACACCCATGTACATACAGACTGGATTTAATACTTTCTTGATCAGAAAAAAATCGGTACCCTGGTATTTTAGGCCATGATTTCATGAATACGTCTTGGACATATTGGCCATATACATACTTGTCAATCGAAGATTTTCAAACATAACCCAAGATAATGAGCCTCAGGGATGCAACTTTTTCTATTAGTCTTCTGCAGCAACAATTGAAATTTGCCTGATGAATTTATGCTTTACATATAGCAGGGTGGCAAGGCAAAGAACATATGTGGCACAAGGCACCTGGGGTTTGTTTTATATAACCTATATTTAAATAGTTCGATGGGGCAACTGGGGCCAGGCCCCTGCTTGGTTACAGGCCTGACATATAGGCAAATTGCTATCTTAAATAAAGCATCTCAGTGGTCAAACCGTCACAACGATCACCACGTTGTGTGCAAATGTATCATGGTTCGGATGTCACGATAAGCCGTCAGTTCCCTCTCTTAAATGGTACAGTCCTCGGACGTAAAATGCGAAAACGTTGCTCAACGTGTATGCGAAAGTTCAACTCGGATAGTCCCGAAGATCGCTTGAAAAAACAATTCCTTTATAGTGGGTTACGTGAAAATTAATTGCCTATACAAAAGGAAAGAGCACAGAGCAATGTTCATTGAGAATAAACATGAAAGAAAAGAATATTTCCGTGACTTTACCACAGCCTTTCTCAAATATGTACATTAGAGGCTGAATGTTAGCTTTGCGGTGACAGGCGATTATTGTGAAAGGAGTAACTATTAGAAAATGGAGGAATAATAATCTAAACGAGATTATTAATAATGGATAATTTACACTAGGAGCAGATACTGGAATACTAGGAGATGAAGGAATCTTAAATTTACTCTTAGGAACAGATCTTGCAAGACATGGGCTACACTTTAATATGACTGTGATACTTGGGAAACTATAATAATAATGATAAAAGAAAGAAAGAGAGAGAGAGAGAGAGAGAGAGGGAGAAAGAAAGAAAGAAAGAAAGAATGAATTAATGAATGAATGAATCGAGGCATTCGCAATATTGAGCTACAAGAGGCTTCTATAGATAAGCTTGACAGACAAAATAAGCAACAGTAAGGTTTTTGAAGCGTTTGATGAACGACAGTAAAACTGCTTAATATTGTAAAAAATAGAAAATACTTAAAAATATACAGAATATATTTTTAAGAACTCTGAAATTATGATGACAATTATTGAGGAAAGAACATAAATGAAAAGAGAAATAAGCAGATCTAGAAGAAAACGTACTAATGACGTAATTGAATGAACCTTAGGAAACACTTCCATAAGGTCAAACAAATGACATGAAACAAAGATATCATTACATGTGCTCTAACTTCTATTAGAAAACGGGATTCGATGATGATAATATTAGTTTAGACTACAGAAACCAATGTATGGAGTATAAAAAAATATCTTGGTTCGGATCCCATGAAGGATAAGATTAATTATGATTACTTATTTCGCTGCCTTAGTAGTTAATTATCACTGGCATAAAGCTAGTAAAACGCATTATCAAAATTTGTATGCCTGTGTTGATGATGTTAAATAATTAAGGAAATAAATAAATAAAAATAAGGTTTCCACACATTAAGGAAAAATCATAGAACCAGCAATAACTCGTTCAAAAATAAACAAATCGGACCAAATTTGAGTATGTTGTCAAACAAAAGGAGATGAACAAAACTACAATATGAAAAATAGTGGTTCTGCAATCGGAATACGTCAACTGAAAGTAGCATAAAAATGGATGTATGGGAGTAAGACTAATTTGCGCTATGATAATGAGATCAGAAAACGGGAATGGCCAATTCATTTCAATGACTTCGAGGCATCGTTTGCCGGAAGAACTGCGATGGAGGGCCAGTGAGAGGTTAGAAGCAAATCAAACTCAGACCGAGGCGAACAGATGGCTAAATGTGAGTCTCTCTGTGGTTCATAGACTTTGGGAACAATTTCTAACCACAAATTCGGCATCCAGAAGATTCAGCCAAGGACGGCCAAAATACACGTCGAGCGTCAATGAACGATATTTGCAGTTACGCGCAAGAAAGAATAAAATATCAACCCCATCCCACCTTAGAACTTCTTTTGCTACAGCCACCCTAAGAATGGTATCAAAGTTTACTGTGCGCAGAAGGGTTCATGAAGGTTGTCTGTACTCGAAGCGACCAGCCGTTTGTATGCCGCGAACCTCGTATCTTAGGAGGGAGCACTTGAAGTGAGCATGTTAATAGGTCCACTGGATTGCAGATCAATAGAGGGCTGTGCTCTTCATGGATGTGTTCAGGTTTAGCTTGCAAAGCAATGGTAAACGTTGTTTGATTTGGAGATAACCTGGAACCCGTTATTATCCATCAAACATCCGTGAGATTCCTGCGGAGAAGGCAGTATCTGTGTTCGCGATGGTATCTATTTGAGTGGACGCACAGACCGCCATGTCTTCCCACGTGCAAACGTGACTGCTCAAGCCTATAGAGATGACATTTTTGATGTTTATGTGTGCACTTATGCCCGTGCAATAGGCGATAATTTCCTACTCCTCCTTCAAGACGACAATGCTAAACAGCACAGGGTTCGTATCGTGTAAGACTATCTTCAGCAGTAAATAGTTCAGCGCATGGAGTGGCCAGCTTAATCCTCAGGCCTGAATCCCATCGAGCATCATGGGGTGCTTTAGGGAGATGTGTTTCTGCTCTCAATCCCCCCCCTCCCAAACCCTTAACACGCTTAGAATTGCTTTGCAAGAACAATGTCTCTCACTTCCTATTGACCTTATAGACCGCGTAATTGACAGTATCACATATCGCTTTAAGTACTGCAATGCTGCTAGGGGTGGTCGCATTTCAGGTTGAAGATGCTTTCCTATACCAAACTGACACATCCAATTTGTCAATATCATACATGTGATAATTTCTGAAACACCATAATTGTCTGGTAATTTTTTTCATGTTATTTTATACTTTACTCTGTACCGTATACTTTGGCACAGTTTTAATAAAATCAACAATTCTTTCCATATTGTGAAAACGCTTATTTTTAGTAAGTAACATAATCATAAATTTCCATCTTTTCCATGCCCCCTGAATAATTATTACAATATGATTACCTATATCAGCGGTTCCTCAACTGTGGTCCGCGGATCCCCAGGAGTCTACGGGACCGTATCAGAGGGTCCACAAGATCTTCCTAGTATTCCACAAAGGTTCGGAAAAATACTAAGAAAAGAGCATTTGCTCTTTAATGCTAAGAATAAATTATGAGGGGACGAAAAATTCCTTCCTTAAATAGTGAAAATTAGTGATGAAACACTAGAAATAAATATGTATGATGCAAATTCTGGGTTTTGAACTTTGAGTTAATTCTTGGGGGTCCGCGAGGGCGAGTGATCTCTGAAGGGGGTCCGCTGTCTAGGAAAGTTAAAGAACCGCTGACCTATATAGTAACTCATTTTTTACATAGACAGAGATCGGCATCCAACATGGTGTCTGTTCTGTTTGATAACTAGAAACATCAGAGCATTTAATCATCATCCTGCTTCTAAGATATTACAGGGTTCCTGAATAAAGTCTGTCTCTGTTTGAGACTTACTTTCTAAGACTTATTCTATCATCTAAGATGTAACTGATAATTTCATGTGACTTCTTGACTACTGCACGTTTGCATATGGCCAATCTTAATGAGGTTCAAAGTCACGGTTAGAATAAAACATTTCCTTGCATGATATTCTACAAGTATAATCAATAAGACCGATACAAAGGGACTGCAGTGGCTAGGAGATATTGGTAATTTTCTCGTCATGTTCTTCAAACCTTTTTCCGATAATTTAGAACATTTATGAAGCTACATTTTTAAGGCACTTTGTTTTGCAGAATTAGTCACGAGTGAATTTTATTTATTTATTTTGCTACATTTTTGTTGAATAGCTTTCAACAAAACATCAGCTAACAAAATAAAATTTCTCGCTTTTCGACAGAAATAGCTGCTGTAAAAATATTTTCCCCAAGTGATGGTTACCTTTCTGTGGCTAACCACATGCCAAGGAGACAATTTAAAAATAAAGCAGAGATAAAGAGTTTTTGGAGGTGGCCAAATGTTTTGATTCTCGAGATATTTTACAGAAGCGGTATACTTGAGCTTGCATCTCGTTGGAAAAAGGCTGCCAAATGTGGTGTCGTTTATATTGACAATTAAAATAATTTTCGAAATAATTCCATAGTTCTTATTTTCGTTCGACAAGGTGGTGGAACATTTTTGGTTACCTGTTACATTCCAAAAATATGTATAGAATGACACTTTTAAAATTTGTTATTAATTTTTATTTTTCACGCCCCACGACTGCATGATGGTCTATTTGCAACGGAACCGACGGTTTATACTGATACCCCAACCATGGCACGGTATATTAAATAACGAATACAAAGTTTTCTGCTGTATATGTTTTATGAATTTACCATAGATCTATCTTTAATTTATATTGCATTACTAAATGGAAATATTTTGCTGAGATTTAATAATTTTGCTTTTATCTAGAGCAAGAGAATATATTGCACATATTTGTGAAATAAGCACAGGCGCTATTAGCTGAGGGGGGGGGGACAGGGGCCCTTCCCTCCAATTTTGGTATCTGGGTTCCATGTCTAATTTCAAACAAAATGCCTTCTACTGGTATATTGTCCTTCCCCCCCAATATTTTTAAGCAATCGGCGCCCATGGAAATAAGATTGACATCTAGAATGGTGATTCAATGCCTTTTGTTCCGTAGGGTTAGGACGGGGCTTCAGAAGTACGCAGTAGTTCTTAGTAGTGCGAGAAATTACCTCTAAAAATATGGAGATAAAGTATTCTGTAATCTCCTGAAACGAATTTAAACTTAAATGTTATAAAAGGCAACAGCAAAATGGGAGAAGTGCAAACGTTAAACAGAGAGTTTAGCATAACAATCTTCATATAGCTCATTCCTCCCTGCATTTATTTAAAATCTTGCTTTTGTGCATTTGATTATAGACATGGTGGACATTGTACTACACGAATTTTGGTTAGTTCAGTGGTCAGTCCGAAGATTGCAGGTTCCATGCGAGTCTATAGTTTCTCAACTCTCAATCTTTCAACTGAAAAAAAAAAAAAGTTGAATATTGGCATAAAGTTTGATCGTCGCCATGTCGATAGTTCACGACATGGATTGACAGGCAACTGCAAAGGGATTCCGAAATAAGAAACCAACAGTGAATGGATAAGCAAGCTGTCTACGCGCCGAAAAGCGAATGCCAAAGAGAGAGAGTGTATATTGTAAATAAAGGCCACATTTTCGTGAAATTCAAACGCTACCAACTGATGGTTCTTCGATTTGTGTCTTCCCGCCATTTCTTTTTTTCCTAACGGCGTCGGTATTGATCGCGTCCGTGACGGACCGCGACGCTTGACCAAAATCGTGGCCTTTCATCGGTTTTCCGGCAGCATCTTCTCCTCCTCCGCTATTCGACAACCATCGCGACAATACTTTGGTGACCCAGAAAGACGAAGTGACAAAAAGGGCCAGCGGCATCGCGGGCCGGAGGGCGGTGGAAATAACAGAGCACCCGGAGAAGCAATGCCCCTTTCCTCCATCGGTTTCTCAAAATTGGAGTGAGGCGGGCGAAAGGGGCAAAGAAAGGATGACACCGCGCGAGGAACAGTCGATACGGCCGCCAGGGAATCTCCACCGTCGCCTCAAATAATCGCCGTGATGAATAGATATCATGGCCCAATTGGCCATTGTAGCGGGCGGCAGCGCTCGCAATCTGACACGGACAGTGCTTTCCGGAATGATTGGCCGCGTTCCCAGCGGCGAGCGCCTCCGTCGCTTCCCCGGCCTCTCGATTCCGGAGAGCACTGCCTTCGATAACCCTAGTAATTTAGCGCAATTTGTCACGAAACCCCGAGCGCAATAAGCAGAACAGAGAGTGCCAATAATTGGGGCCGGAGTTGCTCTGCAATTTGAAAATCAAATATGCGGGACCGGCGGATGAGGAAGGGTAATTGAGTTAAAAGTGAGCTCGCAGGCTCCGCTCCTACGAAAGGACCATTTTTTCTCCCCTTACCCGCCCGAATCCAGCCATTTCGGCCTCCTTTTTCTCCCATTTCTTCCTTTTTTTTTAGTAGTCGGTAAGGGTTAGACTTCGAAGGAAAAGCTGTTGGGGAGCGTTGAAAAAATGTCGAAGTTGTCCTTTCGTATCGCTTTTTTGTCCGCTGGCGCAAAAGCGATCCCGCTTCAGGCCGATTTCCATTCAAAATTCGTCGTCACGTTAAATTAGACATCGCTACTAAAACTTTTAAGGAATGTTTTTCAAAAAGAGGAGGTGAATGGAATCGCGTTTTTTTGAATTTGAAATGCGGATTTTAGAAAAGGCCTTATATACGTATGTAGGGAGTGCCACCTCGTTAAGAAATTAAGTCTAACTCGATGTTGTTTGAAACGTGACCTTAAGGAAAAAAAGTATTTGTGATCGAATTAATAAAGTAAATTAAATTTTAAAATAAAATTCACCTAAACTTTAATTACTTTATTTTATTTGCTTCAAAATATTTTCATTTCATTCTTATTTAAAAAAAAACATGTATTATTATTTTACAACTATGGGGTCAGTACTTTTTTTTAAAAAATTCCTGTTAATTTAATTGCATATGCATTTTTTTTACATTTCTGTATAATTTAATTGCATTTGCATTTTTTTTCAACTTCCTATATGATTTAATTGAAGGGAAGCGACATTTCTTAAACATAGCTCAGTAAACCCTACAGCGGCCACCTCTTCTAAAACCGACAAGTGAAATCGCTATTTGGATATTTGAGTGTTTTCTGGATTTCATTTTCTCGTCACGGACTTCGTGAATATCTTATGAACGCCAGCATTCGTAACAGTGCATTAGCTGTAGAAAAAATAAAATATATAAGTTAAAGAAACGCTTAACCGATATGTAAAAAATAGCAAAAAAGTGCATAAAGGGATTGGAAAATGTGAGTAAAGAATATACAAAGGAAAAAAAGTATTTGTGACATATATATTCCCATTACTAAAGAATTTTAATTGATGATGATGATCTTCTTTGTTGAAATAATATGTTTAAAGATATTCTATAACTAAAGAAATAGAAGTTAGGATAAAAGATATCTACCTATTACTTAAAAGATTTTAAATCGTCCAACAATGTAACTTTCAAATAACTACTAAAATCATAGCCAAATTTAGATCAAAATAATTTCTCATTTATAGCTTTCTCCCAAATTCCATTTAAAAGCAAAACAAAATCACAAAACCAATACCTATAATAATACCTTTAAATATATTTTCCATTTCACTCGTTAATTATTCTTCTCCTCGGGAATGTAAACTGCCTAAATATCTTTCTTCATTTTTAGTTCCTATAGCTGACAATAGGTTTTTAAATCAGTTGCTTATTCAGATGGTAAAAACTACGCCGTTGAGGCGTTAATCACCAGCAGAGCTATATTTCTTCGAACTGTGCAATTTTATTCAAAGCAATTAAAAAAAGTCGAACAGGGCAGAACCTAAAAAAAAAAAAAAAAAATTTATTTTGTCATTAATAATATCGTGAAAACGCCGCTTTTTATTAAAAAACTCTCTTATTAATGAACTTTTTGAAATCAATAGGTTTTTAATCTGCTGTTTGCGCATCAATTACAAGTATCCCGCAGAGAGAGCCGCGAGCTGGAGAATTCTAGAAAATGAATATGGCCAGTCATTATCGTAAAAAAATAATGATGCCTCAAACATTTATGGCCTAGTTGAAATGGATAATCAATGTGATGATTAATCAACCCACTCGCGTCTTGAGCTCTAATAATTACAGCTTTAATGTGTGACAAAGTTAAAGGTTTTCTCCTTTAGCTTCTTGTTGTTTTTCGCGGCTCAAAGACTCAGGCGAGCCTTTATTAGGTAAAAAGGATTCCAGAACGGAAAACTGCATGACAAATTTCGACTAAATTCTTCCGCTGGATCTGAAATCAGACAAAATAAAAATGGAACAACAATACATATAAACGCAATAATGGTTCAGCGTCTTTTTTTATCGGTTTTGTATAATTACAAGGTTCCGTATATTTCTAAGAGCTTTTTTACAATACTCGGTTACAGAACGTGTTGTTTGCTTTGAATTTCAACACTGCCTCGTGTTCCATTAATAACTTAGATTGCTCCACGTGACAAATATTTTTATCGGATTTCGCACATAATAATAATAATAACTTTGGCAAC
>QLNU02015360.1:150438922-150451481 GCA_006491805.2 Dysdera silvatica | reverse complement strand
TGCAATCTTTGTGCCCAGCAGCGTATGTGGCCTTAATTTTTAATAAAAGACTCACGTCATTAAATAATTCATTTCAAATTCTAATTTACTTATAATAAAGATTTGTTTGAAATTCATTTGTTGAAGGTTTATGAAATAATAAAATTTTTTATTATAGCGATTTCATTGGGAGTAGTCGGGAAGTAATGCATTTAATGTAGCTTACATTTTAAGCCTCTTTCTGATAAGTATTCTTCTTGTGTATATTTCTAGTAGACATTCATGGAGCTGATTCCACAACAGAAGATTTGATTGAAGGCGGATCTTTGTGTACTCGAGAAGACCATCTTCACGAGAAACAGGACGTTACATGTCGATCGGAGAAAGATGCAGGTAAATCTTCAAGCCTCAGCAAAAAGAAAAAATCCGCCATTGATACAAAAGCTGGGAAGCCACGACGAGCCAGAACTGCTTTTACATATGAGCAACTGGTAGCCCTTGAAAATAAATTTAAAACGACCCGATACTTATCCGTTTGTGAGCGACTGAACCTTGCACTGTCATTAAGGCTCACTGAAACACAAGTCAAAATCTGGTTTCAAAACCGGAGAACCAAATGGAAGAAACAAAATCCAGGCATGGACGCGAACAGTCCCACCATTCCGCTTTCTCAAACTACGAACCTTACTAACTCTTACGTAAATACGTCAGCATACCCAGGTACATCCAGCTTAATCTACGGGACGCAGTTACCATACTTGTCGACCGCTTTGCAATACCAAGTGTTACCTCCGTCACATCCGTACTTTCACCCGATGGGTCACTCCTGACCATTAGAGGAATAATAATCTTCAAAACAACGTTGATGAATGGACAATATCCATCCTGTTCGCAGTTGATGTGTATAGTATTAAGCTTCTGGCTTCACAGTGAAAGACCAACTTTGAACAATAGACAAAGAATTTTGTGTTAAGGAAGGAATGGCTGAACAGGCTAAAAATATTGACACACAACATGAGAATTTCCATCTAAGACCCTATGATAAATATGTAACCCCGACATTTCTCTTTTCAATGAAGTTGGCGTTTCATGCATATTATA
The DNA here is from genome assembly GCA_006491805.2 of Dysdera silvatica. Classification (NCBI taxonomy): domain Eukaryota; kingdom Metazoa; phylum Arthropoda; class Arachnida; order Araneae; family Dysderidae; genus Dysdera; species Dysdera silvatica. Next base: position 150,450,401 of record QLNU02015360.1, on the reverse strand, counting down.
CCCAGCTTGAACACTGGCGAAATTTTATATAATTTTTATATTACATACTACTAATAATTTACGAACTATTCTTTAATTGGATTTATTTTAATCAATATTGAAAAAAAAGTGGCGCGCCTTACAATAATGTTTCCTAAACTTTTTTGAAATATTCTTTTACCTATATGTGAAATCATTGGTCCCTCTAAGGTTGTAAACTATTACCTTGCAATCCTTATACTAGTCCAACTTCCGATGGTGGAGTGCTTAGGGACAGGGTCTTTGAATCCGCGGCTGTGTTAGATTCGATTCTTGGTAAACTTGGTTGTATCTGCATCTTCGATTCTAGAGATCGCATTAAGACTTCTGTACAATATCAGATGACCCGACGTACAGTTCTCAGACACAAAAACACAAATACAAATTTTCAAGCCTCCTGTAATATCCGTTAATGTATTCCCAATGGTACAAGCAACGAAGTTTAGGAAACTGAGTTGAAGGAAATTATTTCTATAGGCTTTAAATTAGACTTAATACTATGTGGAATACAATAAAAGAGATGTAATTCACACTTTTAGGCGTAATTTTGGGTGTAACAGATAAGATTTGATGCTTTTCAAGTAGGCAAAGGCTGTTTTTCGGAGTTGAATTGATTTTTTTCAAGAGTCGACTTGAATGAATCAACAGTAAACGTTGAACGAGTGAGTGTTTCAGCACAGATAAAAATTAGTCTTTGTTTATTTAAAGCTTATTACCAAATTTAAATCTTATAATCAAAACACTATGTTCTAGAAAATTGTTTATAACTCTGTATTATTATGCTGTGTATTTTCTTTAAAAAAAATGAATGTTATAAAGATTAAAAACTTAATTTTTATAGAAACTTGCAATAAAATTATAATTTATATTATTTTTTTTTCGGTTTATATTTTGTTTATTTATCATTTAAAATACCTAATCTTCATTGATTGACAAAACTAATAGAAACGAAATGTTACTCAGTAATATAGCGGACCGTTTATAAATGCTATTTGTCTTTCCAATCAAACAAATATTTCTGCATAACCTTAAGTCTCATATGTACGTGATTTTCTCTATCTAATTATTTCACGGTATGGTAAGGTATACCATCATACCATTTTTTCTAGCTCTATTGGAAACTTGAGTTCTATAGTAATTTCTAAATGTTCTATTAATTAAATTGGATAGTATTAATGAATAATTTGTTTCAAAATACACAAGTATATAAACTTATTCGAAAGGGGCAGATTCGATATTCCCGAAATAATCATAATTGTATAGAGTTATACGTTATAATTAATGACATGAAATTTTAATAATTAATTTTAATCACAGTTCATAAACCTTAGAGAATATATATTTCAAGTATGTTACAAGTTATGTTATTTACTATAGTAATTAAAAGAAGTCTTTTTAATTGTTTTGTTCATGTATTTGAAAATACATCTCAATGCGCTTCAGTTTCAAGAAGAGTTTTAATTACTTTTTTAAAATAAATTTAATTTAATCAAATAACAATAATTCCTTTTAACAAAATTTTCTTCAAAATTTTCATAAATTAAAACATAAACAAAAATGAAATAATGACTTTTATTATAAATGATGTTTATTACGTTTATTCGAATAATATATTAATTGAAATGCTCTTGATTACATTTACCATTTTTTTATATTTTTCATTTCATGCAGTTTTGAAAAGAACAGAAGAATTGATTATTATAAAATATCTTGCCTTTATTATATAAAAAAGACTAAAAACATAAATTAAAAACATAAAAATATGCAAGGTGAGAGAATACATTTAGACTTTTTTCTACCACAATGTAATTTTTACAGAAGTTTAGTAAATATTTTTTTTCAGATATCACGAATATGATTATGATGGGAGATAAAAGCTGTATTATTATAAAACCTGCTTTGACATGCTCTAAACGTAGGAAAATATTTTGAATAAAGTTGTCTCGAGTCATATCGCTAGCTCGTTGGAAATTTAAATTTAAAAAATGGCACTTTTCTATTTATAATAGCAAAAATAAGCCGAAAAATTTAATTTTGCGCAAATTGTGAGAGATGAGAATATTTTACTCATTTATTTATTTATTAGTTTAGAAAATCTTTATTGAGTTTTTTAAAAAATATAGTGTTATGTTTTGATATATATATATACACGTATATGTTATATTATTTTATATATTTTATATATTTATTATGTTTTATTTAATATGTTTTATATATATAGGCTAAAGTAATTTATATACATATATGTTAATATGACTTCATATATTTAGCATATACTATAAACAAACAAATACATAGCATGCAAGCTATATATAATAATTATAAAGTAAAACAAAATTTTAGTAGTCATTTATTTTTTTTTAAATTCATTTTTCTTAAATAAAAGGTAGAACTTTTAAGCATTTTATTCATATTTTATATACGAATTGTACTTGTGTTTTGTAGATCATATCCATTAAGATATATATTCTGATTTTGAAAATATACGAGGTCTGTCTAAAAAGTATCCAACCTGTGGCCGGGGAAAATATATTACTTACATGACGGGATTAGGTCCCTAATCCCCTTCAAAGTTGGCCCCTTGTGCCTCCACACACATAGCCCACCGTTCCTTGCACTGCCGAAAACACTTCTGGAATACTTCTTTTGGAATGGTGTTCAACTCCGCCGTCGCCTTCTGCATTATCTCTTATCTACTCTCAAAACGGGATCCTTTCAATGTCCCCTTCAATTTCGAAAACAACCAGAAGTCACAATGAGCCATGTCTGGAGAGTAGAGAGGTTGGCGAACGACTGGAATTCCATGTTTCGCCAAGAAAGTCTGAATCATGTGGATTGAGTGAGATGGAGCATTGTCATGATGCAACTGCTAGTTTTTCGCCGTCGAGAGATCTCGTCTTTTGCGCCGAACTGTATCACGGAGTCTGAGAACTTCTTGATAGTACTCTTTAGTCATTGTTTGTCCTTTTGGTGCGTATTCGTGATGCAAAATTATACGGATATCAAAGAACGCAGCATCACCTTGATTTTGCTTCTCACCTGTCGCGCGTTTTCCGGCCTTGGGGACCGGAGATGCTTCCATTGCGACGATTGTGCTTTTGTTTCGGGGTCGTACCCGTACACCCATGACTCATCTCCAATTATGACGGTGTTCAGAAATTCATGTTCAGTGTTCGTAGTGTCCAGCAGGTCCTGTGCAACCTCAAGACGGAGTTCTTTCTGTTCCGCCGACAGAAGCTTGGGAACAAATTTCGTCATTACATTATTTAGGCACTAGTTATTTTATTTGTCTTATTATTATTTCATTATTATTATTTTATTATTATTATTTTATTTGTCATTATTTTGTCGTCACTATTTATTTTAGCGTCACTACTCTGCGCGGGAAAATTCAAGTCGGATACTTTTTAGACAGACCTCGTATTTACTATACCGCGCAACGTAAGGTGTAGGGGTATTAGATAAATACCTCTACATATTACATCGTATACGTTGAGGTATTGAATATTCAGCTGACTATGTTACAATACTGATTATACGAATCTGTGTTATATATAATAATGATATTCAGTTTCCACAGTGTTATGATATCCATATCAATCAACTGAAGACGTATCTAGCCGTACCTGCATTTCCAATCGACAGATGTTATTTAAAGATCTGGAATTTTATTTGTTTTGTTTTTAGTAGAAATTATTCTATAAAAATGTACAAAGATTTTAAAGTATTTTATACAAACTGGGCAACCGCAATGCCGGGGAAATTTTCCAGCTTCTGAAGGCCAATCTAAAGCGCCACGTGATGCCATTGATAAGAAGGATATACACATTAATAAAGAAATACATACATATATATATATATACATATCTCTACATATAAATAAATATGTTTATGTATATAAGAAACATGTTGATATCATGTGGAAGCTATTTGTAAAATGTTTTCGTTTCACTTCTTATTGTATATCATTTTCCTGTACAGATACTCATCAAAATAAATGAAATGATTTTAAGACTTTGTTTGTTGTTTCATCTAGATTTATTATTACACATTTACTCTAAATTATTAACATCTCTAGGAGAATTTGAAAATCGTGTATGACTTCTACGAAAGCATTCCTGAGTTAATGAGTAAATCTGCATCCAATCCTTAAATGAACACATGCACCTTAATATTTTTTATAAGAATTGAATAGCCAACTAATATATAATATCTATTTAATATGATTAGGAAAAAATACTTAGAGTTTTTAATATTTGTTTAAATATTATGATGAGAAATAACTAAAGGACAGAGCAGAGAAATATATATTGACCATACATTGTGAAGCGAATTTAAATTTTGCATAACGCCAATATAGATCTGATTTTTGAAGTCAAAACGCAAGCATGGCAGACCTAAGTTTAGATTCAGACCTTTATATTATATAGTTGTATTAAACAATCGTATTGTATAGGGTACATTTATGGTGGCAAATTCCTTTCTCTTCGCTTTGATATGAAAAGCTAAGATTTGACATCATAAGCATAAGGATACGGCCTTGCATTACTAGCTGGTTATAATAGCTTAGTTAGAAGAGTATCAGAGTCGGTAAACAGATGATGAAAATCCTTAATCAGAAATATAAAAAAAAAACCTTCTAGATCCTTAATCAGATATAAAGAAAATGACTAATATTTTTCAAGAATATTCTTATATATCTTTTTAGAAGTTACATTAATATTCATGATAAACAAATACAAGGGCTAAAAAACAAATATCACGCTTAACATAGTTCATTACAATAGTGCACAATGGATAGGGAAGGAAATTAAGAACAATAAAAAAAATAAGAAAAATTTCGCAAACATAAGGTAAAAGTGAAAACAGGAACAAGATTTTTAAAATAAAATTAAAATTGTAAAAAGAAAATAAAAGATAGAAAACCAACCTTTCCAATAACAAAGAAAATTTCCTGACATTTCGAGAACTACTGTTCTTTATACCAAGTAAAATATAGGGTGATTCAAAAGTCAGTAGAAATTAAAAAAAAAACAGTATTTTGGTGAATTTATTATCTATGGTACAGAATTTGTACAGAAAGCATAAAATTGCGGGATTTTTTTTATGCCAATATGGATTTTGAGGTGATACTTTTAGTTACAGTTATGACCATCAAATGATACTGTAATAAAAATGATGACCCAGAGGTCACTGTTATAAAAAGATCTGCGTGAACAAAAATAGCTAATAGTCATCATGTTGTCATACACGACAAAGCACTGTTATTGAAATTTTACTACCTTAGATCTAAAATACCAGTTACAACTTAACGGTATTTCTGTCAGCTCAAGAACACGAGACGTGGTAAAGGAACAACACGAGGTTAAAGAAAATCATTAAGCAGTTTAAAATAAACCTGGTTCTTTTCAAGGTCTTCCACGAAGTGAAGCACCAGCCACAGTTTTTCAGCTAGAACTACATTTGCAGAAGAATTGGACACACGATATCACATGTAGCACATGGGAAACCAAACGCTCGTGAAAATTAATGTCAAATTGGCATTTTATATGTAAATGCCTAGAAATCACCAAGTCTTGTTCTCCGCAGATATTCCCGCAAAAAATTAACACCTCCATGAATTTAATACCATTTTGCGAAGCGGGAGAGAAAGCTTTAGCCAAGACAGGGAATTGGAAAGGATGGTCGCCGAAAGTGGTGCTGTAACCCAGTTGCTAAGCGTCTGATTTTGGTTCTTTCAGCAAACTGAAAGAAGTGGTACTTGGTTATTAAACATTTTGGTGACGATTGAAGTACATCGCCCTCTCACTATAGTTGTAAGCACACACGATTGCAGAAGTTTGGCTACGAAAAACCCTCGATATTACATGGAAACTCCATTGCATGAGCTAAAAATTACAGTCGTGTAATGTGGATTTACTTCTTCCATTATGACTTTACGGTTTGCCTTTGAAGAAATTTGTATCCCTGTTACCTGTTTTTAAAACTGTGACTGTCACAGGTAAACAGTGCGCTGATCTGTTAGGAGAGAAACAGCGTTATCCATAGCCTGGAAGAAAGGCAAGCATTAGATGCTGTGACACTCATTTAGGATGTGACACCACCATAGGCGTAGGCAGAAAGTTCATAAAGGGGGTTATAGGCTCAATGAGGTGGGGTTACAGAGCTACAACTCATACATTCCTATGTTAAATATACAAAATTTCATTGCAATGGGGGGTTACAACCCCCAAAACTCCCCCCCGGCTACGCCTATGGACAACACTATATATTGTTTCTCTGCTGTAAAACAACTCATACTCCCAACTTTTGAGGAGAATTGAGTAGTAAGGCGTCCCTTTCAGCATGAATGGTTACCCAGATTTCAACATGGGATTTTTAGTTACGGGGATACCTTAAATCATGGATCTACTGAGATCACATAATGTCATTGGCAATATTGAAGAACTCTATCCGACGGCGTGTTTCAATGATGCCCACAGGGAAACACCACCCATAACTTCTTACCTGGTCTTCAAGCAAAGCTCGATAGCGAAGACCACTCCATGAACACTTATTATCGAAACGTACTTCAAGTTCTGTTACAGATTAGAAGTCATATAACAAATGCAACTTAAACTAAGAAATTTACGTTAAAGAAATCTTATTTATATAAAATTCCCTGTAAGTTCATGCATTCTTGAACAAACCGCGTTACCAAACAGTACAAATTCACTAAAATACAGATATTTTAAATGTTTACTCTCCTGTAAATCACACTGTTGTCGAATCTTCTGCACCTTAAACTATACGTCAACTAGGATTTCCTTTGCTTAAGAAGAAACGATGTAAAAGCTTAACTAGTTTAATTTTAACTACTTCTTACTTGATTTGGAAATTTAGGAGAGTTGTTATTCGATAATTAGTGATTAACGAAAATCCCACAAAGAGCAATGTTCGAAGACCATTGATCAAATGCTTGATTATTACGATGCCATTTTTCGAAGGAGTCTATCGGAATGAGAGTAAGATTTCCTTGAGACTCCATTGTGATGTCTCAGTTTAAATATTTTCATATTGAAAGCAAAGAAGTTGAATAATAAGTATGGTTATAAAATGTTCAGAACTTAGTATTAACACACAGGTAAGATGAATGTATATTATAAGTATAATATTTTTTGTTTATATGTGCATAAGAACTAAAATAGATTTGGAGAAAATGAATATAGTTTACACGTTTAGAATAAAACCATAAATTCTCTTCTAATCGGAGGGTTAAACACAAGAGACTTGCTTCAATTCAAGAGATATATCGTATTTCATAAATCATTCTGTGCATAATAATATACAAGGTGTCCCATAAGTTTATAAACATCTCAATGTTTCAAAAATCGAACAAATAAGGTACATTACAGTGAATTCATCACGAAAGGAAATGAATCGCAAAGGCAGATTCCTGAAAAAAATTAAAATTTTTTACCGATACAAAAAGAATAGTGATGGTAGTCAGGAGAATGTTATTGGAAGCTATTTAATTAACATACAGGCTACATATCAACATAAAGAAATTCGGAACTTCCCGGCACGGCGTCTTTAACTGCACAAAAATGGAGTTACTCTGCATATCATCATCAACCATTTTTAATCCACAGCAGGATGGAGGTCTCTCTGTTATCACACATACACGTAGTACGGTGAAAGAAATACAGAGGAAGCAGCCTTACTCTCACCACGTTGGCCAGACGGGTTGTCAAGCTGGACCTACAGTTTAACGAAGAATCCGAACTTCGGTCACCACAACCAAAGTTCTGCGCTAAGCTAAGACGAGACTCGTTGTGACACCCCTCTACCAAAGAATATAGATATAACAAGAAGTAAAGGCTAGGGAATACGTAAGTGGCGCCTACTGGTGGTGCCTGACAGAGCACTGTGCCTAGTGTTATACAGAGAAAGCACCTTAATAGGGGTTAGATAGCTGTTGTAAGAAGAGAAAGCAGACATATAGGGGTTATGGGGAATTCCCCCCCCCGCTCTTTTTTTTTTTTGTCCTGGGGACTTTTATTCCCCCATCAGGTTGAGGAAGAAACGCCATTTTGAATTATTTTGACACCGTTTTGACTGGCGTGGTGTATTTTTGTTATTGTATTTGACACTTTCGTTCCATTTTTTTTCAACCTTCATATAAGTTCCATAATGAGTGAAGCAACGAATACTCCAAATTTATCCGTAGTTTGCAGATGAGTCAATTTTATATCTTAGTTTATATATTTATACACGTGCTACTGTATTATGAAATGAATATGATGCAGTCCATGCCTCGTTGAAATATTCCCCAAAAAGAACTATAATCTAATTATCCTTGTCTTTATCTGCCTTTATTGTTTTCATACCAAAATATTCAATTTAAGGTATTAATTATGATGTAATTTTCTGCTAATTTAATATTTATGTACAAAATATTTCAGGGGAAAAGGCGACACATCTCTTTAATTGCTTTTTATGTAGAACGAATTCGTCAGCCCAACCTGCGAGGAAATATTTTATTTACATATATTTTTGGATCATTTTTGCAATAACTTAAATATTATTGAATGCATATTATGAAGAATAGGATATGAACGAATTTTTTATTATGTATTTCTTAATGTTTTTATATTCTCTTTTTTAAGGGTGGGAGCATTGTCTTCAGACACTAATTACCCACGGCTGATGAAAAAGTTATCCAATGCTTTTTATCCAATGGCCAAAATCTGAGAGAGGAAGAAAGAAAATCGTGAACGATAAAATCATTTGAAAATTAAATAAAAAATACAAATACTTAAATTTAAAAATCCATTTAAAAGACAAAAAATAGTATACGTGCATTTTATTAGTAATTGTGTATCTATACATACATAATATATAATTTAATAATGTAATTTATAAATAGAAGAACAGAAAATAATATAGATATTTAATTGTATAATTAAATATTTATAGTAAAATCGATTAACTAAAGTTGGAAAGAATGGGAGAGTAAGTCTTGCAGCCCTTGCTTGAAGGGTGGCTTTTCTGCAATATAAAAGTGCAGTAGATTACGGGGACAGTGCGATAGCCAGTTTTATATTATTCCTATCGAAGCTTACTTTCTTTTTTCCTCTATTTTCTTTGCCTCTACGGAGTGAGCGCTACCGATGACGCTTTACAACGGCGATCCGTCGAGTGCCGGTATTCTTGGCAGAGGACGCCTGTGGGACTCTGCATATATATATAGCCAGCAGAAATAGAGACCTTCTGGAAGACACTATGGTCCAATGAAGTACAGCACAAAAGCGCCCCCTGGATTCAGCAAGAAATGGAGGCTACGAGAGGAATAGAGGGGATGGAGTACACGGGCATCACGATAGAGGAACTCCAGCAGGTAATCCAACGTACGCACAACTGGAAAGCACCCGGTATTGACGGCATACACAACTTCTGGTACAAGAAATTTACCAGCGCCCATGGCCCATTAGCCAAGGAACTTACGGCGATAATTGAAGACCCCAGCAAAATGCCTGAATTCCTCTGCAAGGGAATAACTTACCTCCTACCGAAGGACCAGGATACCAGTAACCCAGCGAAATACCGACCCATTACCTGCCCTAACACCCTGTACAAGATACTCACGGGGTACATCTCTGAAAAAATAAGCCGGCACAGCGAAAGCAACAACTTAATGGCGGAAGAACAAAAGGGATGCCAGAAAGGGACTCTGGGATGTAAAGAGCAGCTTACCATCGACTCAGTTATCCTGGAACAAGCAAGAAAACAAAAGCGAAAACTCAACACCGCATACATAGACTACAAGAAGGCTTTCGACTCTGTTCCACACTCGTGGCTCCTTGAAATACTCAGCATATACAAAGTGCATCCCTCAATCATCCGATTCCTACAGAGCAGCATGAAACAATGGAGAACCCGGTTACAGCTAAACACGCCAGACAGTAAAATAGAAACGGCCGAGATCCCCATCCGCCGCGGAATCTTTCAAGGAGACGCACTAAGCCCCCAGTGGTTCTGCTTGGCGTTAAACCCCTTGTCAAGGATGCTGAACGCAAGTAAATACGGATACATGCTGAAGAAAGACAAGAGAAACCTACATAAAGTCTCCCACCTCATATACGTAGATGACATCAAGCTATACGCGCCAACCATCACCCAACTCCGACAACTCATAACAGAGACATTCTCCAAGGACATAGGAATGGAATTCGGCCTCGATAAGTGCAAAATACAGAAGAATAGCAAAGAAGATTTACCAGGCATCGAACTCGAAGACGGGAGACTACTGAAGACCTTGGACGAGGGCGAAACCTACAAATACCTAGGGATAATGCAAAAACGGCAGCAGGAGCACAAGAAAGTCAAAGTCCAGCTCACGCAAGCATTCCAAGAAAGACTTAGAAGCATTGTGAAGACGAAACTGAGCGGGAAAAACACCACGCAAGCCATTAACGCATATGCGGTACCAGTGCTCACCTACTCCTTCGGGATCATCAAATGGTCCAACACTGAACTAGAACAATTCCAGTGAAAAATGAGAACCATCCAAAGAAGAGCCGGACAACTACACCCTGCAACGGCAATTGAACGGCAAACACTACCCCGGGAAGGAGGAGGACGCGGACAAGCGGACCTCAAAGTCTTACATGACAAGCAGATCCAGAGCATGAGGCAATACTTGAAGTTGAGGAGTCCCCGACCGCCACTTATCCAAGCCACAGTACTAGCAGATGCAAATTACACGCCACTAAACCTGTGTAATACCGAAGAGCGTGTCCTGGAGGCAGCCAATGAACAGAAACTAAGCTCTTGGGCCGGAAAACCATTACATGTCAGGCACTACAATGACCTGCAACAACCACACGTTGACAAAAAAGCATCAAATTCTTGGCTGGCCAAAGGCGCTCTCCAGCCAGAGACAGAAGAATTCATGCTAGCCATCCAAGACCAAGTGATCGCAACAAGGAACAATCAGAAATTCATCCAGAGAAAAGACATAGAAAGCGACAAATCAGGCACTGTCATGCGGCATCGGAAACAATCCAACACGTGATGGCAGGATGCAAGATCCTCACGCAGTCAGACTACACACATAGACAACACCCAGTGGCAAAAATAGTCCACCAGAAATTGGCAACGAATGTTGGCTTTCTGACAGAGAAATGCCCATACAACAAATATGAGCCAGAGACCATGCTTGAGAATGAAACACACAAGCTTTACTGGGATAGAGCAATCATAACAGACAAAACAGTCCCCACATAACCGTCCTGACATGACCCTCGTCAATAAATCGGATAAGACCACGTACTTAATCGACATAGCAGTACCAACACCAATAACATACAGACAACCTACACAACGAAAATCACCAAGTACCAAGATCTCAGACATGAAGTACGAGATATATGGGGTATGGAAAAAATCCTCATCATCCCGTTGGTCATCTCAGCAACAG
>QLNU02015360.1:150399448-150433450 GCA_006491805.2 Dysdera silvatica | reverse complement strand
GGGGGCGCACGCCCCTGCCTGGATCCGCCCTTGGGGGTGGGGTTGTTTCACACAATTTTTCAGAATTTCAGATTTAGATAAAAGGTGGAGGGCGCCTTCTCGGGGAGAGCTGATCGACAGAATTCTACGGTAAATAAATTGCAATTAAAAAAAAAAAAGATCCGCCGCCTTTTACGCCCCATGAAATTTGGCGCCCTGGGCAAGTGCCCATTTATAAATCCGGCCCTGTATTTTAAATATGTTCATTTAAGATAATAATAAATCTGAAGTAAATAAATAAAAATTAAGCTGAATAAAATCAATAATAAAAATAAAAGGCTTTGGTTTGCAAAATTCGGATGCATTCAAAAGACCGCACTTACGGGCCCAAAAGGCCGCACATGGTATTTAGCAGGCAGCAGGTTTCCCACCCCTGGATTAACCCCTCATGCGAATAAAATTATTAACTACACTTCTCTACACTTAGCTTCCTTAAAAGACACAGGATAGCCTCTCCGTAGACAATCCTAAAAATATTATACAACGACTGACTAGGGCTTACCATAATCAGTAAAATTTGTCACTGTATACTAGCATACTGTATTGTCTGGTACACACACACATATATATATATATATATATATATAATAAGCAAGGTTAAAGTAGCACAACACAAGACCAAATTCAGCATTACATAAAACAATTTTACTGCAAGATATCAGAACCAACATTGCGAGAACTATATCCACAAGCTATACGCAAACTGAAAAATACCTAATTGCAATGCTAAACAAAACATATACAAACAATAAATGTGTTTACAATATTTTACATAGAAACCTTTTTCGAAAACTGTGAAACATTGCTACGTTGCAAATGGCAATGTAGTAAAATTGTAAAGAAATGAACCAAAAGTGGAATAAAGAATTTAAAATAGGAGTGTAATAATAAATGAAATATGGGAGTTTCATAGGACAGCATTTTTCCAAAAGAGACGCTTGTCCCAATGAGTGATGATGAATGAACTCATTGATACGAGCGTCTCTCTTGAAAAAGTGCTATCCTATGGGTTTCTCATATTTCATTTATTATTACACTCCTACTTTAAATTTTTTATTCCACTTTTGGGTTCATTTCTTTACAATTTTACTATATTGCCATTTGTATCCTAGCAATATTTCATAGTTTTCGAAAAAGGTTTGCATGTAAAATATTGTAAATATATTTATTGTTTGTATATGTTTTGTTTTGCATTGAACTTAGGTATTTTTCAATTTGTGCATAACTTGTCGATATAGTTCTTTCCATGTTGGTTCTGATATCTTGCAGTAAAATTGTTTTATGTAATGCTGAAAATGGTCTTATACTACTTTAACCTTACTTATTATATTTAATTGGTTTTACTCCAGGCAGACATTGGCGCCAGAGTGATTCCAATTTAACTAAATTTACCTGTACCTCTTACACTTAAATTCTTTTTATTTTGTTTATTATATAGTTATATATACTAGTATATTATCTTTGATCCAAAGATCAAAGACAATGTAATAATATAATAAACAGTTTGCAGCTACACCTGGGTTTGGCCGCCCAAATGTAGAGGGCGCATCTCCATCAGAAATGGCCTTGTAGAGAGTACATATTCTTATATAAAAACTATTTCCTTTGCTGAGAGAATGAACTTGGGTGCCGTAATTGTTTGTAACATCTTTCAAACCGTTCAGTGTAATTAAAATATGGCAATTACAGCCTAAAATTAATAAGTAAATACAAAAACAAATTAGTTCCAGCATATTTAACTGCAACCATCATCTATCAAGCGATCAGAGCAGCCAAAGCGCCACTTTAACGAGCGAGCAGAAATTCCTCGTTTATAACATCATTTTGCCATCCAGCAAATTGTCGACAATTGTATTTCTTCACCAGTGGGTTTTCAGCGCCATTGCGCGGCGATATAATAGTTTCCTCTTGAAAAATATAAGTTGACTAAAACGTACTGGCGTTATTTGCGAAGAGCTCCTTTACCGCAACGTTTCAGCCAATGGCTTTGCTGGGCGTGACAGCCCGATCGAAAGGCCATTGGCTCCAACTTCTTAACGAGGGAGCGCGCCCCTATTGCACAGGAATGCTCTTGATTTTATCCCTCTTTTTCCATTTGGAAATCTGCCAAAAGGGAGATAGCGTTGGAAAGCTAGTGGGGGATGGGGGACTTTTCACGGCCAATTTGGTCGAGATTTGGCGATGAGCGCTTGACGGCCCACAAGGTTCAGAGAGCTAAAGATTTTTAGTGGCAAAGTGGAAGTGGGAGGCCCTATTCGCTCTATTTTTCGAATCGTTTATACTATATTGGAAGCAAGCGAGAGGTTATCGGGCGACCGCTGATATCTCGTAATCATCCTATTATACGTTATTGAATTGGGGGTCGAAAACACTTCCGATCCATTCATCTTTTCCGGCTGAATTCACGAGTTAAGGTTGGTAAAATAATAGAATAGGCGCGTGGCACCTAGTTGTTTGACACAATTGGCGTAAATCTATGTATTTTTTAAAAAACAGAGAGAATTTGTAAGCAAATCTACATTTAATTTTTTCTAAACCATCTCTTTTGGGGAGATACCAGGGTTCACATACCCCTTCCGGCTTACAATTTTTTTATTATTATTATTATTTTTTTTTTAAATGAAAGACCAACCATTTCTAAAAATGTTGATACCAACCTCGTACTTAAAATCGAAGTAGAACCCCAGTTATAAATAAATTACGGAAATAGTAATTTCGAAAATCGCTGTTAAAAGGATGCTGAAACGCAATGTTTACACTTAGTGTTTTCATGTTTAGCACTTAAAAAAATAAAGAATTTTAAATGGGAAAAGTGGCTGCATGTACGCACTCATACATGCTAATTTAGGAATGGCAGCACAGTGAAAGAAGTAAACTACTTTACTTGTCTTATATTTTTTAAACAAATACTGTTTATCGTTTTGAGTGCATGGGCGTTTGCATGCTGTGCTATTTCAAGTTTTATTTTACGTTTGTTTTTCAACCAATTTAATGATTTTTTTTAAATCATTATGAATTTGTTAAAAAATAATATTAATAATAAAGAAATGAGTTTCTAGTGTTCGACCTAAAATGTGGAAATTCCAAGGCAATATGTACATAAGAAATGTTGAAATGCCGTCCAGTAAAAAATGGGAAATGGTCTAAGAGAAAATTAAATCTTCTGCCGATGAGACCTTCCAAGAAAATCGAATTATAAAGATTTGATGTTTGAAACCATGGAACAATTCATTTCGTGTAAAACATGAGGTGGATATATTAAGTTTACTGAAGAAAATGTAAGTGGATTGTCACTGAAATTTATATTGAACTGTTGTGCTTGTGGACCTATAGCTTGTATCCAAAGTTAAAATCTATTGGTTTTAAAAACAATGTAGCAGAAATAAACCTTCGTTTCTTGTATGCCATAAGATTCGTGGGCCAGGGATTATCTGGGATGAACATGTTTTGTGCAGTCATGGATTTACTACCTTCAAATACAGAAGCTTCTTACGACAAACATGTTAAATATCTTGATATGGCCAAGTCTGAGGTTGTGAAAAATTCAGTGAAGAAATCTGCAAGAGATGAAGTTGCTCTTACTGGATCCTAGGATATGATAGTGAGGACGGAACTTAGAAGTATACTTTTTTTATCAACAACACGTATAGCGATTGGAGACAAAAGTGTAAAAGTAATCAACAAAGGAGTTACGTCCTCATTTTGTAAAAAGTGTAATTCGACATTGTGTACGTACAGTGATTGGAGATAAAAGTGTAAAAGTAATCGACAAAAAAGTTATGTCCTCATTTTGTAAAAAGTGAAATTCGTGTGTGGAAGTTCCTCAAAGCTCGAAAACTTTGCACAAAAAAGAATGCAAAAACATCACAGTGCTTTATCTGACAATATGGAGTTTGTCGGAATGTGTCGAATATTCAAGTGTGCAGAGAAATTGCAAAAAGCTAAATATATGTCAGATATATCGGGCATGGTGATGCAAAAACATTTTTGTCGATAAAGGAATTACTCCATATGTGTGAATATTAAAAAAAAAAACGAATATGTTGACCATATTCAAAAACGAACAGGAGCTAGGTTACTAAAAATCAAGCAAAATATTATGGGCAAGAAATTGGAGGGCGCCAAAACTTTTGATGGTAAAGGTAGATTAACCGATAGAGAAACAAACGTGGCTTATATTATGGTAATGCCAGAACAGAACACAGCGATAATTTAAATGGCATACTCAAATCAATATAGGCTATGTTTTTCCATACAGGTGCTGATGACAACAACCTAACACGTAAATTTTGTCCCAAATGAAACGAATTATGGTCTGGTTACTAATGTGCTATTGCGGAAAATAAACCATCTTCGTATGATCAGAATTTTTTACTTAAATCAGTCATGAAGAGAATAAAACCAATTTTAAATGACCGTTCTCGTCCCAAATTGTTATCTTGTTGTTTAGGGGTGGGGAAATATAATATCCAAATGAACCGTTGAATTTATTAATTTGGAAGTTCTGCCTGAAGTCATCTGTTTCAGGTAGGCAAATCGTAAACACTGATACCAATAAAGCAGTTATGCAATTTAATGCGGGTGGAAAAGGGCGTTTGTTCACAATAGGAGCGTGTGGAATTAATTAATCCTGGCTTATATGCTGCACATGCCACGAAAATAATGGACGAAAAGTGAATATCATATTCTGTTCATCGTACCAAAAGTGCTATAAAAACTTGTCGTCAGGTGAAAAGTCAAAAAAAGTTACAGAAAAATAAGACTACAGCATCTAAAAGTAGTCCCAGATACTCTGCTGGGATATTCTAAATGGATTTGTGAAGATGTGTTATTCCATATAGATAATAACTTCAAAGTTGGCAAGAATTTTTAGTTAAACGTCTTTTTCTCCAGACTGTATATTTCAGCCTTGCACACAAGATATTTACAAAATCATTTGTGCTATTGGAATGAAATTTGTCATGTTCTTGTAATGATACATGATCAACAAATTGATGAAAAATGTAAGGAATTAAACATTTTTATATATATTAAAAAAATAATGGACAAAAAACAAATATCGTATTTGGATCGCCGCTCCAAGACCGCTGCGAAAACTTATAATTAGGTGGAAAGCTAACAGAAGTTGCAAAAAATTAAAATTATAACATCCAAGGAAGGTTCCACATAATCTTCTGTTGTATTCTAAACAGGTTTATGAAGGTAGGTTGATTCTAATAGATAATAACTGCAATGTTAACAAATATTTCTCTTTAAACGCGTTTTTCTCAAAACAGTAAATTTTATCCTTGCGCGCAAGATATTTAAAAACTTCTTATACCAGAGTAATAAAAATTGGCGCACTTTAGCCATACAAAATTGTTTACAAAAGACGAAAATGATAAGAGACAAATAATAATATTTTTTATCTAGATGCATTTTAATATTGAAAAAATGGCAAATTTTAAAAGTTTTATTTTTTATTGTTTTAAAAAATATTAAGTATCATTATTTTCTTAAGATTTTTCGTTAGTTGAATGCTATACTCATTATTTATCATTTAGCACATTACTTTTGGTAATTAGATAAAATAACTAACGGCGACAAATAGAAAAGATGGTATTAAATTTTTTAACGGGCAAAATCTGTATAATATTTTAGAATTTATTATAAAAATAACGATATATAACATATTTTATTAATGATTTTAGTAAGCTCATAATACAATAATCCTATGTGCAAATTTTTATTTTTGGATATGTGTTATTTTAAAAGTTATAGAATGTTGAACTTCAGCCTATCAGAAGGCATTTCGTAACACTTAAGGGGTATGTGCCCGCTTAAAAACAACTCACTTATAAATTGAAATTGATAAATAGTTTATGTAATATACGCATAACGTACATATGGGCGTCATCCAGAAATCGACATGTTTGAAAATTAGAAATTGAGAAAAAGGTTATCTGAACAAACTGAAATCGACAAGAAAATAATTTGCGAAGTAGAAACCAACCCGAAACTTCCATAGAAATTAGATGTAATGCAGAAACTGACATGCAAATTATCTGTAGAGAAGAAATCTACATGGAAATGAATAATTTATAATCTAGGAATGAACTTGAAAACGATTTGTAAATTAAAGTTGGTAAGAGTATTCCCTGAGTTGAGTAACATTACCTGAAAAACTGTGCAGAATAGTCCACAACACGTCAGCTGAATCACAATTCGGTCAACAAGGATTGCAAGCAATTGTTTTAACCTCCATAAAACAATTTTTTCAATACACAAATTAACAAGAATAAGTTAATTTACATGCTTTTTTATTTAACCAATTCAAATCCTTTGGTCAACTTCTTTACTGTTTACCGAATTTAAAAATAAATCATTATCCTACATCGTAGTGCACGGGCGGGCACATCATATAGATTTTTTTCCCAATATATTACTGGACTTGGGAGCCGATTTAGAGGACAGGGAGGTTTCAAGCATTACGTAAGCAATATTTTGGCCATTTCAACTCCCCCGCACACGGTTAGAAACAATTAAAATTGGTTTTTATTTATACAAGTCGAACACTACGCAGATTAAATAAAGAAACAATTTTTATCAACGTTCTTTAGGCGTAGTAATAGTTTCGCCATCTAACCACGCCATAATATTGGCGTTAATATTACTACGCCTAAAAAAGTTGATAAATATTGTTGCTTTATTTAATTAACATTGGCTAACATAGGAAAATAAGCACAACGGCAACAACCCCACCCCAAAGGTGCTTACGTAATGTTTGAACTCTCCCACATTTAAATGGGGCAGTGATTAATGACTTGATTTTTGGAAATGATACCTCATTGGACCTTTACCTTGTATCTTTTCAATGTTAAATTTTCATTCGGAGGGGGGGCGATAGCCACCCTCGCCCCCATAAATCCTCCCCTGATTCGACTCAAAAGTTTTAATACTAAGTCACAAGCTTTGAGAAAAATCAATTAAATGATACTCCGCGATAAGAAATAGTACATATAATGTGTCTAAGCACCAGGGTTGCAATCATCTAGGAGGGGTAGGGTGCACCTAGACGAACAATATTTGTCATAGAACCTAGGGTCGCAAACCACTCACACACTGGCGGATCCAGCGAGGGGTGGAGGGGGCGATTGCCCCCCCCTAGGGTTAAATAGGAAAAAAAATTAAAGACGATGAAGAATATTTTATGTGTTGTTTGTTACTACCGTAATAAATAAAAGTCTTACACCAAAGTCTCCAAGCCTTGGAGAAATGCGATCCAGACGTTTTTCCACGAATCTTCAAGCTACTCGTCTTTCAAACTACGTTTTCAGTAAGGGTTACTTCAGCATAACGTAGTTTTTTATCCTTGAAGCGCCGTCAAACTTGGCTTCGAACGCGGATGACAGAAGAGACTTTTAATACACACCCACAGAGACATTCATATTGATGTAAATAAAGTGATTGACAAATTTTCAAAGAAACCAAGATGGCTCGACTTTGCACTATAAACTTCAAGTTTTTTAAAAAGTCGCTTATTATAAAAATAGTAAAATAATTACGATGTTTTTGTAGTTTAAATTTAAACTTGTTCTATTAATTACATTGTAAATTATCGTTTTTGGTTATTGTATATGTCTCCTTTACTAGGTTATCCTTCTGTCATACTTGACTATAATCTACCCTAAACCATATAGTTTAATTAAAGAAAAGCCCAGCTTTAATTCATTGTCGTAAATTAAATATTTTGGTGAGTATAAAGCAGGGTTGTCCAACCATTTTAAGTAGTGGGCCACTTAAAGAATTTTCACGGATCCCGTGGGCCAGCGGTTTCTTAAAAAAAAGGCAAAAAAAGCTAACTTACGCTTAACAGCATCCCGTCAGAGTTTCTTCCAGTTACACTTGCGGTATAGAAAGGGGTCACCCATGCTGTCCCCCACGATTTTTCCTTATTTCTGAAAAAAATCTAAACTTTTTGTTTGGGAATTTTTTTTTATTTCAAACAGTTGTAGGCAGGCCGGGCTAACGTTGTTCACGGGCCATGTTGGACAACCCTGATATAAAGGAAGGCAAGTAATATAACAACATTTACCTAAACTATTTAATAGTCCAAAACTAAAAATTTTCGCGAGGGCTGCCAACCTGCCCCGTAATAACATGGATCCCTTTGCACACACAGCGCCAGTTCTAAAACCATCCAGCATGCACAAATAGTGACAACTTTTAGAACTAACGCTGTGAGTGGTTTGCGACCCTAGGTTCTATGACAAATATTGTTCGTTTGGGTGTGCCCTACCATAGGTGCCCACAGAATTATATACAGGGGTGTGCATACAGAAATTGTTCCAATTGAATAATGTTGTTGGACTATAGTTTCTTGTGGATTCAGTCCTTTTTTCCCCTTTTTTCATAAACCAAGGGGGTGCAAGTACGCCCATTGCACCCCCTCGGGACGCCAATGTACCCTACCCCTCCTAGATGTTTGTAACCCTGGTGCTGAGACACCCTGTATATTCCCTTGTACAAACAGAAATCACCGGTTTATTGTAATAACGTAAATTAAGATTATTTTTTAATTTTCAAATTTTATTGCATTAAATTATTCTAGGTTAATTTAATTATTCTTCTATCAAAATCATACCTGGCGAAGGTGAGAAATGCTTCCCATGTTATGTTTATGTGAAGATTTTGGGTAATATGTAAATTAATAAAAATTCTGTTATGATGAAAATTTCTTTACAACGAAATATTTTAGCTGTCCCGTAGAGTTCGTTGTAACTGAATCTATTGTATACAAAAGTATCCTAAGTTTTGATTATCTGAACTGCCTTCAGTCCCGACCGGTTCGGATAATCAGCGCTGTATTGCATACCCTTTCCTCGTTCAAAATCCATTACTTTAATGAAATAATTTCTTGAAGTAAATGTTCGTCTACACCACCGTTATAAAATTTTACACAATTCAATATTTGTTTTTGTAATTCATTATTATTATTTTTTTGTCTAATTTATTAAATAAAATCTTGAAATAATTTTATATTTTTTTAATCTTTCTCCTGTTTTCATACTAACTGTATTATTTGCATAATACGACATTAGTTGTTTTTCCCTAAAAACTTTTTGTCCTCATTTTTTCCCCCTTTCCCTCTTTATAGGCCCCTGTCCAGCCCCGGGGCAGGGTTATTAAATAAGAAGGGTGAAGGATTTGTTTTCGGCGCAAGTGTCCCGAACCCAATACCACCTTTTAAATCTTGCATACTGCAGTATTGTGTACAATAAAGGTGGATTGGCGAAAAACGCGAGACAGAGAAACCGGAGTGAAAGGTATCTTTGCAAAATTAAAAAAATTGAACTATCGCAACAACTAAAAAGAAAAACTTAACCAAGAAAATTTTGAAAGCAACTCAAAATGGCAATCTTTCGCGAAGATCTTATGTCTCCCCACCCCCAGCCAGTAGAGAAAAAGCAAACGTTCAATTAACAGACAGGTAGGAGCTACGTATTTTGCATAAGATCGAAAGACTGTTAAATCGCAAAGGCTTGAAAATGGTAACAGTTTAATATATAACGTTGCAATTTTAATGCTATAAAATGAAATATTTATCATACTCAAAAATTTAAATATTAAAAAACTAAAATTTACAAAAATGTGATGACATCTTTGTGGCGAAGATGCTTCCAGGATAGAGGTTTTTGGAGAAAATATTATCCGCTAAATCCGAAGTCTCTTAAATCAAAGGTTTATTGTAAAATTTACACCGTCATAAAAATACATCGAATATTATGAAGTTGAGTGCTTTTTTTACTTAACTTATTACACCGACATTGCAGAGAGAGAGAGAGAGAGAGAGAGAGAAAATTCCGTTCAGCGTAAAAACTCTTTCGTTGCAAGTGAACTCACATGCGCTAGAACACGTGCGATATTTGGCGAACACGGATTTTAAGCATTATGAACAATTTAATTGTCCTCAAAGAACAGGTTTTTTTATTAATTCTTTTTTCGAAGTGACAGTTCGATAGCAATATATGAAGCATTTATATCACAATGCTCCAAGTTTCGCCTTATGTCAGCTACAGTGTCTGCTGAATTGCTGCGAAACATTGATTAATTTCGCAGGTTGCTATGACGTTCTTATACGCAAATTTTCAAGTAAATCAAACAAACGATTCTGTGTGTGTTGAAACTTCAATTTTACTTCATACACGTTAGACGTGAACGCATTTTCCGTTCAAAAACAATGCGTTGTATTGTATAGCGCCCTAGGATTTCTTCAACTCCTTATCGTTTGTCTCTAAATAAAGATTGAAGTGGTAATCCCAGGTTAATTAGAAGGGTTAATTAATCGCCCTTAGCGTTAATGTTAACAAAGGCTAAGTAGATAATGCGACAAATCTATTAGTACGAATCAATAAATGCTTTTATTTGTTGATCAACGATTTTGTTTTACTTGCAGGTACATTGATTTTACTTTAGCGATGGTTTTGCCTGCCGCTTCTCACCCTTGGTGTAGATTGTCACATATAATACCTCAAGTTATTGACACACCACTGATGCGCGGGGCGGACTGGGCTGTCGGCCAACTGGCCTCTGATAATCCAAGGTATGCGGTCCTTGATAGGACCCAGTCCACCTCTGCACTGATGGACTCAGGAAGAATAGGGAGGACAGAGGATCTCGGCCCCCAAACAAGCACAGCATTACATTAGATAAGATAACAACTGACTTGCGTTTATATGAGTGGATGCCTTGATTTAAAATCCGTATAGAAAATATTCCGAATCTGTAATTATAAAGCACGAAGATATTGTCATAGAATTTCCCTACTGCGCACAATATGCTACCAATCATTGGACATGATTAGTCAAATACGAGCCAGTTTACAAATTTTATTTGGACACTTTCAAAAAAAGAGGACAGAAGATTCGATTGAATCATAAGAGTAAAAATCATTATTTTTAAAAAATATTGGGAATAAGGGTAGACAACTAATGACATTTTCTATCGACGAATTTTGTAAATCTATGTTTTAAATATTTTCAGTGAGTATATGTACACTTCCGCTACCAATGCAATTAATTTTCAGATTAATAAATAAATATTAATTAATGAATGAATTGTTTAACTTAGAAATGTAATATATGCAACTTCTACATATTCCCTCAATCACTTTCGAGACGAAATGGTGCTAGCAAGGGCAAGTAGCATTTCTCGTTATAAGTTTTGGACTTTTAAATAAAAAGAAGTTGTGCTTCAACTTACAAAAAGATTTCGAGCCAAGAAGCAGTTTAGAAGCCCAATTTATGACCATACTTTATTATGAAGTAAATAATATGCTCTACATCAGTTTTCTCAACCCCTTAGTAAAGCATAAGTCTGGTATTTTTATTTATTTACCTTTTTTATAAAACGTGGGCTTAGTTCCAACGAATTTACTAGTAAATACCTTTTTCAATTCTCTGGAAATGAACACTTTAAACTAATAATTGATTTATTTTATATAAATCGAACACTACGCAGATTAAATCAAACAACAATGTCAATCAATCAACGTTTATTGGCGTAGTGATACCAACGCCGATGGTATGGCGTGATTAGATGGTGAAACGTTCGAAAGAAAATAAATATTTCTGCCTTCGGTGGGACCTGAACCCACGACCTTCCACTTGCCGGGCGGAGGCTCTACCCACTGAGCTACGAAGGACAATATATAATCTCTTTACGAATAATTGATTATTTAAAATTTTAGTATGCTTATGTGCACGATACTTTTGAAATAATTATCAATGTTTTTACTATTAAAATCTTGTAGCGTATTGTAGTTTCTTTAGGCCAATATTATTAAATTAATTTGAATTTATTTCTCCTAACGAAATATTCCGATGTCAGCAAATTCCCAATCATTCCTTAATACGTTCATATTTAAAAATATATGGCTTGTCATGGACGCTTTCTCCACGGGTGTTATTTAGGCGTTCTAAAGCTAAGCTTTTCAACACATTTACGAATATTTTTCTCCTCTTAATATTTTCACTATAAAATATACATTCACGAAAAATGTTTAGAAAGCTGAAATGATAAATTTCAGAAAAACCTTTCACGGCCCAGCGGTTATAAAGCACAGTTCCCTAGACAATTCTCCACAGAACACCAAACATGTTTCGTGATAACTCCATTTTCTCGTCCATATGAATGAGTTTTGGTACTGTCATGTTAAACTCGTTACGAACAAGTGAGAAAACTAAATCACTAGCCATATAGACAAAATGCTCGAGCAGTACGAATTTGTTACGGTCTAGAGATCAGATTGAGAAACATCATTCATCGCTTTTGTTAGGACCGGTCCTCGGGTAAGATATACCCGTATTACTTTTTTCCAGAAAAGGTTTGACCTTTAAATTATTAAAACATCAGGATATGTTAAAATTACCTTCTGAAAGTGCAATAACTTTTGCGGGCATATGTACGTGGATAATGTAATTCAAGATCATAATTTAATCGACCTGTATGTTTGGTTGCACTACGTTTAAGTAAATAATTATCTATGCTATTAATAGAAAAAAAAAGAGAGAACTGATGGCAACATCAACTGAATTTCACCATCTCATTTATGGAACTATACTCGATCTCGTCCATGGCCGATTGTTAATAATTTGATTTAGCGTAACTAATTGACGAAACCACACGCCACCGTCAGTAACATATATTTAGAGTGGCGAACTGCATAACTAACGTAGTAACTTAAATGGTAGCTCAATACATAACTCAACTGTCAAGCCCAAGTCACCAGTTACAATCATGTTATGTCTCTAAAATTTCTGTACAGCCCAACCTCACGAATACGAATACTCACAGGAACAAAAAGTAGTTCATGTTATCCGGAAATGATAAGATTGCATGTTACTAAGTTATTCATTTTGACGTAGAGTCAGGAAACAGTTCGTGTGTGTTAAAAGTAATTCGCATCAACATGGTCCGACTGCAGTTGTGAAGGTGAAATTCAGATTCCATTTAAATTTATACAGGTATATAATTTACTGGTCATTAAACTGTTTCGATGGGATTTTTTTTATAAAAATACTGTATTAAATAAATAGAGAAATATTTTATTTCGTACTTACCTACAAATTAGAGCTATTTTTAATAGTGCAATTGTGCGAACATCACAAAGATACGAGTATTATATAGTCAAAAGAAGGCTTTTTGTCCAAACGAATCGAGTTTTGTTTTCCAAGAGTTGTGTCAACAAGGATTTTAAACAACGATTTAAGTTTAATGTTAGGGATTTGAAATTCCAATCCAGGAATCATGATTTCTTCATAATAATAAGATATATTTTGCAAAATTGAAATTGTAATACTAAGAAGAAAATGCTCAATTCGTATGCAAACTGGCAGCGGCGACCATCACTGCAAGGTATAGAGGAATCCGAGGTATGACAGGGTACTGGAGCAAGGCAAGGTACTGGTCTTTTTTTACCTTTCTTTGCGTCGGAAGTGGCACCACCTACCTACTCCTTTGCTATGAGTAAGTGGTTATGCTTTCTATTGGGGCGATTCCTCCACAGGCTCATTCTAACTCTGTTTCGCGCCAAAATTCCATTCTCACGCCACCCATAATACCTCGCGGCACTATTGAGAACTTTGGACAAGTATAGAAATGGATGTACGACACTTCATATTAATTTGATGAATTTTTATGGGGTTTCGAAGCGTTTTGCTATAATTTTCTGTTCATATTACTTCCATTGCTGTAAGGCAGAGGGCGCGATCTTATCCAAACCATAACAATTCCTTTAGGTAAGTTATAGTTATTACAAAGTTAAGTGACGGATATGTTAACACGTGTTGTTATGCATTGAGCTAGGAGGCTAACATTGTATTTTAAGTTGTTGTATAGCATGTGGATCATGACGGGATATAAGTATGTACCGTCATCCGCAATTAAAATCTTAACTGAAAACCTGGATGACAGCACTGCACAATCTGACTTTTCCAACTAAACTTCACTCAACACCTTCACAGGACCTATAATTGTAATTTAAATTAAATTACCAGTCAGTTGAAAATTAATTGTAATCAGTAAGAAATTACTGCAATCAGATGAAATTAATTGTAATCAGTTGGAAAAAGTTATAATCAGTTGAAAAGTAATTGTAATCAGTTAGAAAGTGATCGTAATCAATAATTGATTGTAATCAGAATTAAACTAATCGTTATTAAATTAATCGTACTTAAATTATTACTAAGTTAATTATGATTAAATTAATCGTACTTAAATTATTATTGTTATTATGATTAAATTAATCGCAAATTATTACTAATTATTACAAAGTTAAATGAATTAATATTAATTAAAATTAACAAATTAAATCAGTTAAAATAAATTAAATTAAAATCAATTAAAATAAATTAAATTAAAATCAATTAAATAATTAAATTATAATTAATTCAATATATAATTAAATTAACCATTAATTAATTAATCATAATTAAATTAATTTAATTAATTAATCGTAATTATTAATATTAATTCCATTATTAATCATATAAATTAATATTAATTAATTAATCGTAATTAAATTAACCATTATTAATCATAATTAAATTAACCATTATTAATCATAATTAAATTAACCAAATTATTAATCGTAATTAAATTAATCAATTGTAGTTTGACATTTTGTAACCAATCTGAAAATAATTGTAACCATGGTTTGAACAAAATAATTGTAATCAGTTTGAAAATAGTTGTAATCAGAAATAAAACAATTGCAATCCGTTTGAAATTGAATGCAATTGAAATATTTAAAATAATTGTAATCAGAAATAAAACAATTGCAATCAGTTTGAAATTAATTGCAATCGAAATATTAAATTAATTGTAATCGAAATATTAAATTAATTGTAATCGAAATATTAAATTAATTGCAATCGAACTATTAAATTAACAGTAACCAGTTTGAAATTAATTGTAATAGGAATATTAAATTAACTGTAATCAGTTTGAAATAATATTGTTCCACCACCTATTTAGCTATCCCACTTTGTCCAGAGTATGGGATAAGACGGCGCAATTTACTATTTTTTTACATCAAGTTTAATATTTCCTTAAAGGCAAGGCCAGATTATAGCAAGGGCCCGCGAAAGCAAGGGGCCCAAAGGATTATTTGTAATTTTTATTTAATGTACTTTTTTTTTAACAATCCGATACGAATCCAGCGAAATCATAGCTATTATCCGCTTATAATCATTATAACTATAACCGCAGCTTTGAGAATGAATTTTTGAATAACTACCACTCCTGGAGTTAAAAAACTCATGGAGATCGTCTAAAACCAATCTAATAAAGCCAGTTCCCTTTCAGTTTGCCCAATAAGGCGGATCTTATTCTTTTTATCCTTGCCAGCATTCCCTATTTCCCAATGCTGGAGATTACAGCTTATCTTTATCTGATTTTCTCTTGTTTTACACAGAATCGCGTAATTTATATGGAATTATTTTCATTTCTGTTCACGATACAAGGAAAAGTGTTGCATCACTTCGTGGCATTTTGTCTACTAAATAATTTTGTTATCATGAAATTTTCTCGAAAAATTAGTTTTTGCGAAAAACGTTAAAATGCAAAACTATTGATATGTTAAAAATAATAATATCGCTATTAGAAAATTATTTTATAGGTCTTTAATTATTTTAACTTATTCATATATTATCTCCATATAAGAAAATAAACGAAACAATAAACTGTTTGCGATAGAATTCACACAATTTTTTTTTCCTAAAAGTAAAAAATTCCTTTCTTTACCTAATTGGGCTAAGCTAATCGAGCAAAAGAGGCTTCACTCTGAAAGAATGACTCGAATGGGCGGTGTCCACTCCTGGCTACTATATACTCTCAGATAACTCTTTTTGGTTGTTGCTGGTCTTGCAATTTCACTGCTTAATTAAGCTATAATTTGGCTAATTTTCGTCATGAATAGATAGAAAATTTCGAAGATCGTATGTTTTTAGGGTAGTTTTTTTTTATTTGTACTGCACATTTTTTCGAAACAAAATTCATCTTCCATCTATTTACATCTTGATAAGACCTTAGCATTACGCTTTTTCTAGTGATCGGTATCTCAAGGTATGCTATTTAGCAGGTTTTTACATCCTATTTTTCCAAGAATTTGATCTAACTTTCGGCAAATCACTTCGTAACGCTGCTAAAAGTGTGGTAAATAACAGGGAGCTGGTAAAAAAAAATAAGTGTGCATGGATATATATATATATAATGAAACAAGAAGGTGTAAGTTTTGATCTCATAATCATAAATGCATTTCTTTCGATTATTTCGATTTCGACATTTTAATTTCTTAATTTTGTCAAAAATATGAAGATTATTTTGTGAGGTTTAAAATTGATTGAAAGAACTTTTTTATTAGACTTCTGAGTGGACAAACATTAAAAAATGTTTCGCAAATATCCTTCTGGAGCTACCAAAAGGAAACTGAAACTGCAAAAAAGTGAAGATGAGTTTTACCAAGGTAGTATAAACAAATATTTAATACCTACTGGACATGCAGAAAAAATAGTGACTGTTGAAGAAAATTTTGAATGTGAAAATTTGTTTTCTAATCCTTGCACTACTAGTTCAGTGAAAATTTGTTATACAGCGGCTAAAATTAGTGCTTCTGATCTCACTCCTATGGCTCAAAATTTAAAAAACGAGAGCTCTGTAGTTTATGATTAGAATCCAGCCTTATCGACTAATGTAAGTAATGATGTCATTGATTATTTTATTCATAATCCTCCTAATCAGAATTTGGATTTGGTGTCATCAACTGAAAGACTTATTGTGGGAAAAAGACAAATGTTTTCAAACAGCCATTTATATCGTGCAAAAAAAAAAAAATAATAACGAAAAAAATCATTCGAGATTGGCTCATACTATCTGCATGAACGTGTCCATTATACTGTTGGATTTGTAAATTATTTAACAGTAATCCAACGACCTCACTTGCAACTACAGGCTTTTGTGATTGGAAACATGTCACTTCAAGGCTAGCAGAACACGAGAGTTCCTTTCATCATCGAGATTCCATAATTCCAATGTGAAGACGGATGAGATCTTCACAGCGTATTGATTCAAATGCTGTTTTAGAGTATGAAAAAGAAAGAAATTACTGGCGTGATATACTAAAACGGGTTGCCGTTACTATTAAGTTTTTGGCAAAAAAGGGCCGGCCATTTTTTTGGTAAAGATGAAAGTGTTGGATCTTTGCATAATGGAAATTTTATGGGATGTTTAGAATTAATTTCGGAATTTAATCCCTTTCTCGCAGCACATTTCCATAAACATGGTAATCCCGGAACTGGTAAAGTCAGCTACCTTCCTTCGACAGCAGTTGACGAATTTATAGAATTAATGTCAGAAAAGGTTCGAAAGGAAATTGTTCTCGAAATAAAAAATCCCAAATACTTTTCTATCATCGTAGACTCAACACCAGATGTAACACATCTTGATCAGTTATGTTTAGTTATTCGAGATGTAGATGAGAATTTTCAGCTTGTTGAACGCTTTTTGGTATTTATCCCCATCCATAGTCATTGTGCTGAGCATCTAACAAATATCGTCATCTCTCATCTTAAAAAAATTGAGTTAAATGTTATGAACTGTAGTAGCTTTGACAATGCTAGCAACATGGCTGGCAAATATTCAGGTCTCCAAGCACGTCCCATTTGATGAATTTGTCCCATGTGCTGCGCGTTCCCTCAATATAGTTGGAGTAAATGCTGTTGAGACAAATTCGACAGTAATTATGTTTTTTGGATTATTACAAGAACTATGTAATTTCTTTTCCGTATCCACACATCTATGGCAGTGTCTTTCAGAAACAATTAAAATGAATGGAGCTGCCAACTAAACTATAAAAAACCTTTCTATAACAAGATAGTATACAGATGCAAATGCTACAAAGGCATTGAGGCAAAACTATGCACATATTGAAAAAACATTGAGTGATTTATCTTCCAATGATAATGAGAGTTCTGAAACAAGAAATAATGCAAAATCAATTCAACAAAAATTCAAAAAACTTGAAATGTGTTTGAACATTATAATCTGGGACACTATTTTGCAAAGATTTCATAAAGTAAGAAAGATTCTTCAAGACCCATCAGCAAATATATCGAAGTTTCCATCTTTATTTCAGTCCTTAATTGATTTTGTGCAATTTGTTAGGGAAAACTTTGATTTATATGAAGATGAAGCTCAACTATTGTTATCTGAACCTACTAAATATGTAACATCAAGGAAAAAAATGACTTCACAGAAGCTCTCAGGTACAAATACTGTACAAAATGAAGCAACACCAAGAAAAATATCTATCACTAGTTGCCACTATGAACTTGGCGATTGCTTGATAGCTAATCTAGTAAGGCGTAAGGTGCCTTACGATAATTTTATAGAAAAGTTTCAGTGTTTGCTTGCAATAAAATCTGAGGCATCATTCAGAAATGCAAAAAAATTGCAAGAGCTTTATTTCGAAGACTTAGTAATAAACTTCCCTGATGAACTTCAACAATTTGCATCAATTGTCAATAAGGGCGAAACTATTTTAGAAATGCTAGAGAAATTAAAAGATAAACGGCTAAGTTCTGCATTTCCTAATGTAGAAACAGCTTTACGCATATTTTTGACGATTCCTATAGCTAATTGTAGTGGTGAGCGTTCTTTCTCATTATTAAAGCGCCTTTCAGAAGTACAATGGATCAACCGAAACTTTCTGCTCTGTCTACATTATGTATGGAAAGTGACATAACACAGAAATTGAACTATGGTGATGTTATTTCAAATTTTGCAGAGAAGAAAAATAGAAAAAAGTCTATAAGCCAGTAGAATGACACATGTCTTGGAAAGCTTTTTTGAATGTCTTTATTGATACATTAGGCAGATACCGAGTTAAGGAATGGCAATTCACCTGACCAGCAAATGCATATTCTCATGGAATTGAATTTATCAATTTTCATTACACCTGCTTGCTGGTGTTAGCAGTTTTTCCTCCCAATTAGGCTATTTTTAGTACTAAAAACTACACTGATTTCTTGAAGCAGTGCAATTCATATATATATATATATATATATTTATTTATACGGTCCAACCTCGTTAAAACGAACATGCTCAAGATGAATAATTACTTTTAATACGAACTGTTTTGTGAAATCCTGTCAAATTATTTAGGAATCCCCATGTTTTTTTTGTTTTTTTTTCAATGCAAACACGGATAAAATAAAATGCCATGTACCACGGACTGATAATAAATGGCCGTTAGAAAATTTTCTCTGCTTAATACGAACGAAATGTACTTTATAAGACCAGAACTACTTAGTAATAATTTTAATTGACTGTAGTTGTCAGACCAAACATGTGAAACTGGAAACATTTATATACAACTACATAACAAACGTTTCCTCTTGGTGTTCATATGAGATGAGAACTGAAAAATATTTTCGGTTATCATACATGCTGTTCAAGTGAAGTCCATCTTGAAGTGGTTGAGTGCATTCAGGAGTATCGTTGGGTACTCATATAGCTGGGTCTCAAGGACCCGCTATGTTTAATAAAAATGTGGGTAATTTTTTTTAGGCAATAGATCCCTAAAAAACAAAACACTTATTTTCCCTTATTGAAATATTCATTTTATTAAGTTTTCCAGCATAACTCTATAAAACTACTTCATGTTACACTTGCATATGAGTAAGAGAGACATTAAATGGTATATTAATATATTTAATGGGTAGGTTTTGGGGTTGGTGATCATCACTGTAGACTTATTGCAAGTAAAATACAGATGGAGAAAGTTCGATAGGAATATAGTGAAACTCATCATGGTGAATGGACCCTTTGTCTAGTTATAACAAAACCAATCCAAAAACAAAGCCATCCAAAAACAAAGCCATCCAAAACAGCCAGACCGGAAGTTCCAACAGCAAGGTAGAAGGATATGTCTGGTTCTCGATTTACACTGTCTGTTTCATGATTAAAAGCAATGGAACTTGAATTCTTTGCTCGGAATGCCATATTGTTATGATCACCGCGAACTACGGTTCCATAACATTATCATTTCTAGATTTTTCGATGGAAATATGTAGACAAAGACGAAGTACCATTTTGGCTTCCCACGAAGAGATTTGACCTCGGTGACAAGCAGACGGCGGTAGTGGCCATACGTAACCCGTGGGGAATACACATCCAAGATTTTGCCGCGAAACGGAACGATCATGACACAAAAGATGCTGAAAATCTGCGTCCGGCCATAAGAAAGGAGAGAGGATTTCGCAGCTGAATACATAACGAGCGAACACACTAAAAGGGCCATTAGATGGTTCTGGAATTGGTCGGGAAGACAAAGCTTTCTCCAGAACGTTCTTGAGGATAAAGAAAGAATCGGTACATTGCAAGAGCTGGGAGAGGTGCTGACTCTGGTTGAGCGAGAGTTGGAGTTGGAACTTTGCCGTGAGCGAGAGCGGTCGACCTCTGAGTGTCTTGTGAGAAAGAAGCTAGCAGTTTTTTTTTCTCTGATGAGGATGATCCGATCGCAGATGTGGAACCGAAGCCTCCGCTGTCTTCTCATAATCCGTCGACATAAGTTTTAATGCTATAATCATCATTCTAATTATAACTATTATTTGTTGTAAGAGTGTCTGCATCTGACTACGAACGTCAGCCTTCTTCTACAATCATCCTCCCTACGCCGACAGTCTGGTGGTATGTTTCGGACTAGCCTGGACGACACACATTTCCGCAAGCCGTAAGTCCCTTTGATTGTCTTCCGTCATTTGTCATGCAAAACTAGATACTAATATATAATCAGATCGAAATGCCATGTTAAGTTAGGGTAATTTCTCGGAAGGAAGTAAGCTGGGGAGAAGGTTTAGCAGCGAGAGTCAAGGTTAAATTAGGAAATACTAGTAACTATGTGCTAGATCTAGAATAAATGTGTTTTAATTGTAAATCCGTTGTCATCTTATCTTATTGTTTTATATCTGTTTTTGTATTACTTTAACATGCAATGATCTTCATTCTACAGAGGATCATTACAATATCTGGGCTACAACCTTGTGATCTAGAGATAATATGCAGCTTGAAGACTTATTAACAAAGAGAACTAATTCGTCAGGCCATTTACTGCTTTAATTAGAAGGTTGAGTTCAAGATTAATCTGTTGAATGCCTTGACATTGTTTAGCGAGAAGTGATGCCAAAACAATCATCAACATCAATGCTTCAGCAAGGCAGAATTTGTTAGAAATTATATAATATATTGAATTCAATATAACTGATGCACAAGTTTGTAGTGTTATTCCGGATTTCTTTACATTCGATGAATATATCTCAGTGGGCGACATCATCATGATGTGCAATGTTGCAACAGATGCCAAAATAGTTGATGCCATGTATGGCATCATAAAACTCTTGTTGGGCAATAATCACTGCTTTTGGGATATAAGACGTTAATAACTGCCACTTCAAATGAAAATCCTCTTAATGTGATGAAAGCTTTCACTATAACTATAGATAAATTGTGTGATTCTTGGCAACATTGTGCTGACAGAAAGTGGAAGCAATCTATAATTACTGAAATTTTAAAGTGTACTAGTACTATAATTCAAATTTTTTTCTTGGCACAGTATGTAATCCGGAACAAATAAATAAAGCAGGCCTATGCACATATAGTAAAACAAAGATGCTTTGAATCCACACATTTACTACACATAATATCCACATTAAAGATACGTATATAATATTGTTTTTGTTACAAAATGTGTATACTATAATAAAATGATAATACCGATAAAATATAATAAAACGCGATAAGTAATTAATAACATACGTATAATAGTATATGGTAAATGTATATATGGTAACCAGAGATGGAATAATAACTTAGTAATATGATCCCTTCATCCTTTACGGATAATACGAATTACTGTTAATACGAACAGATTTTCTGTTCTTTTTGGTACTCGTCTTAACGAGGTTTGATTGTATTACAATTTTTTATATATTAATACTGATTATGACAATGTGCAGCACAAGGATTCAATATGGAGTGACAACAAATACCATAGCCGTGAACTGCAGTGTTTCCAAAAAACAAAATTGGTGTGCCAGTGCCATACATCCATTATTTTTATCAAAACTTTCGCAACTTCAGCTGCCCAAGTACACCCTTTGACATCTGACACTGGCGTGAAAGTGGGATCAAAAAGCATATTCTTCCTTACATTTTTCAATGGGAATAGAGGTGTTTACGTTTACCAGATTCGTATTCGATCTTTATACACGCGTAAAGGGGGCAAATTCAAGTTGGGCCGGGGTCCCGAAGAGTCATAGTAGGCCCCTGCTTACAGGTTCATAATATATTCGCGATATTTTCCACAGCAATATATTAGGATAATAAGTAAAACAAAATAATTCTTTCATTGTCTGTCTTGATATACACTAGTGGCCACAATTTTGGAAACCTTTTGGAAGGAGGGAATTTCTGAGGTTTCGTGGCTCATAACATTACTTTTTTTAGTAATACCATAAAAGTATATGTTAATGGAAAGATAATTTAATGAAGAATATAATGAAAAAACTTTTATGAAGAATAATTTAATAGAACAGCATTCATAAAGAAGAAAATTGAACACGTAAAAAAATGAGAAATATAAAACTTCTCCCCATGTCGGTTTATACGTAGTTGGGTAACCTTTAGCCTTAATTACGGCCTTACAACGCTTTCCCATGGAGTGAACCAAGTTCTTTAGTTCTGCAGCTGTTATAATATGAAACCAAGATTGAATTATTGCTTCTGTTAATTGTGTTTTATTGCTGGGTTGCTTCCGACTAACAAGCTTCTTTAGCCGGCTCCATAGATTTTCGATGGGGTTAAGGTCTGGGCTATTTCCAGGCCATTCCAGCAGTTGAATATGATGATCTTGAAACCATTTTTTGCACACACGAGCAACATGACATGGAGCTGAATCCTGTTGAAATATAAATGCTTCATTATCTTGGAAAAGATCACATGCAGAAGGCTGCAGCTTGGGCTCAAGTATTTCATTTATGTATCTTTGGGCATTTATATTCCCATTGATCACGCAAATTCTGCCCACACCTCTTGATGTTATACAACCCCAAATCATAACACTAACTGGGTGTTTCACGGTAGGTGTAATGCACTCAGGATGGAAATCTTCTCCAATTCTTCTCCATACGTATTTTACGCCATCACTACCAAACAGTGAGATTTTGGTCTCATCACTCCAAATTACACTGTCCCATTGTTCCGTTGTCCAGTTAACATGGGTTTTAGCCCAGTTTAATCTTTTCAATGTTTGTCTGAGGGATAAAAATGTCTTTTTTCTTGTAATTCCGGCTTCTGAACCATATTCCTAACGTCTGCGCCGAACAGTCCTTGCACTTAACTTCACATTGCATTGCGCCATTTCACCTTGTATACACAGAGATGATTTTTTCCTGTCACCTAGGCACTGTCTTTTAATTCTTCTATCATCACTTGCTGTTGTGCACCTTTTTCTGCCTTTACCAGTCTGGTTTTGTAATGACTGAGTCTCCTTATACTTCTTCAAAAATTTAGAAATGCCACCTTTAGTTAAGTTTCCCCCAATATTTCTTCTAATTTCTTCATAACTATTGCCTTATTGACTTTAATACTATTATTTTAAATCGCTTTCTTGGTTACCATCTAACTATTTACACCAGTTCTTTAATTATATTTCGGTTTACAAGCTCACTATATATAAAAGGAGACATAAAAAATTGATAGCAATTACAGAACACACTGATAAATGTATTCCTCTCAGATCTAGTACATAACATCAACAGCTGATTGCTACTGTGACTTGATTATTTTATTACCAAAAAAAAAGATCAAGCCTTATTGGCTATCTAAACATTCATGCTCATTGGCTACATTCAAATGATTTCAAGTTACTTCATATCAACCTCAGAAAGTAGCCCTTCCCTTTTCTGGTTATTTGGCTATAACTTTTGATAGAATACAGATAATTGAACAAATGTTATTGCATTACAATCTTTATTAAATTACCTTTTCTGTATTACTAAAAATCAAGTTCTGTTACGAGCCGTCAAACCTTAGAAACGCACTTTTTCCAAAATTTTTCAACAATTTTGGCCACAGGTGTAAGTAAAACTAATTCAAACGCTAAAGTGTTATCGTCTTGCCTCAAGTTCCTCTATACACAATTTTAACATTGTGACAATTCGCACAAACTGAAGTTCTTTTAGGAATGAAAGGTGAATTCATGGTTTAATCGTTTCACGTATTTGTGAGACGAATATATTTTTCAAGTTCACAAACATTGTTATTGTAGGCAGGTACGCGTGTGGAGACGGCCAGATGAACGGAGCAGCCTAACTTTATTGCAGAATTATATCTGGCCCGAACAGCAAACGTTACGGTTTTGAGATCTATGTGACTCAATAGTCTCCTCAGTCTCTACTATGTTATGGAAAAT
Source organism: Dysdera silvatica (assembly GCA_006491805.2). Classification (NCBI taxonomy): domain Eukaryota; kingdom Metazoa; phylum Arthropoda; class Arachnida; order Araneae; family Dysderidae; genus Dysdera; species Dysdera silvatica. The sequence continues at coordinate 150,408,903 of QLNU02015360.1, read as the reverse complement.
TTGAGAACTCGCAATTAGTCTGAAAACACCCTAGAGTCCTTATCACTAGCCTTTATAAAAGAAGTAAAAATAACGCTTTATTCAAGCATGATAATGCTGGGCCGCATGTGGCAACATCTCGAAACAAACATCGAATTGACATACCTATCTTTGATAAATGATGTGCAGGATATTAGGGGAGAGAGGGGGAAGGAGGGGGATCTTTAGGGGCTCAACTCCTACTAGTACTGATAATATCAGTTTTGAATCAGATTGCGACAGCATGACAGACTGTTCTTCACAACTCGATTTATCATCTTTATTAATCTATATTGCAACGAACTGACAAATTTATTGTGAAAATGGAGGGCGCATTTCGTATAAATGTCTACACATGCATAAACCGTCCTTTCTCATATTAAATCTTCTTTGGGAACTTGGAAACGTTATCATGTTTTATTTGCAACCATCTTACTTTTTCTGCCTATGAATTTTAATCGTATTAGACAACTACTTTCTAGTTCTGCAAATATATTACTTCCACTCAACTCCTTAAAACTTACGTGACTCACTTTCCGAAAAATCACGTGCGTACTGGTAAAGAGTAACACATTGTACTCCCTTCGCTAGAATATATATCCTAAAATAAAATACAAACATATATGCAATTTAAAAATACGTATAATATAAAATTTAAAATATTTTAAAATATAAAACTTTATATATATATATATATATATATATATACTGAACAGATTTAATACTGGAAGTGATCATCGAATGGTGAGATGTAAAGTGCACTTAAATACTAAATTAGAACGACAGAAGCTCATTAGGAAACAAGTAAGTAAGAGGGTGGATCTAATGAAACTGAAAGTAAATACCGAGGCATTCAAGTTGGAATTAAAAAATCGCTTTTCTGCACTGGAAGGACTTATTGATGAAAGTGATATCTCAGAAGCAAATGAAAACATTGTTAAGACAATAGTTGAAACTGCTGGGGAAATTGGTGGTGTAACCTGTAAAAAGCACAATAGCAAATTATCTGAGAAAGGAAGATCCCCTGGCGATGATGGCATTACATTAGATATCTTAAAAGAAGCTGGAGAACATGTAGAAGACATACTCGCAAAATTCTTTACCAAATGCCTCAACAGTGGTAACATACCAAACCAATGGGATTCTGCAACAGTAATTCTTTTGCATAAAAAAGGTGATAAAGAGGATTTGAAAAATTACCGACCAATTAGCTTGTTACCTGCTATTTATAAAATCTTCACAAAAGTGCTAACACATCGCCTGCAGAAAAAATTAGATGCAGCTCAACCAAGAGAACAAGCTGGATTTCGAAGTGGATTCAGTACAGTGGACCATATTCAAGTATTAAGAGAATTAATTGAAAGAACACATGAATATGAACTTCCATTGTGTGTTGCATTTATTGACTATGAGAAGGCCTTTGACTCTATTAAAACATCAGCAGTCATCAACTCTTTAAGATCAACAGACATTGAGGATGTGTACATTGACATGGTGAAACGTGTGTATAAAAATGCAAGTGCAAAATTTCGGTTACATAAAGATACCGAAGCTATCAAAATTGGTAAAGGTGTGAGGCAGGGAGATACCATTTCTCCAAAACTTTTTACTTCAGCTTTACAGATGATTTTTCAGCAGATAAATTGGAATGACAAGGGAATAAAAATAAATGGTGAATATTTAAATCATTTGCGGTTTGCTGATGACATTGTTATTTTTTCAACGAACCCATCAGAACTCCAAGACATGGTACAGGAGCTCTCAACTAGAAGTAAAGAAGTTGGACTCAAGATGAACCTACAAAAAACTAAGATCATGTTCAATAATTTCGTAGAGGAAACAAAAATACAAGTTGACAACATTGAGCTAGAAATTGCCTTTGTGTCTAAAAAGAAAGGTCTTCAACCAGTGTGTATTGCCAGTCCTCTCTTATGGATCAGAGACATGGAGTCTAACAGTTGGAGCAATACGAAAGTTACAGACAACGCAAAGGAGCATGGAGAGGTGCATGCTTGGAATAACTAGGAGAGATCGAAAAAGAAACACTTGGGTGAGAGAGCAAACTAGAGTAGAGGACATCATTGTTAAAGTAAAAGGGCTGAAATGGCGATGGGCTGGGCATATTGCAAGAAGAACTGATCAACGATGGACAACAGAAATTCTGAACTGGATTCCAAGAGACCACCGAAGACCTAGAAAACGTCCTCAAACTAGATGGGTGGATGAAATAAGAAAACAGGTTGGGGTGACGTGGAAACGAATGGCCCAGGATAGACTTGTGTGGAAAGCATTTGGAGAGACCTTCATCCAGCAGTGGATAGATAATGGTTGAATATGATGATGATGATATATATATATATATATATATATGCCCTTAGATGGCCCTTAAGAGAAATAGGATTCATACAAGACACGAAGAGCCCAATAAACACATCAGCGAATATCTGGATACCCTCAAACAAAAACTGAGTGTATACGCCAGAAGACTCCGAAGATACAAAGACTATACCAACAGAAAACAACAGAACAAGGAATTCCAAACAAACCAGAAGGCCTTCTACAGGAAGCTCCAAGAGACATCAGCGAGCCAAGACAAGTACGAAACCCCAAAGCCAGCAGAAATAGAGACCTTCTGGAAGACACTATGGTCCAATGAAATACAGCACAAAAGTGCCCCCTGGATTCAGCAAGAAATGGAGGCTGTGAGCGGAATAGAGGAGATGGAGTACACGGGCATCACGATAGAGGAACTTCAGCAGGTAATCCAACGTACGCACAACTGGAAAGCACCCGGTATTGACGGCATACACAACTTCTGGTACAAGAAATTTACCAGCGCCCATGGCCCATTAGCCAAGGAACTTACGGCGATAATTGAAGACCCCAGCAAAATGCCTGAATTCCTCTGCAAGGGAATAACTTACCTCCTACCGAAGGACCAGGATACCAGTAACCCAGCGAAATACCGACCCATTACGTGCCTTAACACCCTGTACAAGATACTCACGGGGTGCATCTCTGAAAAAATAAGCCGGCACAGCGAAAGCAACAACTTAATGACGGAAGAACAAAAGGGATGCCAGAAAAGGACTCTGGGATGTAAAGAGCAGCTTACCATCGACTCAGTTATCCTGGAACAAGCAAGAAAACAAAAGCGAAAACTCAACACCGCATACATAGACTACAAGAAGGCTTTCGACTCTGTTCCGCACTCGTGGCTCCTTGAAATACTCAGCATATACAAAGTGCATCCCTCAATCATCCGATTCCTACAGAGCAGCATGAAACAATGGAGAACCCGGTTACAGCTAAACACGCCAGACAGTAAAATAGAATCGGCCGAGATCCCCATCCGCCGCGGAATCTTTCAAGGAGACGCACTAAGCCCCCAGTGGTTCTGCTTGGCGTTAAACCCCTTGTCAAGGATGCTGAACACAAGTAAATACGGATACATGCTGAAGAAAGACAAGAGAAACCTACATAAAGTCTCCCACCTCATGTACGTAGATGACATCAAGCTATACGCGCCAACAATCACCCAACTCCGACAACTCATCAGTATAACAGAGACATTCTCCAAGGACATAGGAATGGAATTCGGCCTCGATAAGTGCAAAATACAGAAGAATAGCAAAGAAGATTTACCAGGCATCGAACTCGAAGACGGGAGACTACTGAAGACCTTGGACGAGGGCGAAACCTACAAATACCTAGGGATAATGCAAAAACGGCAGCAGGAGCACAAGAAAGTCAAGGTCCAGCTCACGCAAGCATTCCAAGAAAGACTTAGAAGCATTGTGAAGACGAAACTGAGCGGGAAGAACACCACGCAAGCAATTAACGCATATGCGGTACCAGTGCTCACCTACTCCTTCGGGATCATCAAATGGTCCAACACTGAACTAGAACAACTCCAGCGGAAAATGAGAACCATCCAGAGAAGAGCCGGACAACTACACCCTGCAACGGCAATTGAACGGCAAACACTACCCCGGGAAGAAGGAGGACGCGGACAAGCGGACCTCAAAGACTTACATGACAAGCAGATCCAGAGCATGAGGCAATACTTCCAGTTGAAGAGTCCCCGATCGCCACTCATCCAAGCCATAATACAAGCAGATGCAAATTACACGCCACTAAACCTGTGTAGTACCGAAGAGCGTGTCCTCGAAACAGCCAACGAACAGAAACTGAGAACTTGGGCCGGAAAACCATTACATGGCAGGCACTACAATGACCTGCAACAACCACACGTTGACAAAAAGGCATCAAATTCTTGGCTGGCCAAAGGCACTCTCCAGCCAGAGACAGAAGGATTCATGCTAGCCATCCAAGACCAAGTGATCGCAACAAGGAACAATCAGAAATTCATCCAGAGAAAAGACATAGAAAGCGACAAATGCAGACACTGTCATGCGGCATCGGAGACAATCCAACACGTGATGGCAGGATGCAAGATCCTTGCGCAGTCAGACTACAAACATAGACACGATCAAGTAGCGAAAATAGTCCACCAGAAATTGGCAGCGAATGCTGGCTTTCTGACAGAAAAATGCCCGTACTACAAATATGAGCCAGAGACCGTGCATGAGAACGAAACACACAAGCTTTACTGGGATAGAGCAATCATAACAGACAAGACAGTCCCACATAACCGTCCTGACATAACCCTCGTCGATAAATCGAATAAGACCACGTACTTAATCGACATAGCAGTACCCAACACCAATAACATACAGACAACCTACACAACGAAAATCACCAAGTACCAAGATCTCAGACATGAAGTACGAGATATATGGGGTATGGAAAAGATCCTCATCATCCCGTTAGTCATCTCAGCAACAGGGATAGTACCAAAAACGCTTGCGACGAATTTGGAGATACTCAACATTGACCCAAACACCTACATTGAAATACAAAAAGCCACAATCCTAAACACGTGTCACATTGTCAGGAAGTTTCTAGACATGGCACATTAAGAAGTGATGTAAAAAGAGGCTTGGGAACATGGCGCTCTGCCCGTCCCAAAGCCTGTTTCCGCCAAGAATGGGCGAGGAAAACTTTTATATATATATATATACAGGGTGGTCCTAAACTATATGTCAAAAATGTAAAGGCAGGTAGAGGGGACCTAAATAAGCAGATTTCGTATAGGAATGTGTGTGCGGTAATGACACATTAAAGCGCTAGCTTGTAAAGCAGTATGAATCACAGGAAACTGAAAAGACAAGTAAAGACAAAAGAAAACAAAAATTTATTAATAGTTTACAAGAGGTGCCCGAAAGAGCGGCCACCAACAGCGATACAAGATTCACAGCGACGGCGCATGGATCGGCGTACATTAGAAAAGACGTCAGGCATGTCGATCACATGTCCAGCAGCAACAGACAAGCGGGCAACAAGATCTTCTTCAGATGTGACGGGACTCTCGTACACCAGGCTTTTAATATGACCCCCAAAACAAAAAATCCAAGCAGGTTAAATCAGGAGGACGCGGTGGCCAGGGACCTGGACCGCCCCGTCCTATAAAATGCTGGCCGTAGACAGCGTCCAGGTGATTCCTGACGTTTCGACTGAAGTGAGCTGGGGCTCCATCGTGCTGGAACCACATTCGTCTGCGAACAGCTGGAGGAACATCGACGATCCGGCTGATTCCTATCCGGGAATCGCTCCCTGTACATCCTTTGAGCAGCTAATCCATTTCCTTGTGCAGCCCCATACATGAAATGCATGTCGGCCAGCTCCGCATTGGTGAAACGATGCATGCTGCTCGAGATCCGTGCGGGAAATGATGAATCCAGCTAGCGAAGCGCTTTTATACGCCGCAGTCATCAGCGCTCTCTACCGGCTCAAGGCGGCATTACCACACACACAATCCTATACGAAATCTGCTTATTTAGGTCCCCTCTACCTGCCTTTACATTTTTGACATATAGTTTAGGACCACCCTGTATATTTAGAAATCAAAATCTCACAATCCCAGGAATATATGTACAAAATTTGGTTCGATTTGTTCCAATAAAGTTTTCGCTATCCTTCTTTAAACATTTCATGTCAAATTATATTATAAGAATATTGCTATTTTATCTTATTAAAATGAACGTAAGGCAATTATAAAGGTCTCACCACTACATACCCCAATATTTACTGTCGCATTTCAAGGAGGAGGCGAATTGACAATTCTAGCTACTGCCCTGTTGCTCACGGACGCAATATAAAATAATGTATGTCTCAGTAAAAGGAATTTTGTAAAGTAATAGAAATAAAGCAACCTACGTCGTTATACTAAAGTCATAAATGCTCTGGAAATGATTCGTAGTTGCGTTAATGTCAAGGATTTAATTTATTCTTTAATTTAAATTCACAAATTTGAATTGCCTAATTATCTAAAGTAAGGATATAGAAAAGTTATATCAGTAACGTTATGCCATTCTACTGAATATTTTGACACCCACGTATGTGCTTAGAGTTTTTTTGTTTACGAGAAAAAGAAACGCTGTCCTCATACCGGAGTGGAACCAGGGTCCCTCCGTCGAACCCTGAGTGTCTTGGACCGCTAGACGAACGAGGACAGGAACAACGCTCTCTTTCTCCGTATATAAGGATGTAAGATATTATTACCCTTCTCCCTCGTTCGTCTAGCGGTCAAGACACTCCGGGCTCAACTGAGGGACCCTGGTTCGAATCCAGGATGAGGACGGCGTCTCTTTTTCTCCAACTATAAATAAAAAGCTCTAGCTTGAGCTACATATACGTGGGTGGCACAAAATTATTGTATAATAAATTCCCCCACGAAAAACCCACAAAAAACTCGCCCCGGTGGCTTTGTGTGTTGACCAGGTTTTAAGCTGCAGTCGCATTTTTCGCAAAATGCGACCAGTTGCTCGAAAATGCGAAGAAAAAATTATTGCCCATCGCGAAAATGCGACAGGCATTTTTAACCACAGTTTATTCTCTGAAAACAGGATTCCTCGATTCCAGAATATCCGTTTTGCACTTCAGCGATCTTTTCTTGTTCCTTTTTGTTTCCTCTTCAAAATTCTTAACAATACCTGTTAGGCATCGTTGATATAAATAATTTCATTGATACGATTTTTCGAGCAACGAAAGCAACTAATATTTTTTAGCATTTTGCTACAACCTTTTTTCCCATTTTAGCATTTTTGCGACAGCATGTTTTGAGCCAGCTTAAACCCTGGTGTTGACCATTATTTGGCAATTGTGTTATCCCTATGAAGGGTAATAATATCTTACATCCTTATATACGGAGAAAGAGAGCGTTGTTCCTGTCCTCGTTCATCTAGTGGTCAAAACACTTCGGCCTAAACGGAGGGACTCTGGATCGATTCCAGAATGGGGACGGCATCTCTTTTTCTCCTAAACAAAAAGCTGTAGCTTGGGCATATACGTGGGTGGCAAAAATTATTGTATAATAAATTCCCCCACGAAAACTCACAAAAATCTCGCCCCGGAGGATTTTCTGTGTTGACCATTATTTGGCAATTGTGTTATCCCTGTGAAGGGTAATAATATCTTAACATTACCTCTATGCCACTAAACGGCCAATATGGATAAAGGAAATTAAAAAGTTCTAGAAAGTATAACTTCTTGTACACTAATTGCATTAAAAATCCAATCTTTCACGATAAACTTTATTTTCCAGTTTTGGTGTTACTCGAGATTACGCCTCCTCATGCAAATTTTGCTAACTTTTCATGTGGGCCAATGAGAGTCGGCAGTCCGCCATAATGAAAACATGACGTTTCGGTAAGATTAGGTATTCTTGACAGTTTTAAAGTGATGAAAATACGGAGATTTTTTTTCCTTGCCCTCCACACGTTTTCTCCTTTCTCGACCTTCTGCGGAGACGGCCAAAAACGGATAAAGATTTAGAAACCTGGTCCCGTGGAAGCCTTGAATCAGTGGTTTTCGAAAAGTAAGTTGTTGAATGATAATAAAAACGTTTAAGGTCATTTTCTTGGGGGGAAAAGAAAAAATTTTCTTCATAAAGAAGTGAAAATTGGAATAAAACGGCTCACGAACAAACGGCGAAGAAGTATAACTACAGTAGAAAACCAAACCAAAACTGTAGGACATCAAACTAAAACCATTTGAACAAGGTTGCCAGAAACACCCGGACACCACATTCAAAGCAAAATCACCAAACACCGTAACGGATGCGTAATATGCAGTAGAGAGCCCCAGTTTTTGCCATTAATTACTTATAAAATGAAGCATGAAGTAAATGTCTACATCTTAATAATTAATTGAGTGTTATAACGCAAAGGCGCCAAACGAGGTGTATATTTTTATGTGTAAGCTTGATGTGTTTACATGAGGAATACGAGCTTTTCAGCCGGCTCCTAAAAATCTGTCAGTTGGGTGTTTTCCAAGTTTAGTAAAAAGGTCTAATTGTGACGTCACAAGGTAAAGTTCGTCATATTGAGCGGAAATAGACAGATCTAGCTGTTTCTGCTCTCATAACGATTGGGTCTAGAAAATAAATGAAATTACTAGTCCTCAATTTCTACATCTGCATGCATTCAGCATGGACGCCACATATATTGATAATGTTATCTTTGGTATTTGATGATCACTAAACTTCTCCAGGATTGTAATGTCTGAAAGATTGATAATGACGAAATTTAATTCGTTAAACTGATTTCGTGAGTTTTGAAGTATGCGCATGCTTTTTTTATAATTTTATGAAGTAATTCTGGTGTTTTTAAGACATTCTATAGTTATCATGGCAATAATATTCATTAACTGTTATATTTCTCCATATGCCGAATGTAAACATTTAAAAATTACAATGTAATATTATAGATAGTCCATAACAGTGGTATAGAGCAAAGAAAGGGCAAAGGTAAAAAAACGAATATAATGTTTCAATAGGTTTTCTATTTTGTCAAAAAATTTAAAAGCGTTTCAACAAAAAAGGAATTTTTAAGACAAAAATATAAGCTTTTTAACTGCATCTCATTATATTCCCATTTTGACAAAACTTGTGAAAGCGAATCACAAAAATGCTCCTTTTTTTTAATTTTTTTTGTAAAAAGCATATATAACATGAATAAAAGATAAATTTTTATCCTGATGAAATAACTATTGTCGATATAATATATAACTGATTGTTCGGTTAATCGAGACGAAAACTTTGAGCCTAAGCTTCTTTTCCTAATTCAGCGAATAAAGAAAGCTTTAGATGCAAAAAAGAATGTCCCATTATTGAGGATTTTCCCACCTGTTATTCAAATAAACAGGTTTGCTTAGAACATTTAAAATACTTACAAGCATTAATATACATTAATACTGAATTAATTTATTCATTCAAAACGTTGTTTAAAGTATCAGTTAAGTCTTTTTGTACAACTGTATTTGAATTTAAGTAGATAAATAGGCATGGCGTTTAGGGCCTTAGCATTTTTGCTACT
>QLNU02015360.1:150374481-150399348 GCA_006491805.2 Dysdera silvatica | reverse complement strand
TGACATTCTCAAATGGCTCATGCTTATACAGATAAAACATTTTTGCCATTTTGAAGAAGAAAATTTTTAAATAAAAAAAAACATTTTTGTTAATATATTGCAGTGATTCAATGATCAAGTCTATAGATTATAAGCTTATTGCGCATATGTACAAAGATATGTCGATTCAGAGGTTCTGTTCAATTTTTTGTCCTGTTTTAAGCGTCTTGTTTGGTGACTTAGGGATGAATAAAGATAGAAAATGCAGGCGCATCCCATTTTAAACTTTTGCGTAAAGTAATAAAATTTGCCTCAATAATGTAAAATCTTACATTGATGTACTATTAGCTTATTAAAAAATATATTTATATCAAATTGAAAACAAAAAGTTGTTGAGCTAAATATATTTAAATAAAAAAACACTTTTTTTTTCAAACTCCAACTCCCAAATGCCGAAAGCTGAAATAATATAATGAAATGTAGCAAATTGCACTATATGCAATCGAACATAATAAAGTTTTATCATTTAGTTAAAGACTTTCTACCATGAGTAGAAGAAAAACTGTTGTACATAAAAACCGATTTCCTTCTATTTAGATACTTTTCCTTACACCGTTTCGGAAACGGTGCTAAAATCCTCTTTTTAGTTGGGCTAAGCCTCTTTCGGTTTCTTGAAAAATCCCTGCACTTGCTTTTGCACAATGAGTGAGATGTCCAAATCGCTGAAGAAAAAAACAGATCAATCGCTGTATTTTTGTAGTTTCCGCTTTCATGATATGTAACCAATTTTCTCCACCATTGCAGTACGCGTATAGAGACACGTAAACGTTTTCTCTTATTTGTATCCTGTTCCAAGCTTTCAAGTTATTTTACCATCCATATTGATACGACATACGATAACAATAATGCGAAGTTCTGCATATTTTACGTGCTGGTGGTTACCTATTTAACTTTCAAACGAGCTGGTATCAAAAGAAATTTAATTTCTTTTCATAGCACAGCTACCTAATTTAATCTAAAAGATGCGTAACTTACAGATAACAAATAGATTTAACTATGCAAAACGTAAATCACAAAAGTATTATTTTGCATGTTTCTTTTTATCACGATTATATCATTATATTATTCACGATTATTATATATAATATGACCTAATCTATATATATACAGTTAAACTAAAAATATATATAAAGATACCCACACACATCAAAAAATGCATATAATTGCAAGCACGTTTAATATAACAATTAAAATTTAGTTTTTGCACATAAAAAGTTTATTCCAAATTATATTTCAGCTCTCAGGGACAATGAAGTTTACGAAATAAGAGTGTAAAAAATATATGACCATTTGTAGAAATAAACGCAAAAAATGTCAACTCATATTTTGTGTAGAATTATTATACACTGATGGTATTAAAAACTCACTTTCATCGAATTCAAGCAAAACAACAACAACAATGTTTTATAACACTTTAGCTCTTTCTTTTTGTGATTCAACTATTGTTAAAGCCTACACGTGACAATGATTGGGAAGAGAGTTAACGTACCAAAATATCTTAGTAGCGCTGAGAGTTTTGGAAAGTTGGCAAAAGGCATGGGCAGCATACTTATGAAACTGCAGACTGCCAGCACCATAACCAATCATCCGCTAAACTGGCACACTAAGTTTTTTTTTTCGCAAATCGTGCTAATGATACAAACACCCGTTAAGGCTGTTTAGATTAAATTCCGTGGCATGACGAAATATATACGAGTCTCAATTTTGCATTCTATTCTAGGGCATGCATGTTCTGACCAAGTCCAATCTAGGCGATTTGTGCTTCTATTTTTTTTTTAAATATGGTCTTTGTGGTAATTTTTGCCGAAATGAGTATCGCTTTCTTTTAATGTAATTGCCAGGTGATTTATACGACATATCAGCATCAACATAAAAACTATATAACATCTGGACATTACTGTTTAAAATTAATGTCTTTTTTTCCTGATTTTGCAAGAGAGGGATGGCAGCGTTAATGACGTAACAATCAATATTGTAAGAAGATAATTTTTATCTTTTCGTGTGACAAAAGATTAGCAATAGCTCTTTCAAGCCTATCAATGAATATTGTAAATTCCGTTCGGAACTTCTTTTTCCATGCAAGACGCATTTTACGAATTCCATACTCCTAACACTCAGCAACTCAAGACATATAGTTAGACCCTGTTTAGTAAACGTTGTATGTTGGTTGCATTTAACTAAATGACGTTAACATAATAACTTACTATTGTTACGTTCTTTGCAGAGCTAAGGAACGAACGCACGTGTTTTTTGTTTCGTTTTTTTTTTTACCAATATGTGGTTTATTTGTGTCTTATGGAAAAAGGACAACAAAGACCAAGATGCACCAAAATATACGATATTCCGAGGGGTCCAAACTTCTACCATCAAAGGAATCAAACGCTGAACTACTGAGCTGTAGAAAAAACGACAATCTTTTTGTATCGCGAATTCAAACCTAAATTATCGACACGGTGGACGAAAACGTTAGCTCTACGTCGCCTTCGTAGTGGGTTCAAATGTGAGGGTTGAGAATGTATGTGCGTTGAACACATTGGCGTAGAGTTTTCAAAATTATTGGGGTCCAAACACATATTATGGATGTTTATACATTACAATATATGTAAAATTGAAAATTGTTGGGGGGCGGGCCCTGCGGACCCATATAACTTTACGCCTATAATTGAAAATGTCATGATATTCATTAAGACTACTAGAAATGTTTAAAACCATTTCGATTCCTAAACCTTTTCACTGATTTCAACGAAGGCTAAATGTTGTTCAGTGGTACCATAGTCGAGAGAGAAAACCTTATTAACATACACACACACACACACACTTTTAATGAGAATTACTTTTAGCACATACTGTTTCCTGAATGTCTTAGTATGTAACAGAAACACATCTTTTCAGGATAGAGCAAACTGCTTTCGGCACGAAAATTTTTTTTTCCATCGTGAGCGTTCTTGTTAAAGAGATTCGATTGTAGTTTTTTTTTCACACTTTCGTTTCTATATGACTTTTTAGGGGAACTATAATTTTTGAATATATTTGATTTTCATTTATTCATTTGTTTGCAATCCCATTCGTTCTTAAAATCATCGATTTCCGTTTTTAATGCACTTTTTGGGATTTCCTTTTTAAAAGTTTTGCGTAATTAGGGAATCGAAGCACATTTTTCTATAAAAAAATCTTATAATTAGATTTTTCAGTTTAATGAGTCATCCACAACTGGCAACACAATAGTTACACGATAACATGTTTCTTTTTTTTTCTATTCTTGACGAGGGACAGTCACGTTCGTCAGAAACGAACCCCCCCCCGGTCGAAACTAACATTTTAATTTTACTTTATTGTTATAAGCTTTGACTTATAAATCTATCAAGAATTAGTTTAACTTTGCTTGATAAACAAATATTAATCTCTGACATGTCAAGAAAACATGTTGTATTATTCTCTTTACCTATTTTACTTTCGCTTTAATTTTACACTTTTTTTCACTCATTACTCTTTTGCCTTACATTATATCTTTATTTCCTTTCTTTTCAGAAAACTATATGAAAGTAACAGTGGATTAAACGAAGACACTGAAATAGTCGAAGGAACAGCTCCTAAAATCTTAAAAGAAGAAGTTTCATTTGCAATAAAAAATATGAAGAAAGGAAGAGCCCCTGGTGATGATGGTATTACATTAGATATCCTAAAAGAAGCTGGAGAATATGTAGAAGACATACTTGCAAAATTCTTTACCAAATGTCTTAACAGCGGTAACATACCAAACCAATGGGATTCTGCAACAGTAATTCTTTTGCATAAAAAAGGTGATAAAGAGGATTTGAAAAATTACCGACCAATTAGCTTGTTACCTGCTATTTATAAAATCTTCACAAAAGTTCTAACACATCGCCTGCAGAAAAAATTAGATGCATCTCAACCAAGAGAACAAGCTGGATTTCGAAGTGGATTCAGTACAGTGGACCATATTCAAGTATTAAGAGAATTAATTGAAAGAACACATGAATATGAACTTCCATTGTGTGTTGCATTTATTGACTATGAGAAGGCCTTTGACTCTATAAAAACATCAGCAGTCATCAACTCTTTAAGATCAACAGACATTGAGGATGTGTACATTGACATGGTGAAACGTGTGTATAAAAATGCAAGTGCAAAATTTCGGTTACATAAAGATACCAAAACTATCAAACTTGGCAAAGGGGTGAGGCAGGGAGATACCATTTCTCCAAAACTTTTTACTTCTGCTTTACAGATGATTTTTCAGCTGATAAATTGGAATAACAAGGGAATAAAAATAAATGGTGAATATTTAAATCATCTGCGGTTTGCTGATGACATTGTTATTTTTTCAACGGACCCATTAGAACTCCAAGACATGGTACAAGAGCTCTCAACTAGAAGTGAAGAAGTTGGACTCAAGATGAACCTACAAAAAACTAAGATCATGTTCAATAATTTTGTAGAGGAAACAAAAATACAAGTTGACAACATTGAGCTAGAAATTGCTGATTCATATATTTACCTTGGCCAGCTGATTTCAATGGATGGCAACATTATGAAAGAACTCAACAGACGTATTAAACTTGGCTGGAGTGCATTTGGAAGAAACAGTTTTATCCTGAAGGGGAAATTGCCTTTGTGTCTAAAAAGAAAGGTCTTCAACCAGTGTGTATTGCCAGTCCTCTCTTATGGATCAGAGACATGGAGTCTAACAGTTGGAGCAATACGAAAGTTACAGACAACGCAAAGGAGCATGGAGAGGTGCATGCTTGGAATAACTAGGAGAGGTTGAAAATGAACACTTGGGTGAGAGAGCAAACAGGAGTAGAGAACATCATTGTTAAAGTAAAAAGACTGAAATGGCGATGGGCTGGGCATATTGCAAGAAGAACTGATCAACGATGGACAACGCAAATTCTGAACTGGATTCCAAGAGACCACCGAAGACCTAGAAAACGTCCTCAAACTAGATGGGTGGATGAAATAAGAAAACAGGTTGGGGTGACGTGGAAGCGAATTGCTCAGGATAGACTTGTGTGGAAAGCATTTGGAGAGACCTTCATCCAGCAGTGGATAGATAATGGTTGAATATGATGATGATGATGATGATATATATATATATATAATAAGTAATAAATCCACTGGAATAGTGCAAAAACTCAAAACAACGTGTAGTAATATGTTCTTCCGGTTCTCCGACGCTGTAGCTTCAAAAGGACATTCGTCAGAAATAAATTATTGCTGATCATAAATGAAAGATCAGAACGCCAATTTAAATTCAGAAAGCCGTACAAAATTAAACAAGCAAATAGTTATAGATAGCCACTTAAAAAAAAGTTAAGTCATATTTAGTGCCCCCTCCCAAGCTTACTGTGGGCTTCATTGGGGAAGGCACAAACTCCCTGTTATTGAGGTTGCTTTTCTCTGATCACATTTGTGAACTAGTAATTCCATTTCAGCAAATATACAAAGCAGTGTTTTCAATTAATTTAACAAAAAATTTAATAACCCTTCTTCAAGACTGAAGAACAAGATTACTTTTCATATTAGACAATAACTTCTGTATATATTATATACCATATATATTTCGATAAGTGAATTTTCATCATCTGAAAAGTCTAAGATATATATATGTTTTAAAATATATTAATATTAAATCACTGGAGAGACGAATGTGCGTGATCATATGCTTTTTTTTATACATTTTTTCACATGGCAAAAAATAAGGAGTGTATAACTAACTTATAGCCAGCATAAATTAGAGAGAAGTAATAGTATTTTTTTTTTTGTTCTAAAATACATAACTTCGTTTAAGATTAAAATTCTTTTATTAACGATTT
The DNA here is from genome assembly GCA_006491805.2 of Dysdera silvatica. Lineage (NCBI taxonomy): Eukaryota > Metazoa > Arthropoda > Arachnida > Araneae > Dysderidae > Dysdera > Dysdera silvatica. The sequence goes on along the minus strand of QLNU02015360.1, from coordinate 150,393,472 downwards.
TATTAAAAGTATTTGGTAACTTATATTTAAATTATAGTTTATTCATTTATAACAATCTTCAACTGTATTTAAAGGAGGTTTCTACATGTGATGACTTACGACTTAAATAAATTGATTTATGTAATATGTAATACGTTGCCCTATGAGTGAGAATTTTGTTCAAAATTTTTGTTAATTAATTTAAATTTAATTAGATCATTTATATTAAATTATTTATAATCTATTCAAAATATGGTGCGTGTAAATAACTACAATCGCTGAAATTCCTACAGTTTTAAAAGAACGGCTACCAAGCTAAACATTATAACACTTTTTACACACACATACACCCACACACACATGCTATATTAAAATAATTTTACGTGTAAAAAACAAATTTTTTACAAAATTTAGATTTAAAAAAACCTCCACAAAGTATTGTTATATTAAACATCTCTTCCCTCAGGCTCTACGATAGAGCAGTGGTAAAGTGTTTATCCAGCGTTAGGTATTTTCGGGTTCGACACCCAGCTGTGTCAAAAATATTAACGCTTATTGACTGACTACTCACCGTAATCCGGAGTTCGTTTCCCTAGGCCTAAGAGGTATGAATTTTTCGGGAAACTCTGAGTCTCGGCGCAGCATGACCCTTGCTGTCCTTGCGCCGTAAACAACTTTTCTCGCATTTACCTTACTTCGTGTGACCTTAGTTCGAACACTCTTTTAAAAGGTATTTACACTGTTTGACATGCTTTTGAATCATTTAGTAACTTCTCTGAGCAGGCCTTCAAGTTATGTGAGTTTTTCATTTGTGTATGCACCCCTCAATACATTTTTTGTATAACCGTAAATATTGACACAACATCTTCTTATATACTAACCATACATTCAACTATAATTAAATTATTATGCTATTAAATATAATTTTGTTTTCTTAACTAAGCCCTAAATTACATTTGATCACAAATGAACACTGAATAAGAAATATTCAAAATTATTGCCCATTCTCGTGTTCATACAGTTCGTTCCCAGCATTTCCACTAACCAAGTGTATTTTTGAATACTGTTGACTACAATGCTTCTGTAGCTCTTAAAATGATGATTAGTCACACATATCACACGATTAAAATATTTTTGTATATTAATTGAATTAATGGTTGTTATCTCATGACCGAAATTCTCACCAATGACGCTGCAGTTTCAAGATTCAAGCTCATCGAGTTCACATCTCTACAAATTTGCCCATACGTGTATGAACCGCGTCGTATATCTAATCTCAAAGGAATCGTTATTCATCTTTGGGACTTAAAAGAAAAAGCTTGTAAATCTCAAGACAAGGCTTGTTTTAACTGGATGAATTTCGCTTTGTTGCTATATCCGTGGATATGGAAGTGAACCCACACCTAAATATTCTAATCAACTCCATGCTTTTGCACTTGCAGTATTAGCATAAAACGAAACATAGCTTGCTATTTTCAGCACGCGAAAGCTTTATGATTTATTTCACTGTGTTCAGGAGTTATTTGAAGGGACTAAGATGGAAATAGATATTAGACTACCATTCTCAAAATAAGGCTTTCAATCTTACAGCTTGGATAAATCGGCCCCCAATTACGATATCGACGAGGAATACCTTTTCCAAATCATTCTTGGTAGCTGATTTGTAAAAGTAGAGCCGTTAACATGGAGTTCAGTAGGGAGAATATCCATAAAATTTTTCACTAGTATTGCAGCTAAAACTTAAAGGGGTCACCAACGAAACCAACAACATGGGGTTTTCCATAGAGACATAAGGAACATTTTCTCCGAAAATACTTATTCGATGCATACAAAATTTTTTTTGTATAGTTAGCAAACATATTTACACTTTTTATGTGTGGCGTTTTACGATATACAAAATATTTTTAAAATTAAAAATATTTATATCAAATGAAATTTTTTTTTCTAAAAAACACGACTTTTATTTTACGTTCGGGTCCATAATTAAAAAACCAAATAAAACCAAATATAAAACTCTATACACAAAGTGTATAAAATTCTTATGTGTAGTCAAAAAAATATAATTCAATTGAAATTCAAATTTTTGAAAAAATATTCCTCTTGTGACAGAAAATTCACTTTGAGAAAATCGCATTTTTGTAAAAAGTTTGTAGTGCATTTAGATTCACTTGTTAAATTTATATATTTTTTTTTAAAAACAGTTCTAATTAATCTAGAGCCAAAAATTATATGTGATTTGAAAGGTAAGAATTGATGCTTTTCTTTTTTTTTTGAATAAAAAAAAATTTAAAGCATTTTTGCAAATGACCCCCTTAAGAGGATTTGAAACACGAAAGACTAGGTTCCAACTAAAAAAGTGCCAATTTATACTTTTGATGCAACGTAGAAGCGCAGATATATGTGTATCTATCTGCATTTTCTGACTATATTATGGCAATGTAGCATTCGTCTTTAAAAGCAAACAAATTTATCAGCAAAATGTACCATCCATTTTGTATATATGAGATGCCTCTGAGACCATTAACCTTTTACAAATGGCAGTTCCGTAATAGAAATGAAATAGAGGACAAAGTTTTCAACATCTATTCGTTAGTGTCAGAAAGTATTGGATTACTGAATTTCTAAATACTACCGTCTACAACGTTATTAGTTTAAACAAAGGTACTGTAACTAATTTATCATAAATCAGCTTGGAGATCAATAGAATGGGTTATGGCAAAAAGTTTAAAGACACCCTATGTTATTCGAATATTTTAGCGTTTCTGACATATTTTACTACTCATCAGTCTTCAGCAAAAATTTTCCACTTGTCCAAATATTAATTGTTCGCTAATTGTTTGAAATAATATACAATTTTCTACTTTAATGCTTTATAATTGCAGTTTTCAAAGCAAAACTTCATCCTATCAACTTCGTATACAATATCAGTAACTAAAACAGAAAGGAGTAAAACGGTAATACCTGTATTTAATTAATTTTACTCAGAAAATTAAACATTAAGCAGTTTCATTTATAAGTAAGGATTCAAGACTGGGGGAGAAATTAAAAAATTAAAAAAATAAATAAAAGTTCATGATACCAATGGATGATTAACAAAAAATTTTACCTGTGTATTATTGGATTGCTAAGTTAGAGTTGCATGTAATTAAAAAATAGTGATATCACGAAGTTAAATTATTGTATCAGTAAGATGTTTAGAACAAAATTATGGATATTTAAATAGAAAATAAAAAATTAATTGAAAAAAAGATACGTTGAAATAAAAAATCCATATTATATACTTCATATATTCGTATATACAGGGTAGCCTCTAAATTAAACTATTCTTATTCGGTTTTCGAGTAGGCGAACCAGCAGGCACAATGTCGTAAAATTTGGCGGGCATAGGTTTCTTTCAATGGAAAAGCGATTGCAGTAATAGGAAAAAAAGAGTTCGAAAATTCGTCAATAAGGAGGATAGCACTATTAGTTTTGTACTGCGTGTAAATTTGTTTCTTCCTTACACTTTTTTCAGTTGTAAAGAAACAAGTTTGCATCATTGTCACCCATTCTTTGGCTTTTATTTCCATGTATGGTGAGGCTCTCCTCATTCATCGCTACTTCAGGCACGCGCCAGTAAATCGGTGAAACAATCCATGTCGTTGGGTCTATTGGATTAGGCTCGAATGCTCGCAGAGTTGTTTATTTTAAGCTCGTCTTTAATTTGGGATCACGTTAAGTTATACATCTCATCTTCTGAGTTTTGAAACGTAAAAATTTAACAAACTGAAATCACAATCAACTACAATATACCGTAATAAACTAAAATAAACCACATTATTTAAGCCTTCTTAATTGAAACATAATCTTACAAAATAAAGGAGAAATGTGATATTTACCAAAAAAAAGGCGCGAAAAATAAAGTATGGTTAAAATGTTATACGGCAACGTTTCTTAACCTGAAGTCTACAAAGTTTTGAAGAAATCTTAACCTCATTTTGATTACCTAAAATATGGAAACTGGTTGAAGAACATAGAGTCGGAATTCAGAATGCAACTTTCCCATTTTAAAACACATACAACAAGGCTCGTAAGTAAGTAAAATGCAGCAAAAGCCTTCCCATTAATAAATTAATTTGATATTTAGAGAGTGTGTATTGTTATTATATTTTAAAATTTGAATGTGAACAACGTGATTAACTTATTATAATAAGGAATATATTCATTTATATATTTATCTCTTTCCGGAACATGAAACCATGTGTGTGTCTATGATCAACTTTAAATAGACATTTGATAGAATTTAAAATTTTAAATCTTAAGCTTTTATAAATCCACAGCATCGAAAGTTTTAAAAAGAGAGGTCCTTGGTAAAAAAAGGATCAGAAGAGCTGTTACGCCAAATTATAAAACAGAATCGAGCGTTGATAAAGATAATATAAATCTACGAAAGAAAAAGATGGCTGAAGGATAGTATTAACTAATGAAAATAAAGCGAAACAAAATACACTGTGGTATTAATTTACGAAGTGAATTATAGAATTAGAGATAATGATATTAAACTTAATGTTTAATAAAAGTACTATTACGTAAGTGCGAACATATACACGATAGTAAAAATCATTCAAAAGAGCTGTTAGGAGGTTCGAGTTGACGCGTTTACCCATTATACAGCATCTAGTTTAAAACTTGATAAAATTAATACTCTTCTGAAATCTTTAAATAATTTTTAGCCTCATAATTTTTGCCAGGAAGTCATATTTCGCTATTTGCACTGACAGAAACGAAATCGAATGATGTATTTTGCATATATGTACATCATCGTCCTATTCAACGATTATCTGTTGAATGATAATCTCTCAAAGTATCTATTTTGTCACGTGCCTATTTTTAGCAATTCGTTTCCACATTACCCCAACCTGTTTTCTTATATATATTTCATCCACTTATATAGTCTGAGAATGTTTTCTAGGTCTCTAAAGGTCTTTAGTAATCCAGTTGAAAATTTCAGTTGCCCATCGTCGATAAGTTCTTTTTGCGATATGCCCAGCTCATTGTCATTTCATCTTTTTTCTAACAATAGCATCCTCTATCCTTGTTTATTCTCTCGACCATGCGTTTTTTTCTCGCCCGCTCCCTACTAGCTTTTCCAATCATACACCTCTAGATGTTCCTTTGAGTTGTTTGCAACTTCTCTATTGCTATTTTCGTCAGTCTCCATCTTTATAATCCCTAGGAAAGGACTAGTAATACACACCAGTTGAAAATCTTCCTTTTTTTGACTCAAATGTGATTTTTCTTTAAGAGTAAAATTATTTATTCCGTACATACGTATATGGTATAATACACATGTATTTCAATTAGCAACAATTGCGTTCGAACAACTTGAAATGTGTCATTTTGATATGTGAGATGAAAATATGGTTACAATGATTAAACGCATAGAATTAGTATAATGTAACTAATTTATTTAATTAAAATTAAATTAATTATCTTAATTAAGAAATTGATGAAGGTGCTGTTAATTTAAATAGAAAGGGGTTTTTCTTTCAATACCACTGAATTTGCTGATAAACTATACTACATTGTTGTTATCAAATTTTGTACACAAAATTATTAAAAAAAAAAAAAGAAGAAAAAAGGAAAGAAAAAAGCAACTGGCATAGACAACGACAACGTGCAAAGCACGGAATGGATAAATTTGAAAAAACTGAAATAGTTTTTCGATCTGTTTAACGAATTGGAGAGAGATTCAACTGAATAAGCTATTATTTATATATGCAAGTTTGCTTTTTTATGTATGTCTCTGTTTAACCTAAATTCTACATTAAAAAAAAGAAAAAAAAGAAAACACGCTCTCTTATGTAACATCTGTACATGCTTAAGCTGTTTTGGCTTTAGTGAGTGGGTGATCAGAAAAAATAGCATAAGCAACTCAGTATCAACACGCATCCATGAAAATGAAGAGTTTACATTAGAATTCATACATTCAAAGGCATTCTAGTACTTATACATAGTTGTTGGATATATATCAGTATGGAAGTAAGTGTTGGAAGCTATGACACAAGCAAATATACTTGCTCAATTGCACCTCTTGGCTAACACCTCTCTATGGTGACCATTGCAGTCCAGTCCCAAAGGTGGTCACTTTAGGAAGGTTCTACTCTATATATTTGCACTTATGTGCATGCTTATCTAACCATAGGTATCGCACTTCACAAATTTTTGTTTTTAATTTATGTACATCTTAGTACAATGTCAACGAGTTGTATTTAGGTTAGTTCAATTGCTTTGTTCAGTGCTCTTTCGAAGATGGAATGCTGAATATAAGTTTTATGAAAATACCGGTGGAGGATACTGAGGAATTATGCCTATTTTCTATATAGATAACATTCTGTACTAAATCTCTCTCCTCAAAAAAAAAAATCAATAGCTGTAGTTTATATCAAGGATAAAATAAAAACAAACTACCATTAAAAGACTCTCTGTTGACATTTTTATTTGTTTTGGTGTGTTTTTTAAGTTAGAGTGGTAGGTCAGAGAAAAGTAAACAAAACGCATAAAGTGACTTGATGTCTTTGGAAAGGAAGAGATATAGATAGGAGGAATTGAGAAAAATAAATCTACCTTTAGCACCATCTCCACTATGTCGGGAAAATGGTGGCCCCTCTGTCCTGGAGGAGGGCCACCGTAACCTGGACGTCTGTCCGGTGAATTTGCCAGGATCGAGAATGTCGTCCACGGAAAAAGAAGTCGGCGTGGACGGCGGTACTTTGTCGCCGTCGTCGGTGGCGCACCTGCTACCGATACCGCTTGTTTCCTCTCCGCCGTCCATGAGTAGGAACCGCCGGAATCCAAAAGTGGCTGGCCTTAGTTCAGAGCTGAGGTTTCTGTCGTTTGCAAGGTGCCGCCCCTCGCCCTCTAGCACACGCCCCTTTGCGCGCGCGCTCACAGCTTACTCACGGTCCAAAGCACGCGAGCACGGACGAATTTCGCGCCATAAATGAGACTTTTGAGGGCGGAGTTAAAAACCAGATATCCCGAATTCCCGACAAACAGGGCTGGAGAGTCACGAATACAGGTAAACCACGACTCACTTTAGACAAAGAAGGCATCATCTATTTTCAAAGTAGTTAAAACGAGTTATAACCGTCAATAAAATATTTGCGCGCTTTCTTCACATATATTTTCGTTGATAATATAAAAAACACTATATTCAATTTCTTAGTACGGGGCGCTTGAATTAATAATATGTTTTCCGCACAGTGCATCAGGTATAATATATTTGATTTAATCAAAAATAACTTCATATTCATATGCATTTCCACCCCTAAAAAGTGTTCGAGTATTACGTAAGCAATATTTTGGCCATTTCACCCCCACCTCAGAAAGCAAAAATTAACATTGGCTAACATAGGAAAATAAGACCAACGGCAACCCCTCCCCACAAGGTTCTTACGTAATACTTTAACTTTCCTCTACTGACGCCCCTCATTTCTTAGCATACTTACTTCTTTGTGTTTTTAAATTGTATACATACTTAAAAATAAGTAGATAGGTAAAGAGAGACCGAAATTGTAACACCCACGCATTATTGCAATGTGAGAGCTTGTATCTTTTGTTATAACGTCAGATAATATTGTTATAAATAGTCAAAACTTACAAAAAATACTACCAAATTGTAAAGCACTAGCTGATCTGTAAAATTCAAAATTTAAAAAGTAGCTAAACTACCAAGCAAAGTTAGTGTATTTGAGAAATACAGTAAACTTCATATTTATACCATAACCCTCAAAGGAAAACCATATAGCTGTTTTTCGTTTAAAAATTTTACTACAAGGAAGTGATATAAAAATTTGCGAAAAATCAATACTTTTTATATTAAATGTAATTAAAATCTAGCCTCTCACGATAAAACTTGACCATCCGTTTGTACCAAAATCGGGCTACATAGCAATCGGCAATTTCTACCCACTGTATCTACATCGACGCATTTCAGAAGACGTTTTAGAAAACATTATTCCGTAAGATATAACTTTGTTGGCAACGTTTATCTTTACAATATTTTAACATTCTAGAGCAGTGTTTCTCAAGGTATAATTTGCAGAATTTGCAGTAAATTTCCAAAGAACAGATAATGAAATAATGTATTTAACACCACTGTGCAAAAAAGGGCCCGTCCGCGAACGAATTATTCAGTAAAGACAAGAACTAGGCTACTTATATTTAAAACTGACATCCAAGCGAATGTCTAAATAATTTAAGAAAATTATATTGCGGTGTGTGTATGTAAAAAGCTGATACCGAATGCTTTTAATGTTTCAATAATGAAATACTGAATAAAATTATTTAACTTACGAATGAGATAGTAGACCACTATATATTAGTTAGTGGAATATTATTCCACTAACTAATAAAAAGAATGCCTTCACCTGTTCATCCCCGGGTGGTCTGTGGTAAGCAATGGAATCTTTAAAGTGTTCTGTGAGCCACTGAGGTTTGAAGAACACCGTTTTAAGTATTAGAATCTAAATCCATCAATTTGAAAAGTGAAAATTTATAAAAAAGTATTTTTGTATGAGACTGATATGAAACATTATGTATGAAATCAATATATGGCATGCACTTAAATTACGGGAATGCTGTGATAATGAAGACGCTATATTTATTTTTATTAAATTGCTAATAACTTAGTAGCTAACAAGGAAAATACTTGGTGAAAAGATCACCAATTTGCTGGAAATTTACAAAATAAGTTTTGACCGATGTCCAAAGTATAACAGGCTTTTTATTAGCAAATTCGCCGATGCAATGTTATTAATATTTTGCATTGATGTGAAACTATTTATTTTTCATTAGCGGTTAAAGCAACGTTATAACAGAAGTAACCGCATATGCTTTTGTCTGTGAATTTGGCCGTGCTTTGCTTTAACAGCTGATAATAAAAAAATAATTGTTACTGTAAAATTCATCGGTATGAATTTAATACCGATCTCTTCGCAATTTGGTTTAAAAAGCAGTCCATGTACTGCCCCATTCGGCGAAATATCCGGTTTCGGAGAATACGCTTTAAATATGTTCATAAAGGATTGAGTTTTTAGGTCTGTAGCTCAGTTGGTAAGAGCCCCTGCCCGGATAGTAGAAGCTCGTGAAATCGTGCCCCACGTCGCAAAAAACATTTCTTTTCTTTACGAACGTTTCACCATCTAACCATGCCATAACATCGGCGTTACTATTACTACACCTAAAACGCATTGATAAAAATTGTTTCTTAATTGGTAACAATGTCGTGAAACGTCGTTCTTGATGTTGGATGAAGCGAATCGTCGTATTTCAGGCAGACACGTCGCTATCTATCTTTCGTCAGGAATCAAATGTGATGAACCAAAAATCTTGCCATTTTATGTTACTGTTAATTGTCTGGTGGCAACGCTACAATTGCCATAGCATCAATGCCAAGTTAAAGGATAGCGTGTTGCAAAAACGGAGGATGGTACTGTCATGAATCGGTGTATATAACCAAAATCCCTAAAATCCTTTCCTTCTTGTGAAAATGGTATGTGTTCCTATAAATACTTTCCCCTCAAATATTTTGGTTGCCTTTTTGATTTATATAGTCCGAGTTTGCTGCATTTTTATCGCTTGAAAAGGAGCTCGACTTTGTGCTACTTCTAGCAGAGTTTAACGCCTTAGAAACGTAGGGACAAAGTTCTATTATACCGTGTAGTATTGGGGTGCTCATGATAGTACTTATCCAGTAACTAAGCAATTAATTTAATCATTGAATAAGGAAGATCAGAGAATTATAAGGAAAGACCTGTAGAGAATTGACCGAACATGTATGTTAATTTATTGTCAGATTGTGAAAACGCTTCCGAAAAGATTTCTTGAACTGTTAAGAGAACTGATATTAAAACTCAACAGCTACTCTATACGTTTAACCCATTAGCTAGTACACAATAGACCACATTTCGTCAATACACTCAAATAAAAAACCGAAGCAATTCATTAGATAAGGGGTAGAGATGACGATAAATTAAAATACTGGCAAGACTGGGAGGATTTCTTGTGAGCGCAATTCCAGTAATGGAGAGAAAGAGGCGAAAAGCATCTAATCTGCTAATAGAACGTTCAAGGATCACTTCTCGCTATTGCGGAGATTTTTTTTGATAAGAATGTATAGGATGCATACTGGCATTATGAATACACACACATACATGCATATTATATATAGAGATATTTTTTATGAGTATATAGCACGCATAAGAGAGCCATTAATCTAGTGTAAAACCGCGTTCAGAATCTTACCAAATATATTTGCTATAATATGTGATTTAACAAAATAGAGCAATAGTTTTGAGGAAAATGGGATAGAGACTAATTGGAAAAATGCATTTGCTGTCCTATCTTAAGTAATCAGAGATAATAGAGAACTTAAAAATTTTGAGACATCTATAGGTCATTCTTTGTATTTTTGACACTTCCCTCAATGTAGAAAAATGACGTTTCTTTCAAAATGTCTAGAAAATCCTTCTAATGATTTATAAATACGCATTTTCGATTTCATCTCTTCTCATACTTTTGTTTTATTTCTTCCATTTTTTATGCTTGCTTATTTTCTTTTATTATTAACATTTTCTTTTAATTTTTTTTTTCGTTTTTAGCTTATTCTCTATGCATTTTTTTTCTCTAGTTTTGCTTCGATGACTTGTTTTCTGTATATATATCCACTAACGAACCTCATTACTTCTATCGGTTAGAAAAAAAGTAATACATACTGTATTTTTATAACTCAGTTTTACGCTTCCCTTTTTTTATACACGCAAATGAATGTATATTTAAAATATATCATTATTTTGAAGCGAAACCACAATTCCATTCTATTTCCTAATGTCTTAACAGAATCTCAGTTCACTCTGCAATCTTTAATGACAAAACTTTAAATAAGAAATAATGTTTTTGATTGGACAGGGAAAATGTTCATTTAAATACAGAAAGCCTAAACTTTTGTGAGCATAATACTCCTACAAATTTGTTATATTAAAAATATATTAGCTTGACGAATGGAAACGATTTTATGTTTTCGTTTTTAAAATATAAGGACTGTATAAAAATGTTCTGAACAATTTAATATCTTAGGAAATATGCTAAATTCTATTGACTTTCAATTTGATCTTTGAAAACTCAAAAGTTCTAGCGACAATATTGAACCTCGAATGAAAAATATACTTCCTTTGTAGCAAACTGGAAAAGAAAAACAATATTCTGTCGAAAATTGATTTATGAGGACAAAAATATACATTTTTTTAGCACCACCATTATTAAAAAAGAATAAAATTTTCGGTTAGTTTTCAACAAGTCTTCTTTCATCTTTAGTTTTCGTTTCATTTTAACATTTTGAATCTCCCGAAGTTCTAAAAAATGGATAAACGTGTTTGATAGATTACTAAAATTGGTTTCTTTGGTATCGCCTAGACAACGAGAGTTCACTTTTTATGCGTCAGCATTACATTTCCGTTGACGCTTTCATCTACAAAACTAATGTACCAAAGTGGCACAAATTACATTTATTTATTTAAATGTATTAAACCTAGGACCATAGTAAATATCAATACAAAATATAGGCAGATAGCACGAGTAGCTCATAACGAGAACTTATTAGAAAATTAATTGCAAGCACAGTAAAACATCCTATATATTAATGGCCTTCAAGGGACGGGGTAAAAATGCCGTTAAACAAAAAAAGCCCTTAACCAGAATATGCGTAATTCTATGGGGGACTTACCGAGACCGCAAAATGGCTTCGTTATTGAGATAGATTACTATATATGTATAATTAAGCGCAAAAATCGACTTGTTACTGCGTAGAATATATTAAAGGATAGTAGCGACTTTTTGTTGGGGTTAGTTTTTGACGCTAGGTAGAATGTATTGAAGCGTTTCAGAGAGACGTGCTGTTGCCAGTGGCGGATTTACCAATTGAATGATTTACCGAAGATATAAAAGTGTTTGATTATTGTAACGAAACAAATAAAACGTCTTTACGAACTTAACCTTTATTGCAACAGAATATAAACAAATTTAAAACTTCTAATATTTTAATGAAATAGGATTGCTCATGCTTAATGTAACATAATATGATTTGACTTGCTCGTCCGCTGATTTCTGCATATTTGTACATTTCCGAAATTAGACTGAGTGCCATGAGCTCGCCTCGTCAGTTTTTTTAACCAGGCAAACAACGTCCCTTACCAACAATCCCGCACTAAAACATCACAGTTCACATTCGCATAGGACCACGACATTACTAACCATTAATGTATGTAATTGATCAATATTTATTTCTGTCTCTTCTTCAAGAATATCGCGTAAAGTCTGTAAACAAAGTTTAAACAGTTCCGTTTTATTTATATAAGAAAAAAGGCGAACAGAACATTTTGATCACTAAAAATCTGATTCATCAAATTTTAGATTAGTTCATACTTACGTTGCTATTTTTTTAAAGGAAAATATAATAAGATTTAGAACTGGTAGCCGTTTAAAATAAACGTAAAACTGAACAATACGTTTTAAAATATTTATCACTAATTATATTGATAAAAACAGCAACGTTACAAGAACATTCAAGTTAGACATTTTTGGAATTAATAAACGAAAGTCAAACTATAATTCTGACTTTGGTTTCTCAGTTTAATCCGAGTAGGACAGCGTTCAGTTTTATTGCATACCTTCTCAATTATGGCCGTTTTACTAAAAAATTATTTATAATGGATAATATCAAAAAAATTTTAGAAGATCTTTCCCTACAGAAATGTGCATTATATAATAAAGAAGCCAATTTCTCAAATTAAACAACTGCTTAATTAACACGAGTTTCACTGTTGATGTTTATTTATAAAGACAGAAATTAGGATATTTAAATTCTAAAATTAAATTTCGTTCTGTGGCTTATACTTTTTTTAATTCTATGAAATCTAAAGAGAAAAATTAATAACTGGAATTCTCTAGTGCAAGTTTCTACTTTTGGATGACTTTTTATATTAGAGAGAAACAAATACTTCAAAACTGTTTTTTAATTCTTATTTGCGATTTATTCTTGTATATGTATATGCGTTAAAAGGATATTTTGTTAAATTTATATAAATCTGAGCTATAAAGAAAACACTAGTCCCTTTATTAATATAACAGACCGTATTCATGTTATTAAACATAGCAAGAATCACATCTGATAAATATTTTCTAAATAGAGACAACAAAGGGGATGACAAACGAGCAGTCCTGTATACGAAAGCTCATCGACTTTGTCCTACATCATATTTTGATATGACACCTTTCTGTAATAATTAATGTTGTACCAAATAACTCTTCTGTTGTAAATCACGCTTGTACTCATTAGATATATGTTTGGACCTTCATCAATCCCTACTTAAAACTTCCAATTAGCTAATCCCTCTACTTTTTAATACTAAACGCATTTCATACACATAATTTTAAAATACGAGCAGACATAAAAACACATTTTATTTTCACATCAAAATAGTATTGTCTAAATTTTATATATTTTACAATATAAATACTTGTTCTTCGTCAAACATAACGCAAAGTATGTTTAATTTACGAATTAAAGTCTGGAATTTTCTTTTAGTATAGCCGATGATGTGATAATAGTAATAATAGATGATACAGTAAATTACTCTCAAAAAAATCATGCAATGAAATCATTTTTTTCTTTACGAACAATTTATCATCTAGTTTGCAGAAGTTCTATAAATTTTCTTTTATTTCGCGACCATCGCACAAATTATTCATTTAAATCTTTAAATCTCTTAGTGACCTCTTTTTAATTCCCTAGTGTCTTCGTATTCGATATCTCTGCCCCCTCAATAATTTTTCCAGTTTGATTCAATTTATTCAATCTTTTAAAAACATAAATCCTAGCCTGTTCATCTATTTCAATAAATGTTTACTCATCTAATAAATTTCTTTCCTCGTCCAGAGCTTTCAATCTGACTTGTAAACTTTTCGTTCATCGTCGCAAATGAGTTAATATTATACTTACTTTGTCCACTTGCTTCCGCGGTTTGACTATCTTTCTTTTAGAGCTTTTCGAAACCTCTCCTTGTAGCTCTCTTTACTCCTCACGAGGTTTTAATCCCATTTTCTAAATTTCTCACAAACTGTACGGTTACAAAAAGGTAATGCGTTGGTCTGCCATGTAGAAAAACTATTTTTAAATTCTTGTGTTGCAAGCGCTTGCCGTTTCTTCTACCAATTATTCGTAGTAAACAAAACGTTTCAAACGGCACATTTAATTTTAATTCCTTACATAGCTAAATATTAGAACTTTGAATGGGTCATTCCCAAAAAATGCGAGTTTTTCTTTTTAAAGTTAAGCTTAGCTTCACATTGTCCAATCGAATTAGAGTTCTTTGAACACCTGAGTTAAGCCCACGACATCCTCTTAGTGCTGGACAAGTATAATATATCTATAAACTACCTCTTCTTTTAAATTAATTCATCTTATAAATAATTATTAAATTCATAGTTAAAGTGAGGTGAGGTATGCATCAAAGCAATTTAAAATATTCAGTAACCTAAAACAATCGCTTTCAAAAAAAAGTTAGCAAAGGATATATGCGATAATTTTCTAAATCGGGCAATGTTGTTCAAAATTATTTCCGACATACTGTATATTTATACCGGTATGTAAAATGTTTTAATCATGAACTTGATAATGGTGAAATGCTAAGGGCGGCAAGGGAGTGGTCGCCCTGGGCGCCACAATTCGGAGGGCGGCAATTAGCCTTTAAAAAACAAAATTTATTTGTTTTGTTACCCCATTGGGTGGGGGGCGGCAATGACAGTCACTCGCCCCGGGCGGCAAAATATCTAGCTACGGCACTGGTGAAATGGGAATAAATTTGGAATTTGCGACGGTATGTATTAAATATATCGCAAACTCAATGCAAAGTTGAAGAGTTGGTAATAAAGTAGGGGAGAGTAGTACACAATGGGACACTGTACATAGTGGGACATCAGACAAATTTCTCGCACTAATTATATTAATCAATCAGAATCATTTCTGGACAATACCGCTATCCATAACGGATGTCTGAAACCATAATGGCACATAATCATAACAAGATTGTCTGTGTCAGAGCAATTTTATGTTTTTTCTACTGCAAAAGTTACTTTTTTTTTCATATTTCTGGGACAAAATATCCAAGAGGTGAGTTTACTTAAATACCATGTTACGTTTTTATGGTGTATATTCATTGTTTAGCTTTATATTTTGGGGATCTTTAGTGGCTTTGATAAACAATTGGTGTAGTTATAGCCAAAACATGGTGGCCATGTTGAAAGTACACAGTGGGACATAAATAAGAATAAACAAGAAGTTGGACGTAACACTGTGTACCACATGTATTTGGGCTATTGGTTTATAACATGGCTATCATCACCAGCACACCTGTAAAAGGAAATCTGAAAAGAAAACGCAAAGAGAAAGAGATGAAAAATCAAAAGAAAGCCCCAGAAAAAAAATCCTCTTTTTGGACTGAATCTTCCGAAGAAGAAGTCGAAGAAACATATAATGATGATGATGAGGTATCCAACTATGTAAGCTTGTATCCAGAATCAGATGCAAATGAAGAAGACATTTTTGAAGAATCTCCCGATCAAGCAGTCCAATCCTGGGTTTTAGTAGAGTATGAAGCTAGAAAGAAAATTAAATCGTACTACGCAGAACAAGTGGTAGAAATCAAGGGGGATGAAGTCATCGTGAACTTCTTGAAAAAAGGCAGGAAGCATTTCGTCTTCCCAACTGTAACAGATGAGGCTGTTATCATGAAGTCGCAAATCAAAAAAATTTTGCTCTCACTCAATTTCCGTAGATGGTTTCACATTTTCGGTATTAAGTAGCCAAATTCGCTAAATGTAGATCAAATTTGTTGAAAGTCCTTTAATGTGTTAAAAATTAATAAACATTTCACTAATAAATGAATCAGAATTCAAAAAGATGTAGTTTTATTCATCAAATATTCAAAATCCACTTTACTGACTGTCCCTTTGTGGACTTCAGCACTGTGTACCAGGTGTAGTACACAATGGGACACTTGCAAGCTTTATAAAAAGTTGTTTTTTTCTCACAGATTTTTTTAATTACAAATCAGGTGATATATTACTTTAGTAGTAAAAGGTTTGATTAGCAATATGACATTAAAAGAAGTTAAAATAAAAAACAACGTCATAATTTAGAGAAAGGTTTTTTTGTCCGACTGTATACAACCCTTCCCTACTAAATTTATAACAAGGTTTTTGTTTTTTTGTTTTTTAATATTTCTATACGACGATAAGGTACTGTGGAAAAATGTGAGATATGGATTTCCGCTTATGGAATATCAGTATTCGGGAAACTTAACATTATCCAGTAAGCCTGATTGCATAGTTGCAAATCAGACATCAGTTTCGAAAAGTGGGGAAGTATTCGAAAAGTCTATTCGCATATCAACAGAACAATTACTCGAATTCATCGATCGAAAGACTGAAATTTCGAAAAGCATAGTGACTGCCATGTTTCAAAAGTATTCTTTTAAGACTTGTTTCGATAACCTCAAAAACGAAGTCCCTTCGAATGTTTTAGAAAGTCCTCTTGAGATTGAGAATAATTTGACGCGTCTGTTAAACCAAACGTTTTGTCAGAAAATTTTAGAAATGTACGATTTTGCAGAGTGTGACGAAGAAAACGTGTCCCCGTTTGTTCTTGATAGAGTATTTATGGACCTTGATGTTAAGGAATGGGTTGTTGATTTTTGTGACAAACTGAGCATAACAGCAGTATTTGATTCTTTGTATAAACTATATCACTTTCTGCCGAGAACATTTTCGTCCATCTCCAAACTCTGAAGAATTTTAAATAAATTGATTTTTCTATATGTACCCATGCTCACTGTGTATCTTTTCATTATGCTTAATTAGATTATATTTGTAACACGTGTATGTTTCTAGTTAATGTGTGTGCGTCAAATGGATAGTTATACCGATCCGAAACAACCGGCTAGTTAGTTGATGGTATAGACGCTTTTCGTAGACGTTTGAAAGAGCGAGGTGAAAAGATGTCAACGTCACAGCACCGGAAATGGTTACAGAGTAATGAATCCTATACTCTACACTAGCCGGCGAGAAAAAACTTTAAACGTAACAATGTAATTGTAGGAGGTATCGATCAACAGTTTCAGGCAGATCTCGTGGACATGTTTGTTTGTTTGTTTGGCTTTTTTATGGCGCAAGAGCATCTGGGCTATACTGCGCAATTATTGCAAAAGGAAAATGGGGCGTATCGCTATATTTTAATCTGTATTGATATCTCGAGTAAATATGCGTGGGGGATACCTCTTAAATCAAAAGGTGGAAAAGATATCACTACAGCGTTTAAGAAAATTTTTAAAGACTGTAGGCCTCTCTCGCTTCAGACGGATAAAGTTACCGAATTTAAAAACAGACTATTTCAAAGATATTTGAAAGCAGTTAAAGTTCGCTTTTTTACTAGTGAGTACGATAAGAAAGCTTCCGTGGTCGGAAGGTTTAATCGTACTTTAAAGACGAAGATGTGGAAATACTTCACCCACTATAATAGGCGTAAATATGTTGATGTGTTAAATAAATTGCTTTATAGCTATAATCACACATGGCATCGTATTCTAAAAAGGAAGCTTGCACTTGTAACGCGTGAAATCAGAGAACTGTGCGGAGTACTCTGTATAAAGATTTGAACATTGAGGGAGCTGAGAAGTTTAAATTTAAAATAGGGGATACCGTACGCATTAGTCGTGAAAAGATGGTTTTTGAGAAAGGACACGAAAATAACCGGACGAGGGAAATATTTTTCGTGCACCAGCGCATTTCACATGATCCACCCGTCTATCGCATTATGGACACTGACGATGAAATAATTGATGGTACGTTTTACGAAACCGAGCTTTCCTCAGCCCTACCATCAGAATATTATCCTATTGAAAAAATTCTAGATACGCGAAAAGTAGGAAAGAAGACCGAATATTTGTAAAATTTAAAGGATACCCCCAAAAATTCAAAGCCTGGGTGAGTGTTCTCAAAAAGATATAAGACCACGGGTGGCGAAATTCACCGTGTTAGTTCGAAAAATGTCGTTCTACATAACACTACCCAGAGATAGCTCCCGGAATTATTTTCCGGAAAATCAGATATTTCATTTTATTACACGCCTACCCACTCCCGCAACTTTAAAAGATGAGTGGGAAGTCGGTCTCAGTGAAATCATATATCCCCATAAGTGGTTTAACATTACGGAAGAAACGAATCGATTTGAATTCGACATCGGGAATAGTTATCTGAAGAGTGTCCGTATGCCTTCCAGATTTTACGAGAGAGTCGAAGGTCTAATTAAAGCCGTGACTAGACAGATTCGAGACAAGACTACGATTCAAATAACGTATAATAAAAACTATAAGCGTGTAAAGATAGATCTTAAAAGAGATGAAAGACTTACATTTCACAGAGATATTGCAGAAACTTTGGGATTTTCACCTGGAAATGTGTATTATGAGACGCTTAATGCGATAGAGAAAATCAGCGTAAACGAAATAGAGAGAATCGTAGAAAGCCCTTTCGTCGCTGATCCTGATAACGCCACTGCTTTATTATTCGTGTACAGCGATATAGTCTCCCCAAATTATCGGAAACGTTCAAGCGCCGTTACTCAGAGTGGTGAACGTTAAAGGCAGAGATGGTGAAATCATTAGTTCGCAGTACGAGAGACCCCATTACCTGCCAAAAGAATTCCAGTCCTTAGAAATTGAGATCAAATCGATTACGGGCGAACGCATACCTTTTGAGAGAAGAAAAGTGTTAATAGTGCTCCATTTCCATATCAGACAGCTACTATAAATAAAACGTACACGTCCACCCCATATCATTATTATTCGTCATCGTTCAAGATGAAGGTGCCTTATCGTTCTGCACAAAGAAATTTGAAGATTAATATTTTCACCAAGTC
>QLNU02015360.1:150352395-150366528 GCA_006491805.2 Dysdera silvatica | reverse complement strand
TCGTTTAAAATAATACGTTTATGTAATAACACTCATTTAAAATAATACGTTTATGTAATAACACTCATTTAAAATAATATGTTTATGTAATAACACTCATTTAAAATAATACGTTTATGTAATAACACTTATTAAAAATAATTCATTTATGTAACACAATACAATATTTTTATTTCGCAATTATACACAATATAACAAATAAACATAGAACTTCTAAAACTGCCTATGATAGTTTTCACATGTTCAAGCAGTCATATACACATCAGCGATTTTATATACCGCCAACATCCAAACCTATAACACAAATCACAAAAAATTGCGATCCAAGGCCCCTTCATAACCAACCAAAATACTCTCTTAACAATTACAAAACGTAAAACAAATAATAGAAAAAACAGTTTTCCCCGCCGGACACAATGCAACACCACCTGACAAAATTATAAAATGGGTTAATATCTTGCAATTCTGACAAATAGTAACGTCATTTTCGAACAAATTGGTTATAAGACTGCGACGAAGATCATAGGCAACGTACAAGTAAATAGGTTTACCAAGTAGAAGTTCTTGAATAAAGTGGTTTTTGACCTCGGAATCTTAACCCTTAAACTAGTTGAATATCGTGTAGAGTAGATATTATCAATAAAAACAATATTATTACTTCTTTTATACAATATTTTAAGTACTTTAAAAAAATACTGTTTCCGAATAGGCAAAATCTTCAAAGATGCAATCAATGGATTTGAAGGGCAGTGTCTATCTTTATGGGAAATTAATTTGATAGAATGTTTCTGTCTTGGTCAGCAGTTCAAAAGTCAAAAAATATGTACCACCCCAATAAGCTAATCCATACACCATAACTGATTGAACCAATGTTAAGACAAAATTCTCAAAATATTCCGTGGACAAATCTGTTTCAAATAATAAAACTTACGTTACATGGGCAAAAGACTAATATTTAAATTATTGATGCGTGGTTTCCAGTTTAATTTGCTATCTACAGTAAGTCCCAATTAACTTAATTGTGACACCCAGTGAATCTGAGGACAAGCACATCAATTTCGGTGGCAATTTTTATCATGGTATATCAATTTATGATCAAACACAATGCCGTTTCTCAACTGAAAAATCATATAATTGGTCTTAGGAACACTTAATGTTAGTTTATTAAAATCAAACCAATTACGTGTATGAAATAAATCATCTAACATTAGATCGGCGAGTACTCTAATCGAATTCCCTGAATAAACGAATGCCGCATCATCAGCAAATGCCGTCATTCTACCATTCAGTGTGGTTTTACAAAAAACATTAATAAGTATTAAAAATAACAATGGTCCAAGTACAGAACCCTGAGGCACCCCATGGATATTTTGTCTTAACGAACTCACAGAATTATTTATTTTTACAAACTGATATCTGTTTTCAAGATATGATTTAATCTTGTATCTGTAAATATACTGTATATATCTGTGAATATAGAGTATGTATCTGTAAATATATTTTATAAATCAGGGGTGTAGTCGAAGCCTAACTCAGTCTAGAGGATACATGTACTTCTTTTGGAGGCCTAGCGGCGCAAGGGCAAAGTTTTAGGAAATCATACATTCTACAAACAAAATTCTATTCAAGTTGTAAATAAAAAATATGCGGCTCTACAATTTTATTAAAAAAATTTTTTTTTTAGAGCAATGACCCTAAAATTTTGAATAAATCAACTAAGAATCGTGGGAATTTAAACGAAATTACAGCTTGGAACACGTGTCACAAACTGTGTTCCGAAAATATAAAAAACCACAATGCTGTTTGACACAATGAAGGCGACAAGGGCGAAAAGGAGGACTTTTGGCTATTTTTTCAATTGTTTTCTTTATTTTATTATCTCACTTCAGAGGTCATTCCTGGTTTAGTTCGGATTCGGCACATGCTTTTATACCACATTATTATTATTTTAAGCTTATATCCCCCGAAACTATATGCTGTAGGCAGTGTCGGATCCAGAGGGGCATTTATTTGGGGCGGGCGAGGTTCTTGCAATGCCAGCTCAACAACACGTACATAGCTACGCACTCTTCCTTTACCAGTGTTATGGTGGATTTCCTCTTTTATATTTGTACAAGACGACATTTATACTTCAGTTATATATATGTAGTTATATTTATAATTTATTTTATTCGGAATGAATTTGTAAATTGGCCGTTGATACTGGTTAGTAAACATTGGTTGACTTTTACCTAAAATTTCAAATGCAAGACCGTAAAAATTAAGTAAATAACTAGGGTTATTTTTCTAAACGCGTTGTGTGTTAAACATAAACAAAATAAAAAAACACCAGGTTCTTTAAAACAGACATGAAACAATTATTCAATAATTACTGCCTTTTATTTTATATTATAAACACGATAATATATTTCTTTAGTTTTGAGTTTCACAGTGCCATTTAGAATTTAGCGTTTGGAACTATTAGCATGCATCAATTATCCCTGGACGATAATTATACATTCTCAGTATTTAAACCAGATATACAAAATCACTCTACAAAATCGTTTTTAAAACAAATCATACTGGGGTATATAAACCACCAGAAAAAATTTACACATTTCATTATAAGTTTAATGAGGGAGGAGGCACTTATAATTATCGATTAATAGAAGAGAAAGAAAGATAACTTTAACTTACATGTTACTCCTGGTTCATCTTAAAGGGCCTGCGTCTCCCCTTTTTCTTTACACACTTCTTGGTTCAAAACTTCTCTCTCTCTCTCTCTCGCTCTCTAACACACACTCCCACGCTCGACTTCTTATCGACGATGGTTGTGAATGGTGATTGGCCAATTGAATTCTGACGTAAAAATTACCTAATTTTCAATTGGCCAGATTGACCCCACAGAGGGGAGAGTGGCTGTGGCTTTCGTTAAACTTTGAGCTGTCTTTCTTGACAGCTTTTGCCCATAAAAATGTGAATATATGACAGAGGGTTCGAACGTTCTTGGTGGAATTTCCAAGAAGTTGGTTGTAGGTGTGATTTCTGATTGCCAGATGTCCTTGGGGAGGAACTTTAGCGTGAGAGATCCAGAAAAGTATTGTGGGTGGCCTAGCCTATTTACGCTATGGTGATTAGTTTATTTCCCTTGCAACAGGGATTTCTTTGAAGTTGTTTTGATTTTTTTTCTGTTCACTGGTCCTGAGAAGTTCAGTTTTATGACTTGAAAGGTCACAGGCGAAAAAAGGGTCCAGTGCTCCCACGGTATCGTTTAGTTGTTGAGAAGAAAATGGTGCAAGCTGGTATGGACTGTTTAGCAGAAATAAGGGGAATGTTTAGGTTATATTGTAACGGCCTTATGGCCCAGCTGCATCTTGCAAATGGTGAGAATGGGGGGATTAACGAGGGTAACATGCTTGAGAAAAAAAAGAAAAAGAACCTTACACTTTTAAGGGTCTAGGTGGTTACATAGGTATTTTTAGAAATAATTGCATAATATTATACAACAAAATGCATCAACACTTTCAATTAATATATTTTTAACTTACGAATATTTCTGAAATTGAAATTAATTTTACAAGTACCATATGATGTGACAATGATATGGACATTTTACATATAGAACCAATTAAACAATTCAATCAAACTCCGATTTTTATAAAAACCTATACTGTTGTATTGTTGATTGTAGTAGGCAATCCAATGATATGGCAGTCCACTGATTTTTAATGAAAGTCCTGTAGGTGCTGGTTTTTAATGAAAGTGTTGCCTTTTATTGATGATGGTTATATGATGTTCCATGTAGATGTTACACTGGATCTTGGCTGAAGATGGTGTAATGTCATCAATGGACTTGGGTAAATGTAGTGCAGTTATCTTGTGGTACAATCTCGTCTGAAAAATTTCAAGAAACAAGAGCGGCAGAATCTCGAAAAAATAAACACAACACTTAATGACATTGACACATATATTTATACAATAGTGAGAGAGAGAGTGTGTGTTTTTTTTTTGTTTGTTTGTCTACTTATGTGCTCATGGGTGTTTAAATTTAATTAGTTAATTTAAAAAGAGAATTTTTTTGGTGCACTTTCACCCCTAACAGGAGTAAAGAATTAGTGAAGAGGAGTAAAAGGAGATGGCCCTTAAGAGAAATAGGGTCCATACAAGACACGAAGAGCCCAATAAACATATCAGCGAATATCTGGATACCCTCAAACAAAAACTGGGTGTATACGCCAGAAGACTCCGAAGATACAAAGACTGTACCAACAAAAAACAACAGAACATGCAATTCCAAGCAAACCAGAAGGCCTTCTACAGGAAGCTTCGAGAGACCCCAGCGAACAAAGACAAGTACGAAGCCCCAAAGCCAGCAGAAATAGAGACCTTCTGGAAGACACTATGGTCCAATGAAGTACAGCACAAAAGCGCCCCCTGGATTCAGCAAGAAATGGAGGCTACGAGAGGAATAGAGGAGATGGAGTATACGGGCATCACGATAGAGGAACTCCAGCAGGTAATCCAACGTACGCACAACTGGAAAGCCCCGGGTATTGACGGCATACACAACTTCTGGTACAAGAAATTTACCAGCGCCCATGGCCCATTAGCCAAGGAACTTACGGCGATAATTGAAGACCCCAGCAAAATGCCTGAATTCCTCTGCAAGGGAATAACTTACCTCCTACCGAAGGACTATCCTAGTCCTTCGGTAACCAGTAACCCAGCGAAATACCGACCCATTGCGTGCCTTAACACCCTGTACAAGATACTCACGGGGTGCATCTCTGAAAAAATAAAGCCGGTAGAGCGAAAGCAACAACCTAATGACGGAAGAACAAAGGGGGTGCCAGAAAGGGACTCCGGGATGTAAAGAGCAGCTTACCATCGACTCAGTCATCCTGGAACAAGCAAGAAAACAAAAGCGAAAACTCAACACCGCATGCATAGACTACAAGAAGGCTTTCGACTCTGTTCCGCACTCGTGGCTCCTTGAAATACTCAGAATATACAAAGTGAATCACTCAATCATCCGATTACTACAGCAGCATGAAACAATGGAGAACCCGTGTACAGCTAAACACGCCAGACAGTAAAATAGAATCGACCGAGATCCCCATCTGCCGCGGAATCTTCCAAGGAGACGCAGTAAACCCCCTATCGTTCTGCTTGGCGCTAAACCCTTTGTCAAGGATGCTGAACACAAGTAAATATGGATATGTGCTGAATAAAGACAAAAGAAACCTACATAAATTGTCCCACCTCATGTATATAGATGACACCAAGCTATACGCGCCAACAATCACCCAACTCCGACAACTCATCAGTATAACAGAGACATTCTCCCAGGACATAGGAATGGAATTCGGCCTCGACAAGTGCAGAATACAGAAGAATAGCAAGAAAGATTTACCAGGCATCGAACTCGAAGACGGGAGACTACTGAAGACCTTGGACGAGGGCGAAACCTACAAATACCTAGGGATAATGCAAAAACGGCAGCAGGAGCACAAGAAAGTCAAAGTCCAGCTCACGCAAGCATTCCAAGAAAGACTTAGAAGCATTGTGAAGACGAAACTGAGCGGGAAGAACACCACGCAAGCAATTAACGCATATGCGGTACCGGTGCTCACCTACTCCTTCGGGATCATCAAATGGACCAACACTGAACTAGAACAACTCCTGCGGAAAATGAGAACCATCCAAAGAAGAGCCGCGGAATTACACCCTGCAACGGTAATTGAACGGAAAACACTACCCCGGGAGGAGGGAGGACGAGGAAAAGTGGACCTCAAAGACTTACATGACAAGCAGATCCAGAGCGCCCAGAGACATGTTGTTTCCCTTTGGTGTGTAACTGTTTGATTTCTTCATAAAATTCTTCAACCTCTTCGTCGGTATGGCTTGATGTTGGTGCATATACCTGTACTATTTGAAGTTGGTATCGCTGGGTTAGTTGAACAACAAGCCTCGCTGCTCGATCTGACGTGCTTTCGACTTCAAGAAGGTAGTCTTTAATTCTTTTGTTGATTAAGAAGCCAACACCACTTGTTCTTCCAGTTTCCGTTCCTCTATAATAAAACAAATGTCCGCTTTTAAGTTCCTCTTCCAATTCCTGAAGTTTTGCTTCAGAAGCAAGGGATCGTCCATTAAACGTAGCCAAGGTCAATAACAAACGGCAGCCTGGGCCATTCCAGTGATTCTTAGCACCCCCTGCTTTCATGCCACACTGACCGCTGCCTTGATCAGGAGCACTCCAGCACCTGGAGACTAGGGGCCATGGTTTCTGGTGTGTCAACATAATGGAGGAATTAGCCATAATTTCACCACGCTGGCTAGACGGGTTGGTGAATTAGCCCTCCCCTTCCGCCTTTCTATCCGTGTAGCAAATATTAATTTGCCACATAAATAGAAAGCTCAGCCTGCACCACTTGAAGGCGGGGTAGGACACTAGGTTACTGGCCTGGCCGGTTCCACACATCGTCACATACGTTCAGCGTGTGGGTCTCCTTCCAGTTAGATACCAGCAACCCTTTTGCAGGCCATATATATATATATATATATATATATATATATATATATTCTTTCACCGTACTACATTTATGTGTGATAACAGAGAGATCTCCACCCGGCAGTAAATTGAAAGTGATTGATGATGATGATGATGTACATTCTATAACAAAAAAATCGACGCACCAAGAAGGAGTTGTCCGATTGCGATAAAAATTGGTGGATGTGAAGAACATACATAGAAAAAGAAATCATTAAAATTTCAGAACAATTGAATGATTTATTGCAGAGTTTGACCGTTACAAAGGGAGGAAGTCAATAAGGCGTTGGTCCACCTCTGGCCTGGATGCAAGCTGTCACCCGGCGTGGCATAGACTGATAAAGATCCCGGATGGTGTCCTGCGGAATTTCTTGCCAAATTGTCTCCAACTGTCGGGCTAAATCGTCAACATTCCGGGATGGTTGCAATCGCCTTCCCATAGCGTCCCAAATGTGCTCTATGGGAGAGAGATCAGGAGACCTAGCTTGCCAAGGAAGTGTTGGGCAAGCTTGAAGACAATTCATAGCAACACGTGCCGTGTGCGGCCGGGCATTGTCTTGTTGAAACGTAAGTCCAGGGTGTCGCAAAAGGAACGGTAACACAACCGGTCGTAGAATGTCGTCTACGTACCGCTGTGCTGTAAGTGTGCCAGAAATGACCACCAAAGGGGTCCGGCTATCAAAGGAGATGGCACCCCAGACCATAACGCCCTGTTGTGGGCATGTGTGGCGTGCGATAGTAAGGGCAGGATCCCCACGCTGCCCTGGACGTCTCCAGACACGTCTGCGGTTGTCGTCAGGACACAGTTGGAAACGGGACTCGTCACTAAAGACTATACGTCCCCAGTCAGCGCAGTTCCAAGTTGATCGAGCCCGGCACCACTGTAATCGGACTTGACGGTGTAAAGGCGTGAGAAGTAAGTGGCGTAACGGTGGGCGCGAGCGTAAATTCCGCTCTCTCAGTCGTCTGCAGAGGGTCATGTTGGACACATGTGTGCGGGCCACACGTTAGATAGTTGATAACGACGAATCCGGTACTGTGATAGTCGCTCTGACAATCGCTCTGCCTTGATATAGGGTTGTGACCTGAGGGTGATATAGGTTGTGATACAGGTAGATATAGGTTGTGAGTCCGGCACTACTGTAATCGGACTTGACGGTGTAAAGGCATGAGAAGTAAGCGGCGTAACTGTCGGCGCGAGCGTAAATTCCGCTCTCTCAGTCGTCTGCAGAGGGTCATGTTGGACACATGTGTGCGGGCCACACGTTGAATAGTTGATAATGACGAATCCGGTGCTGTGACAGCTGCTCTGACAATCGCTCTGTCTTCCCGCTCTGTTGTGGCCCTAGGTCGACCGCTGCCGTCCCGACGCTGACATCTGCCGTTGTTGACCCACTCTTGCCAGCACCGTCCAATCGCCGCATCGCTTCGACCCACATGTCCAGCGATTCTTCGATTCGTCCAACCAGCCTCTTTCAATCCGATAGCACGACCTCTTTCAAACTCTGACATATGCTCGTAATGAGCACGAATCTTTCGGCGAGGCATTGTTACAGTCGACGTAAGATATCCGCAGTCAAAATGCAACAGAAATTTTGACCACATATTGAGAATCGCTCCTTATATACACCTGCTGAATGCGCAGTTCCGATGCGCTGGAGTTCCCGCTATTCATTCATTGGACACCAAATTTTAATCATTTGCATGTTCGGTCAAAATGTCTTTGCATACGAAATTTCATTACAATCGGACAACTCCTTCTTGGTGCATCGATTTTTTTGTTATAGAGTGTATATACAACGATTGCTCTCTTCCTCCCTCCCTCTCTCTCCCTCTCTCTCTCTCTCTCTCTTAAGTACCAAAACAAATTATTGTTTCCCAGTGCAAGTTAAATACGTTTGTATGGGCACTATATTAGGACTACTAAATCACTTTAAATGAAAGAGGTGCTACGTATTTCTTAGTTTCTCTATCGCGTATATAAGAAAAGAATTGGAAAGGCTTTTAGCCATATAGTACTGTGTTTAAAGGAAGGCACATGGGTAGGCTACGTAATCTAACATGCTTTGAACGTGGATCCTCAGAGCAGAGTAGTCTACATTAGAGCCCTGCACGGGCCGGGCCTATCTGCCGAGTATTGGATGAAGCGTCGAGCCGGGCCTGCAACCCAGGCCGAGAGTACAAACCGAGCCTGACTTAAAGCAACAGGTTCCGTGAAAGTCTCTGGTTTAGTATATGTACGGGGCACATAGCAGGGATTTGTCCCCCCTTATTTATTTTGTCTAGAACCGCAACTGGCCAGGCCCTCAAAAAAGCGGGCCCTAGACATTTATCGTGCTTATCTATGCACTAATCCTGCCCTGATTTCAGGATGGAGACCTCTCACTTGTTCTGCAATCCTATGAAATGCATGAGCAAGCCATGCTAAATGAAGCATGTGAGGGAACAAAACTTTCAGGGAATTTCCAGCTTTTTTCATATAGGGGGCTACATCCATCAGAAATAAAAAAACTTTTCTCATGTTGAACACCATATGCTTTGAGGGGAGGGTGACTGCTAATCAAGGGTTCGAAACATATGACCGTGAATGAGTATTTGCCTGTGTGTGCGGGGGGGGGTAGCTGGTCGTAAAAATTTAGTACCCGTATCCAGAGTGTCTGCCAGAATATTTGCGCAGAGAGGTGTCGATCTTTGTTGAAGGGTATGAAATTTACCTTCAAGTTTTTAATTTTTCTTATAAAATGTACTTACCAGAAAAGAAACGAAATAAAATATTCAGTAGCAATGAAATAATTCATCCATATTTACCCAAAAAATTCATATTTTCATTCGGAGGAAAACAAAATTCAAACATTTCCTGGACATTTAGTTCATTCACAGACAGCCATAAACGTAAGCTATGAAAGTTCGTAAGGGGGCTATAAGTTCAATGGGATGGTTACAGAGCTACAACTCACATGTTCCTATGTTAAATATACAAAATTTCATTGAAATGGAGGGTTATAACTCGCATCAACACCCCCTGCTTACGCCAATGCAGACAGTTGATAATTTTTGAGGTGGCAGGATTTTACTTCCTGTGGTTCCTTTCCCCCCCTTGGTATCTTTATCCATATTTTTCTTCGAAAAATTGTTGCATATAAAAGATTATTACAATTTACATATGCAGAAAAAGTATGGAAAAACAATTTGCGCAATATTTTTTCTTTCTTGTAATTTGAATATTTAGTGGGTATATAAACTTTGAGTTTTAGGAGAGGTGTCAAGAAAGTTTGGGGTGTACCACGAAATTTGGGGGTGTATAAGTGTAGCAGATTCCCTGCTCGTATCTGAGGGTGTCCATTAGGAGAGAGTTTACTGTATATATGTATAGCAATTCTAAAAATCTATAGAAATACAAAGCAAACGAACTCAAAATACAAATGCCAAACGAAACGCATAGGCGCTGACTTGAAAAATTATTGTGGGTTCCAAAAATTTTAAATCGAATAACCGGCACACATTTCAAAGGATTCAAGTATAATTTAAATTTCATTATCAGATTATCTGGTACAATAAGACACCTGAAATGTTAAAATGAAGCAAATTATAGTTAATTATAGAAAATATTTGTTCTCTTGATAATTATTTATTTAATTTATTTTGCTTTCGTAGGCGTAAAAAAATCACAAAGATTTAGCCTGGGGCTTTGTATGTTGATCAGTATTTAGCACTTGCGTTAGGCCAGAGAAGGGTAATAATGTATTAAAAGAACATTTAGGTGAAAAAGAAGTCAAATGACATTGTGCATATATTTCCATACGCGTATTTTCCCCACGAGCAAAAATATTAGGGGTTCGAGGAACCCACAACAAAATTATTGAGGGTTCAAAAAGTGTCTCAAATCCACGAAGTCGACGCCATTGCGAAACACGAATTTGCGACAAAAAGTTCTAAGATGGAATTTTACTCCAAAAATTTAAAAATAGGCAAAATAAGGCATTCGTTCATGGCATTTTGCCTGAACTTCCGGGCACTATTTATAACTTTAATGAATATATGAAATCATTTATGTCCCCATTACAACGCATATATCGACGGAATCCCAATACTAGAAGTTTGGTTCTCCATTTTTTATCTGTTAAAAATATTGCTTTTAATGGCTTCGTATATAATATTCGTACATTTTATGACGACAATTTTTTCTGTATAATGGGTTCGGTAATCGACTGTAGCGACTTGATAACCCATAGGAATCAAGTGGGTGCCCGCATTTTTGGACAATACTCCAACCACATTGTTCCAACTCAAAAAAAAGTTTGTTTTGTACGTTTCGCATAGAAAGTATAAATATGTTTAGGCATAATTTTAAAGTAAGTGTAAAAAATGTATTGAATATATACTATGGTTTAAAAATATCTCTTATAACGAACAAATTTGCCCGGTTCCTCGAAGATCGTTGTAGATGATTTCCACTGCATATGTATATTTTTTTAAAAATTTTCACTATTTCTATTCTTCCTTTGTTTTTCAGTAATCTACTTATAGTAATCAATTTAAACCTAAATCGCATTTTTTTTCTCCAAAACTTACTGCCTTTAAATTGCTCCCTCTCCATCTAGTGTATGTCGTACACTACTTTGAGCTCTCACAATTAAATATAAAATTTATAGGTACACCACGTTGAAAGTAGTTCATATTGTAAAGTTTTTCGTATTTAGAAGATACTCTTTTCCATAAAGAAATGTGTTAGCGAAATTATGGCGCCAAATACGAGAAAAAACTCCAGGAAAACATCTAAATCGCAATAAGTTCGGGCCAAAGACATCGAACTTAATTAATTCGCATTGCTAAACCCGCTGCAATCTCAGCGCATTTAACAGACGCGAGTGAAAATTAAGGAGTTATTTTCATTAATAACTGCAGGTGAACGGAGTTTGAGTTTCAATGACGAACGAGAAAGGAGAGAGTTGGAATGGGGGAAGAGAGAGAGAGAGTAGGAGAAGAGAGAGAGAGAGAGATACCGTTCCGGTAGCGTTCCCGCAGCAATTATTTGGTGTAATGGCCCCGGCTTCTGGCTTTTGATTACGGTGACTCTAGAAAGCGCAGAATCCGGAGCGGAGAAGTCGCCGGGGACGAGCGCAGCGGAGTCCAATTAATCGAGGGAGAAGGTTTATCCCGTATTTACCCAACAAATTAAATTTATTTCTCTGTCTCCACGTCGGCGGCCGCCGATGAAAGCTTTTCTCGTTGGCGGAGGCCGCTTCGGTGGCCCCAGGGTGCACTCACCGCACTCGTCGACGAGGACGAACCCCCATGTGACCGGCCGAGCGACCGCTAGCCCGGTTAAACACGCGACCGGCCCAGTAGCGGAAAAGAGGAGGTAGGAGTGGGGGTTCAAGATCCTGGCCGGATTGCCATCCGCGACCCCATATTTGCTCGATGATGAGAGTGAATATTTCATCGAAACCGATGTTACCCCCTTAACCCCCATTCTTTGTCATGCGACCACCCTCTAAAAAAAGCCCAACCAATCGGCCATTTGTGACATCCTATTAAGGCAACGGAACTATTTTCTCGTTAAAGTTTCATTCCATCGCTTGTAAGGGTTTCGGGGGAATTTTATTTTTTTTTTCCACCGAGCTATACAAAGGTATCTCATGCGTGTTTCTTCGTATAAAGTGAACGTGTGAGAAATATGAGCAAATTTAATTGTGCAGTTTCATTCACTCTTCAACTCTTCGCGGACAGAATGACTTTTCCTACATTATTTTAATAAATACCGCGCGAATCAAGTTACATTTTGAGATAAGTTATATTTTCCTCCTTTCTTTATAACATTGCAATAATTACACCAAGTAAAATTATGTAACATTCAGTGCCTTCATAGTTATGTAAAACTTTATTATTTATTCTCACCCTACTCGCGTCAAAAAACCAAACTAACGTTTAACGTTAGTAAACCATCACGAACCAAAAATGCCGAGTAAATCAGCCACTTCAGAAAGTTTTTCTAGCACATTCCCTATTCACACTGAAACTTTATTTGAGACACGAGATAGAAATAATTCGCGCATATACAACGTCTTCGAATCCCATCTTCAGACAAAAGATTGGAGCAGACGAAACACCAGCCATCTTTGTTTCTTGCCATTTCTTTTACCTTATGGAAAAATTTGCTGGGGTTCAATGACGCCATCCGTCCATTTTCTCCAACTCTTCCTCTTCTTTTCACCCGCATATGTGCAGCAAGCATAATAGTAACCATGGATTTTCACAATAGAGTCGGATCTCTTTTTATTTTATGTGGTTTTGAAATTGTGCGGTTAATATTTTTAGAGTTCATAATTTTTTACATATACGTATGTAGATTAAAATTAAAAGATTTTTACTGCGCATGGTTCGATACATTCCCATGCACAATATTCGCTGAGGAAAGAAAATTTACTTCTGTCGTGGTTTACTCTCTTTTCTGTAGTATCCACACATAGGACTGTATGTCTGGATATCGTGAACTATATAAAAAATTAATAAATTCATCACTGCCAAGTTTAATTTCCGATTACGTTGTTAAAAAAGAAAGAGCTGCACAAAACAAGAACGAAGCTGGTGAAAAACCATTGCCTTTACTGGGCAATTCTGTTGCCGAGACCGTCTCTTCTTGTGGTGAAAATAATTTGACATTACAGTTCGCAAACGGCGCAGACCATTATCAGATAGCGAAAATAATTCTAATGAAAAAGTGTATAAATATTTACCACTTTTAATAAAATAAAATTAATAATGTTTGAAAACAAATTTGTTTTATTCATATTAATACCTTTCAGATTTTTAGAGGAATTTATTAAGTATTATCATTTTCTTAAATTTCTATAAACTTTTATGCGGTTTTAGGTTAATAATTTATACTAGAGTAATAAAAAAAAGTCGTGGTTTGATAAAATTGTAAAAAAGTGGATGAATAAAAAAATAAAGCATATAAAAATTTATGAAAAAACGTACAAAATCAAACTGAAAGAAATTTATAAAAAAAAGAAACAAATTAAATAAAATAATATTGAACAAAAAAGTAGCTTACTTTAATGATGATCCGTTAAATAAGGATACTAAATCGCAATGGAAAAGCATTAATAAATTGTTGGGAAAGGACAAAAGCAATTTAAATAACAAAATTACTTTAGAAATAAACATGCCAGACGGATAAAACAGGGATTGTAGATACACTAAATGATTTTTTCATAAACTTAGCAAAAAATATTATAAATGAGATACAGGACGAAACTAATATAGTAATTTACCACAGCCCGTAGTTAATAGTATGTACTTAGGAACTTTCACCCAAAATGAAATACAAAAAAAGAATTAGAAAAAATAAAAGAAAACAAATCTGAAGGATATGCAGGACTTAAACCTAAAATAATAAAAAAGTGTGCTAACGAACTGATAAAACCACTATTCGAAATATATCAATCTATAATTAAAACAAGCAATATACCAAAGGAAATGAAAATAGCTAAGGTTATACCTATGTATAAGAAGGGGAAAAAACAGAAATAACTACAGACCAATATCGATCTTACCAATCTTTTCAAAAGTATTTGAAAAACTATTATGGAGTAGAAATT
>QLNU02015360.1:150324663-150338777 GCA_006491805.2 Dysdera silvatica | reverse complement strand
AAATTGCTGATTCATATATTTACCTTGGCCAGCTGATTTCAATGGATGGCAACATTATGAAAGAACTCAACACACGTGTTAAACTTGGCTGGAGTACATTCGGAAGAAACAGTTTTATCCTGAAGAGAAAATTACCTTTGTGTCTAAAAAGAAAGGTCTTCAATCAGTGCGAATTGCCAGTCCTTCTTATCGATCAGAGATATAGAATCTAACAATTGCAGCAATACGGAAGTTACAGGCAACCCAAAGGAGTATGGAGAGGTGTCTGCTTGGAATAACTAGCAGAGATCGAAAAAGAAACACTTGGGTGAGAGAGCAAACTGGAGTAGAGGATATTATTGTTAAAGTAAAACGACTGAAATGGCGGTGGCCTGGGCATATCTCAAGAAGAACTGATCAACTATCGACAACGCAAATTCTCAACGGGTTTCCAAGAGGACACCGAAGACGTCTTCAAACTAGATGGGTGGATGAAATAAGAAAAGAGGTTGGGGTGATGCGGAAACGGCTGGCCCAGGGCAGATTTGTGTGGAAAGCATTTGGAGAGACCTTCATCCAGCAGTGGATAGATAATGGTTGAATATGATGATGATGATGATATATATATGTGTGTGTGTGTGTGTGTGTGTGTGTGTGTGTGTGTGCGTAATATACACACATACTACTATTGCTTACACTACTTACACTACATACTTTTCCTTAAAAGACTTGGGCTTCTTCTTTTTCGATTTTTTTTTTTCGTTTGTTTTCGTACAGCAAATTTTTTTTAGTGCGATAATAAGGTAGTTTCACTCCCAGCGGATCTAGTGTTTTGATAACTCCCACCTCTATTACGTACTGAATCTAAATCTATCAACAGTAGAAAATCGGTTCTGACTCTACGAGACCATTGGGTGTCAACACAAAGATTACGGCAAAGTAAAGAAACGCTTCGTTGGTAAGCCACCATAGAGATGAAACATTGTGTTAAAGAAAAAGTTCAATAATAATTCAAGTCTGTCATTACGAATTCAGATTCCCACATATTTTCGAAATGAAAAATCGCATGATGCAACCAAATGTAGATATAATGCCAAGAAATACGCTTAATAGCTATAATGCTTGAAAATGCGTATAGTGAATATATTGTCTAGAATTACGTATAACGAACATATTGTCTAGAAACAAGTGTGATAGAAATATAATTCTAATAAATATATATGATCAACTCATTGTTTAATAAACTTAGTTTTACTATTGAACACGTAGAGATCGCGGCGACTCGACTTTGACTCCATGTAATATTTTATTAAGCAAAAACCGCAACCTAAATATTTATAGTTTTAATCTCTCAAAAACATGGGCGTAGAATTATATGGGCCCCAAATAAATTGCAATTTTACATATACAGGGTCACCGTTAACGCTTGAACGTAAAGCATATATCAAGCTTCTTTGAAGAATTTTAAGCAAAAATGCTAATGCAGAAATGCTGAAAAATCAATATTCTTTGAATTCTTAAGGTTTGAAGTCTAACTAATAAGAGCAAAATTTGACTACAATTTTCTTGGAGAAAATCACTTACGAAACAAATTACCAAGTCCGTTCTCTTGCAATAGAAAGCAATCAATTCATTGGGTATGAAAATAAATTCCCCATTTCAAACACAATCCACTTTTAATGATAAAACACGAACTAGATACGTCAGAAATTACGTATTTGTACATAAAATTAATACAGGCTGCCACAATTGGCAATTTTCTTAATGTAAAACTTGCTTCTCCTTAATGGATTGTATTGTATTCTATTTATTTACTACATAAATAATTCACACACTTTTTCGTTACATGCAACGTTATTTAAAATGTAAGATATTATTATATTTCTCAGGGTTAACACAGTTGCTAAATAATGGTCAACACAAAATGCCACCGGGGCGAGATTTTTGTAAATTTTCGTAGAGAATTTAATTGTAGGTAATAATTTTCGGCACCCACGCTTGAGCTCAAACTAGAGCTTTTAAAGTATAAGAGAAAAGGGAAAAAGCTTCAAGGAATCTCTCTATATACTTTTCTTTCAGGCGTTAACAGACACCTTGTATATACATACAAAATATATTGTTGCGCCTCCCCTCCCCGCCCCCCATGATTTTGAAAACTCTACATTTATGCTCAAATTTATGAACGAATAATAAGTATAGATTATTTTGAATTGTGATCAAAATCTCTTATATTTATTTTCTAAATCACATTGCTCCATGTGTAATCGTAATATAGTTAGGCAATTAAAAATTAAAATTAACAATGTAAATTTGAGAGAATTTCATATTCCTTTTAGCTGATAGATGCCTTTTTAATTTGATACAATTTGCATAATTTACTTTTCCGGTGTTCGCCAAAATGAATCATGTTTGTAAAAATTGTTATATTGCACCACAAACAAATGTAATTGTGAAATGAACTACATAGCTGTTTAAGAAGCTAAAGTTGAGCAATAGAGAATCTTATTCCATAAATAATGAAAGAGGTGAAAACAATATCCACCAAAAGGACTGCCAAAGGAAAAAAAGCGCTAAACCGCTGTTGCCGTGAACAAACAGTACTGGAGTTAAGGAAGATGGAATATATGAGAACGCTGTGGGAGCTTTCTTCAGATTTTGCCGTTCTCTCTGCGTCCATAGATATGAATAAATAACAGGTAGATATAACGGGCGCTGGGGTATTTTCTGTTGAGTCTCCCCTTACCTGCTCAAAAACTTATATAATATTATTAACATAATATATCACATTATGGGTCTTTATCGATGTTTATAACAAAAAAAAGTGTGTGTGTACATATTATTAGAAACTATATCAAATTAATAGACTTTTTTTAAATCGAATGCAATAGCAGTCGTCACGTGATTATTAAGTCTCTTCCTGCAAAATTTCCCACAAATTAACATACACAACAACCAACCAAAGCTGAATGTAAGTTTCGCAATTTCAAACTCTGAAAAATTGTTTGTTACATTTATTGAAATTAATAGCATGTGTTTATTGGTAAACGTCTCGTTCCATTACTTATCACACGTTAGAACTGTAATTGGCCCATTGGATTACCAATGTAGTTAGTACACTGCTTTGTATTTAATATCTATTGCAATAATGGCAATTGAAGGGTATGATATTGTTCAATCATATCCCCTATAATTACGAAATTGAGAATTATATGAATATTTGCCTCAAATGGCGTTTCCTCAATACTAATCGTTCTCGGATAAATAAATTTAATTAACTATTGAAGGCAGTTGAAAAGTGACCCACAGTGGATAACTTTCCAAATAACGAATTATACTGCATCCTTAACATCGGACATCACTTAATAATGACGAGAAAGCGCAATCAAATTTAAGTTCAGAAATTAATTCTTATAATATATAATCAAGTTGGAAATCATTGCATTATTATAATTTTGATTTAAATTAAATTAAATTTGGAGTTCGCTTCGATGCAAATTAGTCAGCTCATGATTAAAGGAGTTGATTCGAATCAATTTAATCAAAGTCTGCTTCATTTTTATTTTAGCGGAACGCTTTTAAGGAAATACTTCCAGATTTGGAAATTAATTACAAAATCTCGAATATATATATAAACTATAAAAAAATATCGGAGAAATAAAAAAAATATACAAAATGTAGGAGATCTAAAGATTGTATCAGCGCATTGCTATCCGAAATGTATCTCCGCTTCTATGGCATGCGGATGGCGACGATCTGGTGGCAAAAAAAAAACCTCTTACTTTCTTCTTTTTTTTAAAAATTTAAGAGAAAAAAAAAAGCATAAAATAAGAAAAAAAAGAAAAAAGCGGGGGGGCATGTAGCCGTTCTCTAGCAACCGTTTTCGACGATGATAACTTCAATGATTTTCTCTCATCGAAGCGGCTTTCAAGTAATTTGAAACAAAAAACCGGCGGCAAAGATTTTCCAAAACGCTGGCTTCTCTTTCTTTCCTTCTTTCTCTTTGCTCCACATCTTCATTTTTTCCCCCGTCTCTGGCAAACAGTGTTTGTAAACGACTCTACAGATATTACCGCCAGATTCTTTCAGCAACTAATGGAATTTGAAGGAAGCTCGTCTCGTCCGTGGGGATGGGGGAGGGCTCTCTTCTCGAAACACTCAGTTCTCTCCGGGTTAATCAGATACTGCTGGAATAAGTTATGGTTTCATCAGACGCCGCTCGCAGGCCAAAAGTCAGGCACCGAGCGAAGAAAATGCGAAATGTAATACTGCCGTAGTTGTTTATTCAGGTTCCGACTAGATCGAAAGGTAATCTGCATCTCTGGAAGCGGCGAGCGAGACCAGGTTAAATCGAAAAAAAAAAATCCAAAATGAAATGTAGAAGGGAAAAAATGCGGACACAGTTCCGCTGCCGTCTACTTTTTCGCGGTTTTTACCTGCGGAGTAAAACAACCCCACGGATACATGCGGTTTCACCCCGTCGGAAACCATATTATCTCTACGGCGACTCCGTAAAAATGATATCTTTTCCCGCCCTCCTTCCAAACCAGAGCCCAAATTTGATTACAAGCGGTTCTTGTTGATATAGTGTTTTATAATACGATGTATTCCATTGTTTTTGGATCGGCTGACACTGGAGCTATTTGATAGGATGACTTCTTCCACGACAGAACCAAAAGAATGGCAGCTTATCCTCGCTAAGCTAGTGAAAGGAGGAATGAACGTCTTCTGAATGTGTGGTTTGAAAATAGCAGATAGAAGAAAAACGTTATTTTATACACTGTTTAATGATGTTATAACTGGTTTGTTTTTGTTGTTGTCGTTGTTGTTTTTAATATACAGCACGACTTTTTTTAAGCATGATGCAGCTGTAAATCGGGGAACAGTTCGCTGTTTTCTGTATAGCGTTTCCGAAGTTTTTTCAGACAGGAAATCCATATGTTTTCAAAAACATCCATGATCTGAAGTTTAGAAAATGTTTAGTAAATGTTTCCTGCAACGCATGTCGAATTTAGTTTAAAAGATAATGTATTTTTATTCTGCAAAGAGGGACAACTGCCGCTCTCTGTTAGCATCTCCGTTTATGTACATCAAATACTAATACAAAATGACGGTTTTAGGATCAAATCGGAGATGAATTGTCACCTGAATTAAGCTTCGTGATATTTCAATGCAAGATTTGCTTATTCACTCTTAACCATTGAAACACTTATAATAATAATGACCGTAAATATTTGAAGGTTAGATTTAAGATATTTATTATTTACTTGTAGACCCTTTTATCAAATTCTCGTTAAACTATACTGGTTTTCTCTCGACTTTAATTTCATAAAACGGGCAAGTATCTTTGGAACATCCAATACATGCAGAGATAGAGAGAAGAGAAATGCATATCCATCCTGACTTTTATATATTTTTTCGATACCCTGAAGCCAATTCATGAACTGGTTGAGTTCCATAACGCAAGACCAACAAAGATTATGTTTCTCTATTCTAAAATCAAACAGCTACGAAAAATAAAGAAGAAAATTTATGGAAAATTGGATTAAAATTAAATTACAGGAAATTACGTATAATAGCAGTTCCCAAAATGTAACCTCCTGTAACATATAAGTAGTCACATAGACAATTTTTTATTGTTCAATCAGGTTCGGTTGTTTTTTCTTCCCCTCCTTTTGTAATTTCAAAATTCTCTATCTGCATTCCAAAAAAGGTTTTATTACTTTAGTATTTTAAAAACTACAAAGGAAAGTACATAACTGAAGGATTGAACAGAAATGATACGAATTATACTTATTAGTGTAAAGGCCTATTTACACGATTATTTTTTGTTATAGTTCACGTCTCCGTTCACAGCACGCTTTTTAATGCAACTGACCGTGTAAACCAGAAGTCTTCAACGTTATTCAGCCTAAGGGCCAATTTTGCTTATTCTTGTTGACTCGCGGACGGCACTACTGTACTACGTAGCAGTATTAGGACTAAACAAAGGCTGATCTAGGGGGCGCCTCCCTGGATCCGTCCTTGTTGCCATTTTTCCATAGATTTCTATATTGGTTTTGCGTGTCTGCCCGAAAATTTTCTCTGAATACGCCCCTGGGGTTGAGTATACAGTATACGTATATTACAGTGTTCAACACGTATGGGAGCGAAAAACGTTTACAATACTTTTAGTCATTAATATATAAATTAGACTATCTACACATGGTTGAGAAAGGATGGGGAGGTTTGTTTGTTTTCCATACTATGTACAACACGTTAGATTATTTTCCAGCTTTAGATTTTGTCATTTTCCAATACAGTATTTACAATGTACAGTAGAACCTGCTTAAAGTGACCACTTTTGGGACTGGACTGCAATAGTCACCGTAAGCAGGTGATCACTATACATGACAAACTTTAGTATAGGTATGACTAAGTCTTTACTAGTTCTCTCTTACAAAAAGTGGACACATTATTCAGGTGGCCAATTTAGCAAGGTGGTCACTATAACAGGTTCCACTGTGCATCATGATTGATTCTTTATGGGACTTTTTTTAGCTTTTTCTATAGAAAAAACTACAAATTTCCCAACTGATGTGCATGGACGCGTTTTCGCACTAACACATCGCATCAAAGGGGAAGGAAGTTATTTATGCTAAAGAAACACTTTCAATATTACATTAACCACCCCGTCTTTAAAACAACGTAATTTGTGTGTGCTGGTGTGAATAAATCGAATACAACTGGATCTGTGATCGGTGCATAATGATCTTCGTTGTTCTTGCGCCATAAAAATACAACCAACCAATGGATCTGTGATCGAAGACGTTGATGGTAGAAGTAATTAATTTGTGGTCCCGCTGTAGTGATAACGCGTTCGACTAGAGTGCCGTTAACCCGAGTTCGATTCCCAACAGTGGGGGGACCACTTACATCAACAAATTACACGTTGTAGTTCAAGGGTTCGTTCCTTAGGCCTTAAGGATTTCGAATTCTTCAGAAAACTGTAGGTCCGTCCACCTCTCTACGCCAGCGCAGTTGTAACACGTTCACTTATGGTGCCATTAACTCTTGTTCGACTACCAATGGCATTCTAGAACGCATGCTGTTTTTCTGCTCACCATCGTCCGGGGTTAGGTTTCCTTTACCGCAAAGGTTTCTCGAAAAACGGTAGGGACCGACGAAGCACGACCTTTGATATCCTTGCGCCATATAAGAAAAACACAGACGTGCATTAGAATTGTGGAAACGAAGTTCGGAAATTTTTAAGAAATTATGTTTAAGGATTCATGTTATATTTAAAAAATTTAGATTCACCGCTTTCTTCACGTCTCTGGAACTATCGCTACTCCATAGGAGATTTGCTGATAGAGGATACAATCACACAATGATGCGTTTTACAGACCAAAAATACAGGGAAATACATCTAAAAGAAACTTCCTCTACGTTCAAATATTGCGTAAGCATCTTTTGGAAATGGGGGTTGAGATTTGCTTATTTTTGCTGACAACGGGGGGTAGGGGAGTCTGAACCATGCTTGCGTAAGGTACAGAAAATAACTAACGAAACTAGCATATTGTCACAAAGTGACAACCGCCCAACGAACTACAATATTTGGATGCATTACGCACTGCAAGTGGAAGATATACAGTATAAAATACGAGTAAGCGCATTCAAATATTTAATTATTTAAACCAGTGTCTTTCAATCTTTTTTTCGCTCGGTGGTTCCCCTCTAGGCTCTCCATGGTCCCACTAATATTTTTTAAATTATTATAAATATATTATTTTTAATAAATGTATTTTATCAAATCCACTTCTTATATATTACACTAGTTGCTTACAACGTAAGAAATATTAACAATAAAAATGTAACAAAATACTTTCTTGTGCCAAAAAAATAGCAATTAATAGCGTGTTAAAACTTTTTTTTTAAATGAGATAATTTGTTGTGATTACTCTCTATTTATAAATAAGCGTTTAATATTATAACAAACTTATAAATAAGTGCTCAATATTAGAGTAAAAATGTAAATAAGTATTATAATTTGCATCACACATTGCATTCTTATTTCAAAAATTTTTACCAGACAGTTAGAGAACCCAAATCTTACGTAATTGTATGTGGGGGGTTATGCATTTGCTTACTTTCTCGTACAAGGGGGAGAGGTAGTATAAAATGAATAGAATTGTGCTTACGTAATATTTGAACGGCCCCTTGCAAGGCTTTAGCGACCGCAGTTTTTTAAGCACTGGGATGAAATTTTAGATTTAACCCGCGAGGACGAGCGCGGGGTGTTTCGCACTCTACAACTTGCAATTTGTGAAAAAGAACCGTCCGCCCTTGCTTCTGAAACTGGCCAAACTCTTTCCTGTTGCCTTCAAAGTCACGATCTTTCGGAGTAGGGTGACAAAGAGAAAATTCCACTTATTGTTCCCTGTAAAATTGGACGTTTTTAATGAAATAATGCTATATAATCAGATGGGGTGCAAATCACCCGTGCGCGTCTTCGCGTTCCTCTAATCGGCGCGCGTTCTGCGGATTAAAGTATTGTGCGTTCGCGCTCAGTTGTCGTGTGATACCGTTAGCAGACGGGTTAGTCCATTGCAGTTTAGGGAAGGGCGTCTTGCCGAAACTGGTTTTTCGCGCGGGAAAAACCAGTTCCTCCAAGACGGCCTTCCCTAAACTGTAATGGAATAACCCGTCTGCTAACGGTATCACGCGTCAACTGAGCGCGAACACACAGCAAGTCCACACTGGGAGACCGGGTCTCATGATTTTCTATAGGTTCCAGGCGTTCTATAGAGAGGTGTCTTGAGACAGTCTAAAAACTTTGTATCGCGTCCACACCTGTATGCATGTCTCGAGTCAGTATTGAAGCATTCTTCGTTGATTCTTCCCTTAATTCAGTCCCTTGCAGGAGAAATAGCAAATTGTTGTATGCGAACCAATGAGATAAGTCGGGAGAGCCACTGCATTTTTTATTCTTAATTTTAACTTTTATATGCTTATTTTAGCTTTTTTATGCTCCCGATTGGAAGACGTTTTCAAATTGTGAATTTTTTTCAAGATCAGTCACGGACACATCGTATTTTTTAGCTAGGTCTTCACTGCTACCGTTCCCTTCAAACAATTTTCGTAATGTGAACTAGTAATGTCCCATAAACAAGGTAATATATGACAATCTTCCATTAACTGCAAAAATTTAGCGTTGGGTCATATTGTCAGGCGAAAAAATAAATACTACATTAAAATAAATGCCACGTTCGTCGGCGAAGTGTTTACCAATGAGCTCGGAGGCAGCCTGCTCTAGGGCTACGGTATCACAAGCGTTCACACTATGCAATGTTACACAACATTGTATAGCGATCATCTCAGGACTCCCATTTCGGATGGGAGACCAATATTCTGCGATTTTGGTCTCAGAACGGCCTCTGGACCGCTTGATGTCTACTGGATGTCTATAGACAATTGCTAGACCCGGTCTCTGAGATCAAAATCGTGAGACCCGGCCTACCAGTGTGGACTGACCTTTAGATTTTAAAAATTATGGTCTTTAGAAACGCTTGCTGCAAAGTTCGTATTCACCCAAATAACTTTTGCATGAAGGCTCGTAGAGATATAAAAGTCCTTGCAGTGTTAATACGTTTGTCGGTAGTGCTGTTACCCCGGGTTTGACCCCCAACTCTGCCAAAAAATACGCTTACCGACTAATCGCTCACTATAATCCGGAGCTTGGTTCCCTAGGTCATAAGAGGTTCGGATTCCTAGGAGAATTGTATGTCTCGGATCAACACGACCCTCGGGAATAACTCACAAACAAAAGAGCTATAAAAGTTAGGTATAAAAAAGTGGTGGTGGCCGATCAACCAGGGATCAAATTTAGAAGTTATTTCACCATTAAATCGGGAACTAAGGGAGATACAGAAAGAAATTTAAATTACAAAATCGTTTAGCATCAAATAATTAGTTGGAAACGATATATTATTTACACCGATAGGGTAAATAGAAGGATGCATCCAATTGGTGGAATTAGATTCTCCTTACTGTCACATAATCATCACTAGAACTCGGATTATATTCACTAAACACCAGCAAAATATGTATGCAAATATGCACTAAAAATCCCAAAAATATGCATGAAAATATCCACTAAAAGTCCCAATAATATGCATTTGCGTACACTTAAAAGGGTAAAATATGCACTGAATATGAAAAAATGTGCACTTAAATATTTTTTTTCACTTATTTAACCCGTGAACAGGAGCGCTGGGTGTTTCATACCCCACAACTTAAATTTGTGAAAAAGAACCGTCCACCCTTGCTTCTGAAACTGGCCGAACTCTTCCCTGTTACTTTCAAAGTCACAATCTTTTGGGGTAGGGTGACAAAGTGAAAATTCCAGTTACTGTTCCCCGTAAAATTGGACATTTTTTATGAAATAATGCTATATAATTAGATGGGGTGCAAATCACCCCGCGCGCGTCCTCATATTCCTCTAATGAGCAAGCTTTCTCGCAGGTTAAAAAACAAATATCCTACGTCTTAAAACAGAAGACTGAGTTTCTTACTAACTAGCTGAAATGAGTCGAAATATTTGATATAGTGCATAATTTTTATCACATCATATCACAAGTTTTCCATCAATATTCTGAACAATTAAACTTCTGTTAATCAACAGTATTTTATGGCCAAACAGGTCCTTTCCAGGTCTAATAAGGTTATTGGATTTGGATTATATTTATAAAATTTGCAGGTATATTATAATGGATAGACTCTCTGTGATGGAGTATCAGAAACGACTATTACTGATGTATAATATTGCGAAATTTTACACTATACACAGGGTTTGTTGCGTTTAACATGACTTCAGGTTAACTACCTGTCAAGCATAATAGAACTAAACCCTTCTGTCTCCCTTCAAAGGGTAATGGCTAATTCAGCTACAAATCTGACAATATTTTTTATTTATACAAGTCGAACACTACGCAGATTAAATTAAACAACAATTTTTCTGAACTCCTTTTAGGCGTAGTAATATTAACGCGGATGTTATGATGTGGTTAGATGGTGAAACGTTCGCAAAGAAAAGGAATGTTTTTTGTGTTCGGTGGGGCACGATCCCACGACCTCCACGTGCCCCACAGCTTGCGCCTTCCTTGTTTGGA
The DNA here is from genome assembly GCA_006491805.2 of Dysdera silvatica. Classification (NCBI taxonomy): domain Eukaryota; kingdom Metazoa; phylum Arthropoda; class Arachnida; order Araneae; family Dysderidae; genus Dysdera; species Dysdera silvatica. Next base: position 150,327,651 of record QLNU02015360.1, on the reverse strand, counting down.
CGCAACGCTTCCGGCTTGTCCACTCCCTTAGACTGCTATCTATCCAGCATATATCACAAGGAACCAAACACATTGGGATTTCCCGTCGCGCCGTGTGGATCAGCCGAGAGGGAGAATAAAATCAGTTATTTGGCGCTTTTTGTGTATGTGTTTGCGAACTGTTTCTCTGTTATTTTTTACGTCCAGCTTTGTATGTGAAACTTGCTTCAAATTTGGATTAAAACAACGAAATAAAACACAGCCGTGATTGTAAAATAGCTGGAAAAAAAAAGCAGATAAAACTTGTTGGCAAGTGCGTCGAGATATTTGTAGTAAGGAATGGCCGTTTTACGAAGCATCAAAAGTTTTTAAATTTTTATGTGAACTCGCAGTTTTACCATATTTTGAATAACTTTTTACTCGTAGCATTTTATTAAAATTTCGGAAAAATTTCCTCACGATACTTTAGGAAATAGCGCGCGATTTTCGCAGAGATTTTGTGACATATATGTTTCGGAATATTTCCTACTTCTGCTTTCCCATCTACACAAGTTGAGGCTTTCAGGTTAATTCAATATTAAATTTACCTATTCGGTTTGTTTAATTAATTTACGTAATTTATAATTCTATTCCGTGAAAAAACGCTACCTAGTATTTGTGTGCAGAACTTAAAAAAAATAATAAATTAATGATTTAACTTAAAAAATGATTTTAACATTTATTAATGAGCGATAATTTTTTTTGATGGGCGATTTCATCCTTTATGCGGCGCCTACCAACAAAGTTGTGAACTTTTTAAATGTGCTGTAATTGACGACTGTTGATAATTTTTTTAGTATTTTTCCATCAAAATAGAATAATTTAGCCCTAATACACCACCTACTGGCAGGGTACGAAATTGGCGGTTATTAGTTATATTTTGCATCTATTAATTTCTACCCAAAGACATAATATATCTGCAGTGGAAAGTGGGCAATTTTTGTTGACAGAAGCTAATTTGCGTATTTCAACAATTTTAGCTTCTCAAGAGAAGAACAGGGAAGAGGTTTCAAAATTACAGAAAAAGAAACAAAGAACTTGATATTTACGAAATTTTACTTTTTCAATGAAACATTTGACTTTTCATTTTTATCGTGCTCATTCTCATTTATTTGATTAAACTATTTTTTACCTACTACAAAATTAATCTGAAAACCAATTTTCCTGTACAAAATATTGAATTGAGGTGGTTACCTTCTGCAAATCTGGTGATTGTGATCACTGTATAAGTAAAAAATCATATAGAGTTAAGTCACATTACTGGGAATTATACTAATTATATTAATAGAAACTTGTATGTTGTTTCAAGGTGGGGTAAATATACTGCTCTGTAACAATGCAGGTGCTTTACTTAGAAAAATCTTTTTGCAAGAAATGAAAGAGCGCGGTTTTACGGAAAACTACGGAAAATTCTTGATTTTTTTACAGATGACTACATTCTCAGGTTGGTATCTCTGGTTTTGTCCATAACTGAAAAACTACAGAACGTTTCAAGTTTGAAGGTAAATACGATACGATCCATAAAATTTAAATTGTTGACGATCATATCACTATTGCGTAAAACAAACGCAAACTAGTAGGACAGCCTGAAATTAATGACGGATTTAGATGAAGAGAAGTCATAGACTATTCTTCTTGTGAGGCACCATAATCCCCCAGCTTCACGACAAGGGAAAGATGAAGAAGTGTCTTTAAAAAAAATTTCAATGAAGCCGGGAATGATGACAGGGGTTTAAAATTCCTCAATTCACAATTTCTGCTCTAAGAAACATGAGATGTCAGGGCCGTGCCGAGGGTGTGGAAAACCGGGCAATTTCCTCAGGTTAAAAGTTGAAGGGGCACTAAATAATATAACATAGGGATGTATTATGATTCTAAGCTTAACTATATATATATACAGGGTGTTCCGAAAACACTGTCTAAAATGTATATAGCCGTGATTCTTGTGCAAAATTGACGATAATGGACCTGTATATGGGGATCGGAAATCAATATCCATGAAGTTATAACTATAAATAAATAACAAAGCATGAGTGGATAAAAAAAAAGGTTGTTACACCTATAATGAACGTATTTGTCCAATAGACCGCATCTGGGCCGTATTATCAAAAAACAGGTTTCTTATTCGCCGTTTGTCTCTGGAATGTGGGAGTTAACAATTTCGAGCCAATGAAAATTGTGATTGAAAGTTTGGCTCGCCTCTTGAATTTAGTTTCCTAAGTTTTGCCGTCGCCAATTTTTGGCGCGAATGGCGAATTTTTGGCAAGCTATTTAAGAATCAAACCATTGACTTTTTGGCCATTTTATTCCCCCCCCCAGGTAAGCAAAAATTAGCAAAATTAACATTGGAAATAAACTAACATAGGAAAATAAGCACAACAGCAACCCCCCTCCCGAAAGTGCTTACATAGTACTCGAACGCTCCCTATTAAATTTTTTCCATGGTAAATGGAAATACAAGTCCTGCGACCCGGCCACCATGCTGGCGCCTATAGTCGTCATTATTCAGAATTGAACAAGACATAAGCGTACGGAAGAGGGATTCATGTGGGCCATAATCTCCCGCAATTGGGAGAATATTAACACTAGGTGCAGGGGCGGACTGGGTTCTCTCAAAGGGCGCAAGCCCATGAGGGCGCACCGGACAGTGGGCCCGTTGGCCGGCAGCCCGGTCAGTTACTGAGTAGGTCTACGGGAAGCTATGATATAGAGGTAAACCTTCTCATTCGAACCAACCCCTTTTAGGAATTTTCTGCGTACGTTACTGGATCAAGGGTAATTTTTCGATACTAACTTTTATTATCAAGCTATTTATTATTTAAAAAAAGGTAAAACATGAGCAAAAATGTAAGAATCTTCGGAGCATAAAAGTTTATGATTGGCAGGTGGAGGGCATTGACGGATCCAGTACGAATCCCAGAGGTGGGGAGCGACTTGTATGAAAGTACGCAAAGTAATTTTAAACTGCAG
>QLNU02015360.1:150314292-150324563 GCA_006491805.2 Dysdera silvatica | reverse complement strand
ACGAATCCCAGAGGTGGGGAGGGTGGCGATTTCTATGAAAAAGCGCAAAGTAATTTTAAATTGCATGGTGGGGGGGAGCGTCTCAGTAGCGCAGTTGGTAAGGCGTCCGTGTAAGGATCTTGGTAACGTATGCTGGGCGGATATATATATAGTTAAGAATTAAAAGTAGCAAATATTATAAACTAATAGCATGTCATGGGGAAGATATTTTACATTTTTTCCTCAAGTATGAAAATTTCTCAGTACAGCCCTGTGAAAAATAGCGAAGTAATTAATGGTTATCTTCCAAAATCGAGTTTCTTCACAATATATGATCTTGTATTCCATCACGCGAATGGTTACATGTTCCCCTTTTTCCCCCTTCATTGAAAAATTTCATTTTGCAGTGGCACAATATGCTGTAAAAAAATTAGAAACTAAATTTTTGCCAAAAGTGCGAAAACCGCGGCATTTGCCTCCGGTTAAAAGAGCAAAAAATGAGGTAACATGAGGTGTATTGTGCTTCTAAGCAGACGTTTTTACCTTAGAATTGAAAAATATAGTTATATTTTTTTTAAATAGCAAACAAGTATCATAGAATAATATTTTCTTTGAGAGGGAGCCATTTTGCATCTTCACCTCAGGTAAGCAAATTTCTTGGTAGGGGCCCTGGAAAATTCAATACAGAAAGCAATATTAATGTCGACTTACTGGCTTATGACTGTATTACTACGAAATGAAGTGAAAACACGTTACCGAAGGATCGTTTAAAACTATAGTGCGTTATGGCAGCAAGTTTAAAAAAGGTCATTGTCAACGTTAAAAGTGTACATCTTAATGGCCCTTGATTTTGAAGTTCCGTGCTTCAGCCCGCCCAGCCTATTGAGAAATCCGGCACTGCCTGTAATCAGGCATCAATGTTTTTTCAATCCCTGTTGGATCACATAAAAAGTTGTCAAGTTAAGCCTTTTTAAAATAAATTATCTCTTCAGAAGTAAAAATGCAGGGAACTTTTTTTATTTTCAGAAATATTTTTCTCGTATAAGTGAAATTGGGCTGAAATTGTTAGCGAAATTACTAAAAAAGTCACTTCTCTAAAACAAATATAATTACAGCATTTTTGTATTGATCATGAAAGAAATCACTGGGGTAATAAAAAAACGAACCGATAATTAAACGCTCTCAAACAGAAAGATTTTTCACCCGAACAATCTAAAAAATCGAAGCTGAAAAAAATGGATTTAAAAAAACGGCTTTTTAAAAGAACATCAAGAACAACGTTTCAAAATTTGAATTGCAAAGGAGCAAAAAATAAATCGCAAAAGGAAACGAAAAGAAACCAAAAATTCTTAAAAATTAATATGCATCCATTGTTCATTATGTTGAAGGATATAATGAATAATTAGACAAAATTTGTCCCTTTTCCAGATATATTTTATTTCAACCCTCTTGCCCTTCCTCTCTCCAAAATCTAAGGTAAACAAATGCTAATTATATACAAATTAAGGTTGTAAATTTTCAAGAACTTTCATATCTAATTTTTAAGTGAAAGAAAATGGTCATGGATTTTAAGTTTAATTTCACTTGAAAATTACTTTTCCTGATCCGTAGGCAGGGCTGATGAGAGCCAGGCTCGTGAAGTTTAGGGGAGCCAGTTTTTTTAGGTCAGTATTCAATTTTATTATTTTGATTTTGTCGCATAACTTTTTATCTTGTCGAGAGTAATGCCAATACTGGAAGAAAAGTATTTTAGGCCCAAATTCTTCAACCGGATGTTAAAAAAACATTTAACTTTAGTTTACATTCTACCACATAGATGGCTGCACCAGCACCAGAAAGGAGTTCTTGCTGTAATGTGTTTTCTCAATATTTTATTTTCCTGTAGTCTTTGTACTGAAGTCAGTTGAGAAAATTAAAGCACGATTATCGTTTCTTCTTAAATTCATGTATAGCCACCTTTTTCAGGTACAAGGAAAAGGTAGGAGCCTTTCATGCTATTTTCATTAACCAGCAACCAAAACAATTCATAATTTTAATTTACCCGATTTGACGGTACACTTCGTTTATAAATTTTAGCTATTATCAGTGGCTGAATATGAATTAGGGTCCCGAGACGCAAACAAAGTTTGGGGCCCCACTTACTAGTAAGGGGTTCCCCAACTTTTTTTTTTTTTTGCATGAAAGAAAGGTTCAAAATTGTAAAATGTCTTCCCCTGAGGGAAGATGCGAGAGGGAGGAGAATCCCTTCCCTGCATTTGGCATAACATGGCGCATTTTGAGGGCATTAGGGCCTCAATCGTTCTATCCGATTTTCGTAATCCAGCGCACAAAAAAGAAGAGAACGAGATGCAAAAGAGAAAGAATCTGTTAAAGGTCGAATAACTCTTCAAAGTTTAGGGGTCACCATCTCTCCTCGTTTACCTGAAAACTGGAACTATCTCAATTGAAGAAGGCAGCACTTATAATGAAAGTGGTTCTTGTGCATCAAGTACATTTGACTATGCAATTGAATACTCTGCTGAATTTAAATCATCAAAACCAAGCTCATCTGCAGCTGCAAGAGAAAGTAAATCTGATGCAACTGAACTGTGTTCTGCTTCTTGCTTAACGGGAATAACATCGTCAACGTCCGAAAATGAACAAATTTATGAGAAATTAAATTTTGATATTGATCTTCTAAAATCATACTTCACTACCGACGAAATAGAAGACGCTGTTCGACAAAGGCCGGAACCATGTCCAGCGATTTTTCCTCCCGACCATGACGGAATGAAATTTCCCATTTATGTGCTGAATTGTCGTTTAGGGAACGATGAAGTAGTTTCTTGGGGCTGGTTAGTTTGGAGTGAAACCAAACAAGTTTTATTTTGCTTTCCATGTCGTCTATTTTTCAAATTGTCTGAACTGCAGCGATCTATTTTTGCTGCAGAAATTGGCTGGGGACCTTCCAAAAGCAATATAAAGCTATATGACAGAATACCTGAGCATGAAAGCAGCAACAATCATAAAGCGTGTTATGTACAATAGCGAAATTTACAGAGCAATTTAAACAAAAACACGACAGTGAATTACTTGTTGTTGCACAAAATAAAAAGTGAAATGCAAGTATGGTAAAACTTACTACAGCGATTTCTGGACTTAATTCTGTTTCTTTCGGAACGTGGATTAGCTTTCAGGGGGGGGCAACAACTTGATTTGTGATCGAAGAAATGGAAATTTCTTAGGGATGCTGGAAATCATAAGTCATTATGATCCTCTCCTTGACGAGAACTTGAAAAAATGAAGGAATCCCAAATTCAAGGCAAAAGAACGCAGGTTCATTATTTGTCAGCCGAAATTCAAAACGAATTTATTTTATGCTGTGATGAAAAAGTCCTTAACTGCATTTTAAAGGAAAGAAAAGTTGCAAAATACTTTTCTATAATTGTAGATGCAACGCCAGATTCCGCCCATATGGAGCAAACGACATTCATTTTGCGTTATGTTTTTACAAACAGTGAAACGCATGAATATGAAATATTTGAAAGATTCATAGAATTTGTAGATTGTAATAAGAAAACAGGAAATCTTATTGCAAGTTTGATTCTTCAAACACTTAAAAAACGCAATATCCAAATAAGTGAGTTCCGTGCACAAGGATACTACAATGGCTCTAACATGAGAGGTATATACAAGGGCGTTCAAGCTCGAATTTTGGAAATGAACCCCTCGGCCATTTTTTCTCCTTGTGCTTGTCTCTCACTGAATCTCTGTGGTGTTCATGCGGCAAAATGTTGTCCCGAAGTAATGACATTTTTCGGTGTTGTACAGAAATTGTATAACATATTTAGTAGAAGTCCTCAGAGATGACAAATTTCGCAAAAAAAATACGGACTTCTCGCTTCATTCCATGTCCAACACACGTTGGTGTACTCGAACTGAAAGTGTGAAATCATTTGCACAAAAGCTTCCTTCAATAAAGGAGTCAATCGACATGGTGCTAGAATTTAATCCAACTGCAGATACTCAAACAGATTTAAATGGTATAAAGACATATATGGAGTCATTTGAATGCCTCTTGATGGCAACAGTTTGATTCAAAATTTTGTCATCCATAAACTACCGAAGCACAGTTTTACAAGCTCGAAATTCCATCATCGATAATGAAGTAACAAATCTTGCTAGTCTCTTTATAGATTTGAAAAAGATTAGAAGTAGTTGGGAGGCAATCCTAAATGAATATAAGCTTGTATCTGTAAATTTAAATATGCAAGCTAAATTTTCAGATCGACGACAAAGAAAGAGGGAATGAAATGCGCCCTGCGGTGGCGCAGTGTGGTAACGCGTTCTCCTATTGCGCGGCTAATCCGGGTTCGACTCCCAGCAGTGCAAAAAGAACGCTTACTCAGAGATCTCATAAAGATCGCACTGCTCACTGTAGTCCGGGGTTTGGTTCCCTAGGCCTTAAGAGGTTCGGATTCCTCGGAAAACAGTAGGTCCCGGCGCAGCATGACCACTGTAGTCTTTGAGCCGTAAAACCAAAAAGAAAGCGAAAGAAAGGGGAATGAAATGCTGAAGGATCGACAATGACACCAACCGAAGTATTCAAGTTCGATGTGTTTAATGTTCTTTTAGACAGTGTTATTGGTGGCATTACAACTCGATTTGATGCAGCAAAAAAAAAAATACTTTATTCAATGTTCTGTGGTTATTTCACGACTTAAATGAAGTGCAAATTCGGGAAAATGCAAGAAAACTACAAAACAAATATAAAGATGATGTCAACGAGCAGCTCTATGAAGAATTAATATATCTGAAATCGATATATGATGCAAACATACAGGAAAAAAAATCTTTTACCTATACGGTTGCTCAACAAAATAAACCATCTGAATCTTAAACCACTATTTCCTAACATAGTTATTGCTTTGAGGTTGTTTCATATAATTCGCGTGACTGTGGCTCAAGCAAAGTGATCTTTTAGCTGCCTATTAAGGATAAAAAGTGTGTTACGGTCAACTATGGGTCAAAGCCGAATTTCGTCTTTAGACTTATTATCAATTGAGGCTGAGCTAGCCAGACATTGTGATTTTTCCCTAATAATAGATAAATTTGCAAGTTGTAAAGCTCGCAAATCGCTTTCTTAATCCGAGACTCTTTAAATTCTGCTGTCGTCCTTTCTTGTTAAACAACTCTTATTTTCTATTTACCAAATAGTGCATCGTTCTAATTCAATTTTCTCATTATATTGCAGGAAAAGTGAAAAACTATTTCCATCGATACGTACGTGTTTGTTTGGTTTTTTTTATGAGGCCAGGAATTATTATTGTTGTCCCGGGCGGGCCCTCTCGGCGGCCCTATCCGTCAGTTAACCACAGAATTCTTCTCCAGGAAATTTTAGATGATCTGAAATCGAAAACAATTGTAATGGAATGATTAAAATTTCAAACTATCGAAAGTGCTTTGGCTGAACGGTTCTCAGAAGATCTTTTGCAATGATCGCAATTAGTTCGCAGTAGTTGCAAATAATAAATCAGTGCAATCTATATTTAAATTTTAATCAAACAAGTTTACATGCAAAAAACGTAGAACTATTGCCACCATTATAATTATTAAATCATTGACATTTGTTTCACCAAACGTGTTTTTTTTTGTTTTTTTTGCACACATTCGTGAGTGGAAAGCAACACGGTCCTGTGATCTACGGTCATGCTCCACCATTTTTCGACATCAAAATAAATTTTTCTTTGTTTTCTGGAGAAAGAACTGCTAAGTTAACGTTGCGTCCGGATGTACAGCTTTCCGAAGATTCCGAATCTCTTTTTGCCTAGGACCTCGTCTGACTCAGAATAACCCTTGTTGTCCTTGCGCCATAAATATACAACCAATTTTGTCTGGGAAATATCATGCCGGACTTAGAATCTGAAGGGAAAAAAGCGCACATGATAACAAACGCTTTACAGCACAATGCCATCGGAATGAAATTAATACTACGTAAACAAGACCATTGGAAAATAGAATGAGAAAAGAAAAGTTGCATCTCTCCTAAAATTTGAAGAATGAAATTTAACAAAAGCAATTGCACTTCCTATTACTGCCCAACAGTTCATCTAGGACAAGACCGATTGTTTAACGGGACCATTAAACTGTGATGTATTTACGCAATCAACCTTACTAGGATTGAACCCAGCCTAGTGAGCTCGAAATCAGTGGTCGAAGTGATTGGCCTACTGGGAAGCGTCATAATCAAGCCAACGGCATAATGTTTGATGATAACTTCATGGCGTTGCGTGTTATCAACTTCTCTTCTCTCCCCCACATCACCAGCTGCGATTGGAGGCGCAGATTTTGCGTCCTGTCTGAGATTACAGAGCTGCCTTCGGCAGCCACCCTTCTCAATTCCCACCCGCTTTGCACAATTCTCTCTCATCAACGGCATAATACAAATAAATTATGATTTAAATGAAGCCGGGATTTGAAAATCTAACCCTTATTTAATAATTCAAACTCCATTGAAATTTCCACACATCCCTATACTCCCTTTATGCATTTATAAATACTCTAAGTAAAATGCATTTTCAGCAAGCGAAAAATGCAGCATTTTTTTTCACTCCATTTATCTTATGTGAAAATGACATGAGTGAATGTTTTGAAAACGTAACTAAGAGAATTATCAGAAATAATTATTAATAAATATATAACACAAATAACTAGGACCTGAATGCACATGACATTTACGTTTGTTGAATTTTTTTTCTTTTTTTCTTTTTTTTTCTTTTTAGCTTTTTAGGACGTTTTAGACGCTTTTTTTTTCATAATTAAATTTTCATACTTTCAAATTGCAATAATCAAAGCTCTGATTGATAGACGCTCTCAAAAAACCCAAGAAAACCTTCAAAAGCTCTTTGTATATTCCCGATATACAGTATATAAAAATATATGCATATTTTTTTACATGTCCAATATCTATTATTTGAATTGGCTTGTCTCTTAAGACCCGAGTATATTAGAAAGCGAATATGAATAGTTTTATCGAAAATATTGAACGAATATCTACTAAATAACAATAAGTACAGTTGGCCATTTCGGTTAAACGGAGTTCGATTAATCGGGGTTCTGCTATGTATCTAATCAGTCGCGTTGGAAAGGGGCCTCAGGGGCTCAAGCCCTCCATTGGATAGCAAGGTACATTATTCCGTTTAACGCCAAATCATATGATTTGTTGAAAAACTACTCGATCCCTCCCATAATTTTTGAATTTCTATGCTGCTGTAATCAGTAAGAATTTCTTGAATTCGGCCTTCTTCGATTATATCTAGTGATGTAAGTTTCGTGGAAAATTTTCCAGCACTTTAATTATTAAATGTCTAGTGTAAGTGTAATATAATATTTATTAAATAACATTTGTTTTATATTCTATATCACTACACAAACTATGATCCGCACCCTATACTTACCCCCTCAGAAAGAAATACTGGTCCACAGAAAATTTTGGAATAATAATATTGTTTAAACTCATTATTGTTGCTTGTTACTCCTTAAACTGTTACTTTAACATGTTACTATATGTCAGTGAGTCAGGGGTTAACGGTTGATATGATAATGATGCCCATAACTTATATTATATTTGGCGCTTTTAAAAGGCCAGTTTAACGAATACGTAAATATTATATTGTACTAAATACATAAATAAAACTCAAAACTAAAAAATGTGAATTCCTTGAATTATGAAAAAATAAATCATAACGTGTAATAATATATTTTTTTCTGAAATATGTTGATTTTTCATGTTTAAGTTTATTTATATGGGCTATTTAGTAATATTTTATACATAATTCACATATCTATCTGTCAGCGTTATTTCGAAGTAATAAGAGGGCGTGAGCCCCTGCGATATTGCAAAAAGTTAGGGGAGGGGGTCAGCTGAAATATTTGATAAACCAACTAATGTAAACCGAATGTAAATACCGAGTTTTCTATTTCAAAAACAACCCATCCGCTTTTCCCCAAGGGATGGGGCAAAATGGATAATTTGACCTTTCTCCTTCAAACATTTTTGTTTTAAATTCAGTAATAAATAATGTCGTTAATGATACGTACTATGTTTCTTTGATGTCCACAGCAGTAAACAATGAAGTTTCAACCTTCATATATTTATTTATCACACTTTATTATTAAAATGAAATTAAGTGATCCGCTTTGCCTTACTTTCCACTATTTCAGAAAAATCACTTTCTATAGATTTGTAGCTATTAATTCAAATTTCTGAAAATTGTTTAATAGTCATACCTGATATTAAGTCATTCATCATTAATGTTCAAACTAACAGTAATTACATGTGCAAACTGAATTGGGAATTGCACAGAGAGAAAATCGGAATATTTCTTTTGAAGAATTTCGCACTTTTTAAATAAATTATACTCCGTAAATTTCAAAAATTCTATTGGTTTCAAAAATCCAAATACGTTGTTAATTTTATTTCCGCATTCCTCTGAATTGTTGCTGAATTTTTGTACTAATCATGGGCACCGACGGTAAAAAAAATATTGGGGAACTGTGGATAGTACACCAGTAGAAGGCAGCTTGTTGTTAACCAGGGCCGTAGCCAGAGGGTGGTCCCAAAGGCCCGTCCCCCCTTCCGTAATGTTTTTGCTACCAGTACTTATTCATTAGCGAGGTTGTAAACATTTTTTGCCTCCACAAAAAAATTTCTGGTTAAGGCCTTATTGTTAACAACTCTTTACAGGGATAACAGACATCAACCCACAAAGCAGTGTTTAATTTAAATGTGCTTCTGCTTGATGACGCTCATTTTACCATAAAATTAATATTCTAGTTACATTTCCAGTTTCATTTTCGCATACAATGCTCCTTACTAAATTTTGTATTTATTACGCTGATGTACTCTTCTTTCATGAAAAGGAATTCGATAGAATAGTTAGAAATAACGGTAGGTGACGTCGCAAACGGGCTAGCTCATTGGAGCAGGGAAGGACTATAATTTCAGAACTTGTTTTTAGTGAACGTTTGTCGGCGCCAAAATCAAGTTCTGAAATTGGAGTCCTCCTCTGCTGTAATGGGATAGGCCGTTTGTGACGTCACCTCCCGTTATTTCTAACTGTTCCATCGGACTTCTTTTCGTGAACGAACGGTAGACAGTCCCTTTAATTTATGTCGTTGATAATGAGCTTAGAGGGCCAAAAATTTCCTTGAGCTTGCAAAATTAAAATATAGAAACTATAGTTGTAACGTTATTAAAAACATTCCGTTTGAAAGTTGAAATAATAACACGTCAATGAAAACGCTGCCATGCAGAAAAGAGAGCTATATAATACAATCTAACAAAAGGTATAATTACATCAAATAAATGACAAAGTGCATTTTTTTATTTCGTACTAAATACACTACGCCGAAAACTTGGTCATGAATGATACTTGCTACCAACTTTGCGAGGGGTTCCTCCCTCCTCTGCTTTCCCGCCTGACGTCACCAGTCCTCCTCACAGCTTACCATCCATTAGTTTAATTTGTCCAAATTTTCATTGACTATCAATGTTCGGTGCGGACGTCTGTTTGCTGCGATCTGGGTCTGGCGGGTCTAGGTTCCTGCTCTCTTAAATCGGAGTATATGGAACATTGGCCAGGCCGCTAGATTGCGGTGGATTGATGTATGTGCCCGCTATATATTGTACCGTAAGTCCGGGCTCCGCTTTTCCTCACGAACCGGTCTTTGCCTCTGGGGCCGTGCGGATGTCCTTTGTTCTGTTCCGGGCTATTAGGCCACCGTCTTCATCTGAGTTTGGGGCGATCGTCTTGGGAAAGCTTTCATAGCCCGCGGATGAGACACCGGCCAGACGGCCTGGATGGGATGGATGGCAGGCTCGTACCCGTTCCCTGCCGCTTAACGGCGTTCTGCACCCGCTTAACGGTGTCCGGTGGACCTCGAGGAGCATCAGCCGGCCCGGGGGTATATTAACATTCCTTACATTGCTACGCACCATTGACCAAAATGGAAGTCCGTGATTGGCACTCTGCAACCACGTGACGTGCAATTTAAATTTTGAGTAACACTGCATGGTGACTGTTTTGCCTCACTAGTTTTGTTGAAGAGACTGCGTTAATATCCAATGACTTGAGTAAATTACACTTCTATTATTATTAGTCTATAATTTTATTTGTACTTAAATTTATTTTGCGCCGTAATTTGTTGAACTTAGCCCGTACTTTAAAATTATACTTACCTACAAACAAGTTTCACACTAGTTGGAATTGAACTTCTTGAATTCTATTTCGTGTTCGTAGTCCTACCAAATT
>QLNU02015360.1:150260397-150309073 GCA_006491805.2 Dysdera silvatica | reverse complement strand
CATACAAATCTTCTGCAGATTTTCAACTGTGCAAAATATCTAAAAAAAAGGGAAAGAACAGTATTAATGAATTAATAATAAAAAAAATTTTTTTTTTTAAATATTTAAAACTTTTAAATAAAATATACCAGCATCCGGTTATCTCCTACACCATCATCAGCTATCAAAAATCGCTGTCCTTGTTTATTCTCGGTCAACACGCCATTTATTTCTAAATTTTCAATGCTTTGGGTCAATAGAGGTCTCAATACTGAACGTTCTCTATAAGTTGCTTTACTCATTTTATCAAATGAGGGCAAAACTGCTGTTGTCTCAACTGATACAGCTGCCTGTGCAATTTCTTCCTTGAAAAAAAAAAAAGATTAGTAATTAAAACTTTTATACATCAGACACATTTTAGTCATCACAGATTTGTTACATGTGTGCAATTACTCAGGGCCGTAGATAAGGGGGTGTTTTGGGTGTTAGAGCACCCCCTGAAATAACAGACTATCCAAGAAGCAAGTGTACACCTACTATACTTGAAAAGGTACTTATTATATATACTACATAATTTAAATATATTTTTAAATAATACAACATTTTTGTATGTATGTTTCATTACCTTATTCTGACTAAACACTTTTCTATATTTTATCACAAATGAGCAGTATGTGGAATTTTAGCTATAAAAAGTGAAGTTTAAATAGGTCATTCTTCATGCAACACAAATAAAAAAAAAAAATCTGAATTTGGATTCTACTTTCTTGGGCTACACAGTCAAACTTAAGTTTACTTCACAATTTTTAACTTCTTTACAATTTCAGACTTGTTTTATAGCAACTAATTTCTCATCAATGACTTTAATATTAGTGTTTGAAGTATTTAACATCATTCGTACAACTTTATTATTTTAAAGGTCATTATTTTCAATACCAATATACAATTTTTCGAAAGTTTCATTTGCTAAAGTATGTGCTGCTTTTCCTGGCTGATGAAATCAGATTCTTGAGCAGTTAGTTCACGAAGTCTTTGCTGCAGTCTCTCTCTTTTCTTAACTAAGCTTGACTGTTCTTCAGCTTCAATTTTTTTTTCCATTTCAGTGCCAACTTTCCCTTATATCCCTATTTAATTGCTCCAAATATGCAGCATATTCTGCATAGAATTTTTTTAAATATATTCAAACATTTCTTTAGTTACAAAATTAGAACTTTCAGGCTCTTGTTTTTAGAAGTCTTTACATATTCTTAGAGAACAAATATTTACATATTATATATATTACATATTCTTAGAAACCAATTTCTGAAAGTATGCTCTTTTTTTTTGTTAAACTCATGTTATTTATAGAAAAAACTCATTCAAATGGAGGAAAAAAAAGAACAAATATGCGAAAAAAGCAAAAGAATCACATGCTTAGTAGATAAAACACAATACTGTCGAAGTTAGAAATTACACAATTTAATGTCGTGACAGCTGTTTCAGTAGCTTCTTGATACTTTTTTCAAACAAAATATACAAACCAAAAAAACTGTTGATTGGTAATGCTTGTCAAGGTTGCCACTATACGAGTTACAAGTTATGCTTCGGAGAAAAATAACCGGTTTTTATTGGAATAGGAGAAACATCTCTGGATACAACGCCGATCCACGAGACGGCGGAAATTTTCAGAAAAGCAATCATAATTAAACTGATGAGGATTTTAAATACAGTTAATGGGGCAACAGTTTTTTGTAGCATTCTGGGAAAAATATGCTTTCACTAGGATCGTTGATAGCTCCATTGCCCATTTGAAATATGTGGAAGGTTTCGAAGAAATTAAAGTCCGACAGAAAGTAAACGCGTTCAATTATTCGGGCATTATGGAAGGAGAAACGATGGTTTTGATTCCAACAGTGCTGGGCAATAGAAGGTTTAAGTACAGTTCACATGGACATGTTTTGATTTTTGAATAACTTAGTGAGCAGTGATATTCAGCTGCATTTTTTTCATGTGATTTACCAGAGCACAGTTAATGTTCATGCAATGTATTTTAATTTTGAAGAATTAAACAAAAGAAATACTGAATATACTCTTTATAGCTAAAACTAAATGCTGTATAAGTAATTATTATTTATCAATTGTTTATTTTATGACCCACTGGCACTTAAGGCCATACTGCACCAAACATGGTAATAACTGAACTGAAATCAAAGGAAGGAATTCCTTCACAGAGGTCTTTTATTAGGAAACCAGTTCGAATTCTTGTTACAACTTTGGAAAACTGTGAAAAATACAAGTCAACTGGTCCGTTGTGGGAGAACCTGACACCTACTTTAGATTCCAACCAACTTGGCGATCGCCAAGATCAGTTTTTTGGCTTTGGTTGTGCTAGAAAGCGAATAATATAACATGGTCAGTCTGAAAGAGGTCACCCTCTTCTGTTCCAACCGCGCAGAACGGCACTAACTTCAATGTTCAGGATGGGAACCGAAGCTTTTCACCATTTGCCTATTTATCAATTGTAATTATTTTATGCTTACTATTAGTTAAAATTAATTATTTTATATTTATATTAGCTGATATTTATTTTTCATTTTCCTGCTGAAAAATTTTAGGTTTTTGACGTGACAGTTAATACATGGTTAAAACCAGATAAAACAGTCAATTGTCAAAAACTTGCCAACTCTGATCTCTGATATATATATATACTGGTGTTGCCAACTTTACCACTCGTGCATTATGATCGTTGCTGTCACCATCAAATTAAAAAGTTATTGACTTGATTTGGAGGGGTTTCCTAATCCCAGAACCTCATGGATCCACCACTGATATAGCAAATAAACAAAACACCTTAAAATTAAAATGTAGTACTATTTAACTTTATAGTCGTGTATTTATACCAGCTTTCACATTATTCAACTTTAATTAAGCATCCCTTAAATGGGGAGGCTTGACTCAAAATATACTTATTTAGAAAACCCATATTTCATGGAAAAAGCATTATCAACAAATAAACTAAATCACCTGAAATTTCGCTATATTTGCTAAAAATTATGGAGTAGCAATTTGTAAATTAGGAACTTCACAGAAGACTGCAAAAATTAGGTCAACCCTCCCTGTCCCATACTCTTTATACATAGTGCCAGGACCAAAAAAAAAAAAAAAACCTCTCCAAATTTATATGCTCGGTCAGATACATAGGTAATCTAAAATAATACAAGGCTCAAATTATATAATGCAGAAGTGGTTTTAGGATAGTGCAAACGGTGCATTTACACTGGGCCTTATCTTTTTAGGAGCATCATGCCAGATATGTATCATACAATAACTATTGTATAAAGTACTGCATGGCATCATGATGTTATAAATGCAGAAGCAACAAAAGAAAAATAAACCGGTGAGAAGAAAGATGAAGAAGGTAAAGAAAGATGAACCGGTACACAGTACATTTTTCATGTGCCTTACATTTTAGATTGTGCTTAGGGCCTCACTAATGGGCGTCTTATTTTTAAGTTGGTACTGGGTCTTGCAAATCTTAAAACCATCACTGAGGATAAACATTTAGGAGTCATCCTTGACTCAGGACTCCATTGGAAAATTTATCAAAAGATTAAAGATAAAACTGTGAAGTGTGAGATATCTCCATCCTGGCATCACCACATTTAGATTATTGGAAGAAGGGGGAATATATCTTCCCTTTACTTCCGAATTCTATTATTCTCGAGTAAAAAGAATAATAGAATAGTGCTATAAAACAATGTAGTATTATTTATACTTAGAGCTCCTCCTTGTCCTCACCCTCTCAGTTTATCCACATTTTAGATACTTTAGGATGATGCTATCACCAGAATGAATTTGTAAAAAATATTCTCAGTGTTTTAATTGATTTGTAAGAAATAATCTCTATGTTTTAATTTGAAAGAAATATTTTCTATGTTTTAATTGAATTGTAAAAATTATCGTAGACAGGATCATGTCCCCACCCCAAGTCAATGAATGTAGCTTATCCTTCAGTTCCCCATTTAGCAAAATATTGAAGGGCAGGAAAGCATCCCTAAATCCTCATAGGCCGTAACACCTGTGGGTTTATAAATAAATCTGTCTTCATGTTAGACTTTCACAAGTAACCAAAGTAGATATTTTTATATGTGAGCACAATATAAACTACTATCAGCCTGACAACAGTCATAAACCTCAAGACCTTTACAACAATAAATTTCTTTGAAATTGTTGATGAGCAGTCAAACAGCCCCATCGCTAATGCCTGTTTACAAAAAGTCCCATACACGGGTCCGCCACAAGGAGAAGGTTGGTATGTCTGGGGGCCCGAACCTTTGAGAGGGCCAATAGTAAAAAGTGCAGAATAAAAAAAAAATTATAGTATATGTATATGGGTCCAGTGCATAACTTAGACCCAGGTACAATATTTTATTGTGGTGGGTCTGCCTATACAGTGAAGTCTACCTTTACCAAACCATACACCATATTCTGTTTATATAGACATAATTATAATTTCTTAGTTAGACTTAGTTTTATTGACGAAACACCGACAAGGTCATGTAGAGTACATGATTATGATATCATGCCTCCCCCCCCACGTGGATCCCTTAATTAATACGTATTATTATCTTAACACAATTACATTAAAAAACACAATAAGCATATATAATATTGAACTTCCTTACGCCAATGATATCCCAGTCCGCCATCCCCCTTTGCTTTCAGCGTATTGTTCAAAATAAAGTAAATGACATTTTCAGAAGTTAAAAAAAAATCGCATTTACCTGTAAAACTTAGGAACCGGAGTAGCCAAATCTTTTTCCGCCCTGTTTTTCAGTTTGTGACGAAACATTTTTCCCATTATAGCTTGAGGGTCCGGCTCATGAGTGTGATACCCAGAATCGTTTTGGTAAAGATCGTTGAACGTTGTAAGCCGCGTTTTACACCCAGTTTTATTATAGCACTTCCAATATGATTTTCCATCGTCTAAATGTCTTTCAACTTTGTACATGAATTGCTTGTATACAGCATTTCTACTTTCCCGGGTTGAAGGAATAAATGTTACCTGAGTGGCCATGTTCAAACGAATGAAAATGAAAATTAACAGATTTGTTTATAAAAATACAACGCAACCACGTTTTTCCGTCAAGGTTTCAAATATGACAAGTAGGCGGAATACTAAGTTGCTACGTAATAAAACCATCGCCCTAAATTCCACCGGAAGTTCCGCCCACCTGTGAGAAGCGAACTTCCGTCGGCCATTCTCGGCCAAATGTCCAGGACACCGTCTGGTATTGTTCTCGATTTTCATGTCAGGAATATAGTGCGTTCCTTGTTTCACGCGTTGTTCAGATTACTCTACGTTCTTTATTTCTTGTGTTCATTTTCGTAATTTTGTTTTTGGAGAAATGGAAATAATCGATGGAGTAAGAAGAGGGGTATTTTATTTTATATATATGATAATTATATGTATTGTAAGAATTCTGAAAAAAAATACGGTCATTTATCTGAAATGCACCACGAAAAGTTGTCGTGGTAGAGCCGTTTACGATTCGGTTCGAAAAACGACAGCACACAACCATGAAAGACTGCCGGAGGAATGCGACGACTTCCGTTTCAAAGAGAAACTTATGTCCAAAACGGCGAAGTTCGAAGATCCTTTGAAAAAGACCCCTTACATTTTTCTGCACCTCCAAAAAAAAATTTAAAGTCGACACTTTTGATTTTCTTTTCAATAAATATTTTAAATCGTTGAAAAAGATTGAAGTTTGAACTTCAATCGAATCTGAATGTTCTTAATCCATATTGAATCAATTTTCTTGGCCGATACAGGCAACTTTTAGAAAAATTCCTAAAAAATCAATCATAATTATCTCAACGAGTTTCTTTGCAATTTTACTTGGCGAGAATCTATTTCTTTAACTACAATAACCCATGTCGTTGTCATGGAAACCAACTTCCTTTGTAACGGACTTTGACTTTCTGCAGTACGCCAGGGATCCACTTCTGGGTAAACAGTGCTCAAACAGTAGACAACTTTTCCAACCTAATTTGAACAATCTACACAGCAACACAATTTTAAAGTTAGCAACACTGCCTGTGCTTGTTAGCGTACAGGGTTTGTGATTGCGGAACGTCGTGTGTTTTTTTATTCGAACAGTTTATTACTACTTTTTCAGTTCGTTTTACTTATTTCAATATGAGTACTAACTCTGAAGATGTGTTGGGTAAAAAGTTTGATCATTGTCTTGCTGATAGTTTAATAAAACTAGGTAAACATTTTGAATTTCGAAGTTATTACTTATTTCCAATGGCATTTGGAAAAAAAAGTGCAATAAAAATATGAACTATATTCTTACTTATGGTGATACAGTGATAACGCGTTCACCTAGCTTACTGTTAACCCAGGTTTGACTCTCAATGGTGCCAAATAAAGAACGCTTACCGACTAACTGCTCACTGTAGTCCGGGGATTAGTTTTGTAGACTTTAAGGTGTTCTGATTTCTCGAAAAATTGTAGATCCCGGTGCAACACAACCTTTGCTATGCTTGCACCATACATCAACAAACGACTTTCTGTCATGCCCGTATCCGGAGGGGTGATCTTACTGATCTGTCTCCCCACCCCGAATCTACATTTTGGCGTGAGTGCAGATTAAAGGCGTGCCTTTGTGGCCAATTTCCTTCTCTGGTTTGAAACCGCGTTATCATGACGTCATCATCGGCCCCAAAGCAGAATGGGTGACACTACAGATGTATCCCCCGTTTTGTCGCCAAAACTGATGCTATACTCTTAAAACAGAGGGAAAGTTTTAGGAAGCGTTAAAAATGAGCACATGTACATGGTAGTTGTATTGTAGTGTCATAGCATCCGTTCATCGATGTGGTATTTTATGAGTTGTAAGGATAAGATGAGCGAATGTTTGATCAATATTTAAGCAGATATGTTAAGGGGGAGCGTAAACAAAGCCATAAATAAGCTGGTACGTGACACTTCGACAAGGGTTGACAACTATTTCCGATGGGGAAAGCCAATCCTTAAAAATATGGTTACCAATTACACATTTTCTGCGGATGAAAACTTGTTCATAAAGTTTGTCTACATATATCCGGTTTAAATTCTATAATAAAACATTCGTTTGGCTTCAAAAATACTTGCATAGATGTGTGGTTTTTGCATGTATAAAATCGCAATTAAGCTGGTTTAGATAACATTAAAAAGATAAGAGAAAATTTGAGGCTTGATATTTTTTGCATATATGCGAGTTGCATATACGCGGTTTCGACTGCACTTACTTATGTATGGGCGTCTGTTTTTGGGAGGGAATATCCTTTTCACAACAGCTAGAAATGCCTGGAACATTTTTTCGGGCTTGTCTGCATGCCTTCTCTCCCCAACATCCCCTCTCCTCCCACTCCTCCAAACATCATCCCCCACTCCTCCAAACATTATCCATCCCACACCTCCAAGCATTATTCCCACCCACTCCTTCAAACATTATCCATCCCATCCCTTCAAACACTCTGCCTCCACCAAACACCCACTCTCCATTTACCCGCTTTCCTCTCTTATACTTCTTTTTGCCGAAGATACTTTCGTCTACTTCCACAAACTTATCCTTTCTCCTAAGCATGTCTTTCTCCCTCACACACATATCCATTCTCACCTCGTGCAAGCAAAACATTCTCCAATCAACCAACGTATGGTTACTTCGAATATCCAAGCCTGAAATGGGGGATCTCCCTCCCACTCACCGTTCACTGATTCAGGAAAATAGCAGGGTTCAAAAACTCTGTAAACAGCATGGCGGATTTATGATTTACCTACGTGTTTCAATGTTGAAAATTAATGGCTCCCTTGGACCATGGATTTTTATGGCAACGTTCAAAAAAACACATGCTCTGATAAGGCTATCCTAAGCTTAGGGCCAAGTAATTTCCTTCACCTCATTTTTAGAGTATAGGATGAGTTTTGGTGACAAGCCTTTCTTCTGCACTGGTCCCTACATTTTTAATGGGACTTTGCTACGGCCTTGCATGCTGTGATTGTATCGATACATTCTGTAAAATTTTGTTAACCCCCACAAATTTATTCATATCTACAGTCTTGTTTTCTATTCCTGCTTTATTTCTCAATTACCCTTGGAGGAGTTGAAGGAAAAGAGGGGGTAATACTATGTTAGATTCACTTTGGCGACTTTTTTTCATCATCGCCAAAATGGGCACCAAGATTCAGTGAAAGTATCCAGAAAGAGGAAATGTTAAGTTTTCATGGAGAAAAATTGTCATAGTAAGAGAAAGTAGTGAGAATGGAGGCATGTCCCTCCCCAGTTTTTTTAGAGCAAGGGTAAAATTATATAGGGTGTTCCAAAAGTCCCGAAACGGTCTAATATCTCGGGGAATTTCTAAGTTTTTTGTTTCTTCTGCATTATTAGGGCAATCACTTGAATCATGTGTCAAAAAAAATTTTTTTTGTGCGTGTAATTGCCAACGTAGTAACGATGTGGATGTAAACAATAGTGTCACTTTGTGGATATGAGGATTTCGGCCAATTTGGTTTATTTGATGTCCCTTACAACCCCTTAACGTGTTGGCCATGAATTCAGGGACACCCTGTATATATCTTACAATGGATAGAGAACTGTTGTTGATGGTGATATATACATAACAGCAGTGACACAACCGCATTGTCATGCTTTTTGGCGATTTTAAAATGGCCACCCTGTTTAGAGGTAAGATTTCTAGCCTTTGTCATGTAAACGTCCAAAGTTTCTTCTAATGTACTTCTATGTGTTATTTTAGTTGCACTTGACTAACTAGTCCCCAATTTCTGACCATACTCATTGTAAGTAGGCTATCTCAGCAGCAGCAATGGCATTCATAATTTTTCCTCAGTCATTTTCTCTCCTTTGTTCTGTATGCACTGTCTTTTTGACCCCCATGACAAAAATTTTATGATGGTATATCAGGTGGAGAGGCTATTGAATTGGATCAATTTGACCAATCCGCCGTTCTGGGAAACATAGCACTTAAATATTTGCAAATATTTCCTCTTCAGTGGAGTGAAGTTTGTTGAAAGATGATTAAAGGTTATAAGTCTTCGACTTGTGACAGCAAAGTTTTGTAACATATCAAAGTAAACATTAACATTGGTAAAAATTTTTATGAAAGAAAAAAGACCAATATTGTGCTTATATTTAAGTTCGCACTAAATGTGAACTTTAGAGCTATTACAAATGTGTGTTGGCAAGACCTGTAGGTTTTCTAACCCTGTATACATATTTTACCTATTAAAACTGATTCTGAAATATGAAATGTCAGCTCATTACTGACAATCACAACTTTAAAAAAGTTTAGCTTTATATAGAATAGGGTTTTTAAACTTTCTTGATCCACAACTCTCTTCACCTATCATAAATTGTCAACGTCTCCTAAATATACACCAATGTACAAATCACATGTTATAAATATTTTTGTATGAAATGTTAATCTCTCTCTCTCTCTCTCTTTTGCAACATCCTTGACCAAAACCCATGCCTTCCCCCCAGGAGCTTCAATGCACAGTTTTAAAACTCTTGATCTGGGCGATTCATGAAGTTAGGCTTACATATAATGATAAGCAACGAAACTTTACATTTTAGTCTTTCAAACTTAGAAAAATCTTATTTTAGTGTAAATGATGATTATATTTTAATCGTTGTAGAAAAATAGGGTAAGAGTTTTGGATTCCTCTACATAGCCTACAGTGAAGAGAGTTTATAATGACATCGGCTATAAGGACCAACCGCATGTGGAGCAATAGTGCTCCAGAGATCTTCGAGGTGGGGAGAGGGGCGATTTGTTTCCGATTCTTATTTTTAGCGAACTGTCCGGTGCTTTTCATTTCATTTTCCATTATATAATCCTGGCACTGGTGGATTTGGGTTAAACATATCACTTATAGCATTCATACCTTTTGTAACTTTTTTTCTTTTCTGTAAAAGAATTCATTAGTCAGATATTTCGTAGAGTTTGTCTATTTCAAATCCTGTCGGAATAAGAAAAAAATGTGAGATGGGTTTCAAGCCATAGATGTTCTTATATACAATGTATGTAATACATATTGAATATGCAGAGAAATACATAAATTTTGAAATACAGAGGTTTTTGAGGTGCATAATTTCTATTGTGGTAATTTGACAACTTACTAGAAAGAAATGGGTGTCCTCCTGGAAAATACTAGAATCATATTTTTCTGATTCAAAGGGTTTTTTTTTTTCATATGAAAAGTGTTGATGTGTTTAGAATAAATTAAAAAATGCATTTTATACTATGCTTTTAAAAGAAATATCTCTTGTAATAACTATGGTTAACATATATCATAACGGCCAAAATTGTGCAGTCCCTTTGAGGCAGTTGTAACCAGTTTCTACTGTATTAGAGTCATTCCACATGAAATCACCCTATTTTATGTTAAATGGTTGCTAGACCATTTGTTAATTTTTTTATATTTTCACCATAGGTGGTCTTGCTAGTGACTTGCTCAAAACTATTTTCGAAATGTTTTTATTTGCCGCCACTTTGGATTTACTCCCATTTTTCTTTGCAGTGGCAAGCAAAAATGACCATTTACAAGAGTTTTGAAAACAGGCTGCTGTGTAGTTTCTATTACAGATAGCATTCTGGTTTCACTGTTTTAAATTAGAGATCCTGGCCTTTCAAAAAGTGTATATGTGTGTAAGATGAAGGTAACAAAGCTTTAATGGGCTTAAATATATATAGCCCCCATAATGAGAAATTTTCCCGAATTTAAAGGTCTGTAAAATCAAAAGGGCTTGAAACTACAGAATGGAATTTTTGTTTCAAGTACTATAACTAGAAGGGTCTCCAGCCATGGTGAAAAAAATCCTGGGTTGTAAGCTCTTCTGGCCGATTTTGAGCTCAGAAATTGGAAAAATTCCAAAAT
Organism: Dysdera silvatica; assembly: GCA_006491805.2. Taxonomy (NCBI): domain Eukaryota; kingdom Metazoa; phylum Arthropoda; class Arachnida; order Araneae; family Dysderidae; genus Dysdera; species Dysdera silvatica. The sequence goes on along the minus strand of QLNU02015360.1, from coordinate 150,298,170 downwards.
TTGTGGATTTCAAGGTCAAATATCTAAAAAGGGACCCTCCAAAAATCAGAATTTTTGGCCATGGATACTTCTACTAGTACTTAATAAAAGCTGTGAAATTCATTTTGGGAATCACACTGATGTTCATGTTACAGGCTGTCAAATATCTCTAAAAATGATAATGTGGAAGCATGATAAAAGTAGGCTTAAAATGGCCTCATTTCCATTATTTTATAGTGTAAAAATTTTATGAGGGTAAAAAGAATTTAAGATAGAAATTTTGCATAATACAGAGTTATCTATTTTTTTTTTAATACATAGGATGTAATGGAAAACAAAACAAACTAAAAAAATAAAAATTAAAAACCAAAAGGGAAAATAAAACTAAAACCTAAGTGCAAATGAAACTAAAGCAATAAGTGAGAATAAAACTAAAACGAAAGGTGAAAATGAAACTAAATCCAAAAGTGAAAATCAAACCAACACCAAAAATTAAACCAAAACCAAAAGTTGCTGCCAGCTAATCAGTGTGTTGTGAACTAACAGAGAGTAAACATGTGCACTGAAAATGCTTGTGAGATTTAGTAGTTTTGAAAAATATTATGAGAATAATCATGGAGTGTTTAGTAAGTTATATTGGTGAGGGTTGTCAAAATGATTCTTATGGAAAGTCAATTATTAAGTCATCAGATTTAGTAAGTGATTCAGAACTTTTTCTTGTGGGGAAAAGAGTTGAGCTTGAAGAAATAAATAGCATTTGTACATATCATTATAAGAAGTATACCAAAAAATACCGACATTTGTTTGGAAATTAATGTTGTGACCCATTTTCCGTACATAAAAAAAAGTGATAAAAAAAAACCTTGAGAGAAGTAACTGTGGAAATGTGTGAAAAATGGCACACATTAAAACTTATACCAGGAAAGTCTGTTTGTTCTGCATGCCGTAAAAGACTCACTAACTAGCAGTAATGCGACTGATGATGATGATGTTGAAGAAGCACCTTTCACAGCTCCTGAAATAGCTGTGGAATCTTTAAATGAAGCAGCTGGAATATTAGTAGTTTCGCCTATCAAAATCAGGAAACTTAGTGATAATAAAAAACATTTGGAAGTTAAGCACACGGTAAAGGAGTTTCCTTGTGCAATTAAACAGAAACTAGGTGACTCATTCAATGAACAGTATGAGTTGGAGGATGAAGAAAAAGACAAGGAAACAAATAGGAAAAGGCAAGATGTTGTTGAAAGAGACATAGAGTATTTAATACAGAGTCTAAAAGAAAGGATTAAAAGTTGCACATCCAATAGTGAAAGAATTAAAGTCACCAGTATAGCCCCAAAGAGCTGGTCAATAACAAAAACAGCACAGGAACTGGGTGTGAGTGAGTACCTGGTGAAGAAAATACGAACACTTGTAGAAAAACATGGTGTCATTCCTGAAGTGAATTTAGTGAAACCCGGGAGAAGATTAAAAGAAGAAACTAAAAATTTGGTTGTAAAATATTATAAGTGACTACATTGTACATAATACAGTTGCTGTTTATGCTTTCCAAAAGCAGCTGATTCCATTTGTCCAGTTGTTTAACCCAAGTCTAAAGAAGATCTATTATTTCTCTGATGGCTCAGCAGCCCAGTATACGAATAGAAAGAATTTTATCGACTTATGTAAGCATAAACAATACTTTGGTGTGGCTGCTGAGTGGCATTTCTTTGCCACAAGTCATGGCAAGGGTCCTTGTGATGGAATTGGTGGGACGATAAAGAGCTTGTGGCAAAAGCAAGTCTACAGCGCACAACTGAGGACCACATCCTTACACCAAAGGCCATGTATAAATTTTGTATGGAAAATATTAAAGGCATAAACTTTATCTTGGTGACTGAAAGTGACATAAAAAATGAGCGAGGGCATCTGAATAACCGCTTCTATGAAGCTCAAGAGATTTGAAGAAACAAGAGATCACCACTGTTACGTACCCAAAGACTTGTCAATTCTTCTGATAAGCAGAATATCTGCATCACTTCAGAATAACCATGTGAAGTTCAAAATTGATAGATCACCACGAACATTTGATTTTAGTGAAATAGCTAAAAATGACGATGTCGTTTGTGTTTACAATGACTGGTAGTATGTGGGTAAAGTAATCGAAATGTCAAAAGAAAACAATTATATTAAGGTGATGGTCTTCAATCCTTGTGGGCTAGTTTTACACTAGTTTTACTTTATAAAGAAGTGATGTTATTTGGGTGAAGTTGAACAACATTATTAATGTTTTGACACTATGTAACTTCACCACTGCTACTTAGAGAACATACAATATTACTCAACAGAACACAGAACTGTCACTGAATTTACAAGCACATATGAAGAAATAGGATGTTGATTAACAAAACACAATAGTGTGTATTCAAATATACAATAGTAACTGAAAAAAGTAATGGTTCATTTTATAGAACTATATCTTGAATGGTGTAAATAGAATATAATTTTAGAAATAATTGTAATAAAATTTGCATTGCGATAATGGGAAGAAACACATATAGCCTAACTTTTTACACGGAATATGATCCCTCATCTATGATGAATTATTTTTACCATTATAAAATAATTATATTAATTTATATATTTTTAGTTTACAAAATAATGGAAATTATGCCATTTTAAGCTTACTTTTATCATGCTTTCACATTATTTTTAGAGATATTTGACAGCCAGTAACATGAACATCAGTGTGATTCCCAAAATGAATTTCACAGGTTTTATTAAGTACTAGTAAAAGTATCCATGGCCAAAAATTCTGATTTTTAGCAGGTCCCTCTTTTGCGATATTTGACCTTGAAATTCACAAATTTTGGAATTTTTCTAATTTCGGAGCTCAAAATTGGCCAGAAGGGCTACAACCCAGGATTTTTTCACCATGGCTGGAGACCCTTCTAGTTATAATACTTAAAAAAATTCCATTCTGTAGTTTCAAGCCCTTTTGATTTTACAGATCTTTAAAATCGGCAAAACTTTTCATTATGAGGGCTATATTTAAGCCTATTAAAGTGTCAGTTAGCAAAACTTTATCTTACATACATATACATTTTTTGAAAGGCCAGGATCTCTACTTTAAAACAGTGTAAATCAGAACATGCTATCGGTAATAGAAACCACACAGCAGCCTTTTTTCAAAACCCTTGTAAACACTCATTTTTGCTTGCCACTGCAAAGAAAAATGGGTGTAAATCCAAAATGACGGCAAATAAAAAAATTTTAAAAGTAGTTTTGTGCAAGTCACTAGCAAGACCACCTATGGTGAAAATGTAAAAAATTAACAAAATGGTCGAGCAACCACCTCTGAGTGATTTAACATGGAATGACTCATTAGCATTTTAAATGTATAAAATATGTTTTTCACATAATAAAGTTGCTTTATTTTTTTAAACCTGTGAACTTTGGAAAATTATGCATATACAAACTTATTGAGTTAGTAAATGTATATTAAAAAAAATTACATTTAACTTTCATCTTTTGCAGGAGTAGGTATTGGAGTTGGGTCTGTATTTTCCTTGGTATTTTTTAAAAGTAAGTTTTGTTTCTTTCATTTTATAAGAATATGGTTAGTGTGTGAAATAGCAGATTTTTCCCTCCCCCTCCACAGATAGACGGTTACAAATTTTTTGAAATGGAAGCAAGAAGTTAATCTTGTTATAAAGAAATATTTCTGACGTGTTGAATGCTAATGCAATTACAGTTGGTAATAAGACATTTTAAGGTAAATACTATACAGTCAAACTTTATTAAAATGAGTATGCTTAAGACAAATTACTTTTAATACGAACCATTTTCAAAAGTCCCATCAAATTGTACAGGAACCCCCATGTTATTTTTTCTTTTAACACGGACACGGTTGCAACGAAATACCATTTATCACAAACTGATAATCAATGGCTCTTGGAAAATTTCCTCCGCTTAATGTGAATAAAACGCTTTTTATAAGATCAGAGCTTCGCATTAATAATTTCAACAGGCTGTAGTTGCAAGACTAAACATGCAGGAGTGGCAACTTTTATATACAATTGCATAGAAAATATTTCCTGTTAAATTTATATTTGATAAGAACTGAAAAATATATTTTTTATCATAAATTTGTTAAAAATGACATAGAAGAAAACATAATGAAAGAGAGGGTGGAATTCAACATAAACTATGCACGAACTTGTATTGTTCTCGATTCTTTTACATTTGATGGATATGTCTCAGTGGATGATAACATCATGACATGCAGTGTTTCAATGGTCGCCGAAATAGTTGAGGCCGCTAATGGCATAAGGGTCATTTTATGGAAATGTAAACCTCAGTGACAAAAAATAAAGTTTAAAAAAAATACTTTACTTACTTTTTTAAAGTACAACCTGTTATTTTATATATATTGCATTGTAGTATGAGAATCTAGCAAAAATTTGGAAATCATTTGAATCTGGCAACAGTTGGAACACAAAAGGCACATGGTTATGAAGTAAGCCAAACTGAAGATGAAATGTAATGCAGAAGACTTTGCTATTTATGCATATGTTGTTAAAAAAATTTGCCTGAAGCTTGATTAATTTGACAGATTAGACCTTTAGCTAATTTATTTATTTGCTACTTCTGGAAAATATCATAGGTATATTATCGGTTATTGTTGTTTATTGTTTACCTTTTTTTTTTGTTACGTTGGTCACAAAAATTAACATTTTTCTTTATAAACAAATAAATTTTATTACTTAGAAGCTATATCTTTTAAATCTCTTTACTCAGTTTCTGCTCTATTTAAAACACTTTGAGGATTTATTTTATCATCAATTTCGCTCATATGGCTGTGACCAACAATTTTCCATGACCAACATAACAAAATTACATATTCGCGTTAGCCATACTTGTTCTTATTTCATTTAAAACTTTTTAATTATTCTTAATACTTGGATGATAGTTTCAACCCGAAAGAAGTAGGTAACAGTCTGTTTTCTCAAACATTTTTATAACTAAAAATAGTAAAAAAATTATTATTCAAAGGTAACAAAATGGTGCCAACAACTGCTGCATAACGAAAACAACATGCTAAACAACATGCATGAAGAATAAATATTTTGAGAAAAGGAAAAAGCAAAAAATCATATAAAGCAACTGAGATTGAATCAAGGGATGTGAAGTGGAAAAAAGAAAATGAAACATCAAAAGTTAGAATTTGTAAAATGTGTTCAAAGAAAAAAATGGATTCATCATCTTTCTTTGTGTCCAATCCTCAGAGTTTTGGAAAAGCTTTGAAAGAAGTAGTGTGTCTTTACGTCAGAGTTTAAGAAAAAAAATTGCTAAGAAGCAACAGCTAAGTCTGAGGCAATTAATGTGAGATGGGGGAAAATTTGAAATAAGAAGTTTTAGTAAATCTAATTCATTATCAGAAGAATTTTCAAAACAAATTCCAAAATTTTCTGAACATATTTATAATATTGCATGGCAAGCTAGGGAATTAAAAAAAAAGCAAGAAGATAATTTACAATCAAATGAGATATTACTTCAAACTGATTTTACCCAAAATTATCAGATCAAGCATTAAAATGAGGTCATGGTAGCTCATTGGAAAGCTGATCATGATCCAACTGTCATGATCTATACTGGTGTTATCTACTATAGGCAAGAACCAAACGATGATTTATTAAAGCAAATACATCATGAAATAATTTCAGATACAAAAAAGCATGTACCTCTTTGAATTGAAGGTTTTCTTAACTTAATCGCTAATTTTCAGAAACATTCACCATTTCAGTTAAAAAGGTAATTAATTGGAGTGATGGAGCTGCATCACATTTTAAAAATCATTACTCCAATTGCTTCCATGTCCTCTTTGAACGCCTGTGAATAGAATTTTGGGGAGTCTTACCATGGAAAAGGACCTCATGATGAAGTTGGGGCCGTCCTCAAATACCATGTATGGGAAAAAAAGTGCTACAAGGACAGATCATTAGCTAAACATGCATATGAATTTTTTTACTGAAGTGAATTCTGCTGAATTAAAAATTAAGTACCTTTATTATTAAAGCAACACTTTTTTCACGTTAGCCGATGTGGCAACAATAGATGTTAAATTACTCGTAAAGAAAAGAATGATTTTCCGGCACCTGGAAATCATACTTTTCTTTACGAGTAATTTAACATCCATCGTTGCCACATCATCGGCTAATGTGAAAAACTTTTTCTTTAATAATATTAAAATCTAGTTCGTCATAATCGGACATTCTTGCTTCTTTAACTTGTCGCTTTGGCAACGGTAGTCACAGTACTGCCACACCAATAGCGAACTTGTCCATGCAAAGTTATATATATATACTCGTAAGGGAGAGAGTGGTTGCGCCTGTAGCTTAGTAGGTAGAGCACCTGACCGGCAATCAGGAGGTCGTGAGTTCGGGTCCCACCAGGCGCCGGAAAATCATTCTTTTCTTTACGAGTAATTTAACATCTTTTGTTGCCACATCATCAGCTAATATGAAAAAACTGTTGCTTTAATAATATTAAAATCTAGTTCGTCATATAGGACATTCTTGCTTCTTTGACTTGTCGCTTTGGTAACGATAGTCACAGCACTGCCACACCAATAGCAAACTTGTGTCCATGGAAAGCTATATATATATACTTGTAAGGGAAGGAGTGGTTGCGCCTGTAGCTTAGTAGGTAGAGCACCTGACCGGCAATCAGGAGGTCATGGGTTCGGGTCCCACCAGGCGCCGGAAAATCATTCTTTTCTTTACGAGTAATTTAACATTTAAATACCTTTATGTTTCTCAAGAAGTGATTGAAACTCAGATTCCTTAAATGAAAAAAAAAAAATGTTTGATAATGTGAAACCCATGGATGCAGAATGTGCCATATTCTGGCATTCTGACTACCAGACAAAATTGGCCACCATAAGACAATTTCCCAGGCTGGGGGAAAAAGAAAAAAAAAAATTCTTTTCAGATTGACCGCCAATGCAAAAGTTTATGCAGGACATCCGAACCTTAGTGGGAGCCAGAATTAAAAAAAGTTGCCATTTTATTAACATTTTTTGGGGCCACAAAATATTTAGGGGGAGGCCAGGCCTGTCCTATCCCCTCTTCCTACGGGCCTGGATAAAAGGGCCCCAAAGTGATTAGGTCCAAGGACTACAAACACGTTAGGACATCGCTGCCTATTATTGTGACATAAAACTCACCAGACAAATTTTGGTACCACTGCCAGACAGTTTGGAACTTTATGCATGTATGGTGAAACCACTGAATGGAATTTAATCAGCTAACTGCATTAGTAAAGCGAGCTTTATGTGTATAAATTTGTTTACCAATACCGGAGACATAATTCCTTTTTTTTTTGCTCAAAACCTAAATTTATTTTGTAATGAAACAAACAGGATATCCGAGGTAGATGTTGATTCACCAGAAAATATAACAAATGATTTATCAATTGAACTAGAAAAATATTATAGTGTGTACTATCGTGACAAGTGGTATTTAGGCTGTGTTGTCTTATATGACGAAACATTAAACGTTTGTAAAATCATATTTTTGCAAGAGACCCTTGAAGGGTGTAAGTGGCCAAATCGTGATGATACCCAGATGGTTGAAGTTAAGTTTATTTTAAGTGGTTCTGTTCAGTTGAGTGGAGATCTACCATTTAATATAAGTAAGACTGAAAGAGATAATATAAGTAAGACTGAAAGAGATCAAATAACTGCATGGTACAAAAAAATGTAAAAAAGTAAATTAATAAAGTATTCAATATTGTGTACATCTTTTATTTGTATTCTTGCATGTTACGTTGGTCACACCAGTTTTAATTTAAAACTGCTTTTAACTAATTATTTGGGAGGATATAAATTTCCACTACATATACTATATCAAACCTGACATTTTAAGGTTTAAAAATTCATAAATATAGGATTCTAGAAACATAAGATTCAGAGAAATAGCTTTAATAAATAAGGTACCATTTTATAAGGTTGAAAAAAATGTTACGTTGGTCACATCCCTTAATTTTGAAAATATTAATTAGTATTTAAATAAAAATCCAACATTAAACATGTGTGTTATAATTGCTTAACATAATAAATTATTATAAAAGTGAAAAGAACTTTTACTATGCAGCTTTTATAGCAATAATAAGTAAAATTATAACCTTCAACAAGTGTAAATGTTATGTTGGTCACAATGGAATGACCCATAATAAAACCCTCGTCGGAAAGTAATCTCTATTTTTTGGTTACTGACGAAGACATTGACAACTCTACCACTTCAAATAATACTCTTAGTAGTGTGATGGAGGCTTTCACTGCATTGTAAACTGTACAGCATTTTTTGATGCATGAGATGTATTCTGGGGCTTCTCTAGAAACTGGACAGACTTGATTTTTTGGGGACATTGTGCTGATAGGAAGTGAAAACAATATGCAATTACTGAATTTTTTAGGTGCACTACTACAATTTAAAAATTTTCATTCATCATTATAAAAGATTGGATATCTGTTAGGTTTGAACATAGAACTTCTCGAACATTTTTTTCTCCTATACCAGACTTGAAATTTTATTTTTATTCGTTTTAGGCCATGCCTGTTGAAAGCACTTGAAAATTTGCACATCTGTACCTGAGGAAGAGGGTATTTCAACAAAAAAATACTTTTAAGTATGATTTCGAATATATGATGTCTGCAGGCAAAATGTAAACGATCTCTTTCCAACATCTGTTCCAAAATAACTGTCACTCCCTTTAAATAGCCGAGGTTGGCTGCAGTAGTGTCACAGCACAACACTTTTACCTTGTTTGTAAGCTCCCAATCAGTAAGTGTTTCATATACTGCTAAAGCTTGTTCTTTTCCAGTGCAACCCTGCACCTGTGGTATCTGCAGTATTTGTCCTATATTTCCACTTGTAATTATGACCAGAAGGTGCTCAACCGCCTGAGAACCTGTAACTTCTGGCAATAATTTTCCATCCCAATGAACGACAGCTGCTTACGCATCAGCTTCTTTGAATTGTTTCTTTAATTTTTCTGCTATGACCCGACGCAAACGTTGCCTGCATTGTTGAATCGAAGACCTACTTATTGATAGTTCATGGACATTAAGACCTAATGCTTCAGTTGTTGCCATTAAAATGTGAGCCGCATTCCTATCACTAACTTTGCATTTGTCGAAAGCAGTTGCAAGTTTTGGGGTTATAACATTACAAGTTCCATGCATCTTTCTTTTTTTTTGCTGCAACATCCCGATTGAATCCGTAGAGCTTGGTGGAATTGCTTCTTCGTTCATGATTGATTCTTCACCGCTACTACTTGCATATTGCAGTTCAATAAATTCTCTTGCTGCTTCATCCTCTCCTATGCTTTGCTGTAACTTTTGAATTTCTTTGGGTCATCTTTCTTTTCTTTTTTTGTGTTCATCCAATTTTTTGTCAATACCATACACAAAACCCGGCCCACCCTTTTTTCCTTTGATTTATTAAGAAAATCTTTTTTTCAATAGTTATCATTTTCAAGGCATTGTCATGTGCAATATCAAACAGATCATCTAATTTGAACACAAATAACTCTTCCTTTACTTTAGAATTTTACTATTTTTTTTCGTGTTTTTTTGCAATGATCTCTAATTTTCATAAACAGTTTCTAGTTTTTGAATGCAATGGTGGTGTTGTTTTAGAATACATGCTTTATTCCAAAAAATGAGCACCTCTTGAATAGCAAGTGTTACGCTTTCTCAAAGAGTTAATTTTACCTCACGTAGGTTAAAAAGAAGCATGTACAACACTTGTCTGTTGGATAGCAGCTTTCTTCCAATAATTTGGGGCATGTAATGTCCAAGCAAATAAACCGAAGTGTCTTTTGTAGGGTGTGCTTTGAAAACATTACATAACACGGAAAACTTATCAAGAAAGCGGTGACAATATGACTAAAAAAAACCCAAAATTTTGCTTTTCTCAGTAAATAAAAAATATAAGGATATATCTCAAACTCGGAAACTATTTTCCCATTGTAATCACCACATGGCCCTAAAGATGTAGTCTATAACAAACAAATTATATTAAAGCTCTTATCAACTTGCATTTCCCAAAAACAACTAAAACAAAAATACACAGGAAGAAGCTTACAGCTTTGTTTTTGGCATCTTGCCAAGAATGTTCCATTGACTTCTGTGAGAAGAAGCGAAGGCACTCAGGAGACTCAGTGGCGTAAAACGAAAGCTTCTGCTATCATGGGTGCTCTGTCGACACATGTGTTTATCATTTGATTGCAATAAAATTTTACAGGAATTAGTTTTTCATGATATAGAACAATTTTAAGAGGTGAGACGAATGATACTTGATAAAAAGAAATTCCTATACTAAGTTGGACCACCGTCATGAACCCTCCCTATGACAATAACTCTCTACAACGATAATTTTTCTCGGTCCGTATAATAGTGTTGTAGAGAGGTTTTACTGTAGGGGAGAACCATGTAATATGGACCACCCAAAAATGAAACACTCTGAATGCATGAATTTACATTTTTAAAGGCTAATTTTAATGTTGGAATACAAGGTATGTGAAGGGCATAGTATGATATAATATTTGGTGGTGAATTATGGACACTTACGCAAATATTGGCAATTTTCATTTTTTTAAAAGTAGTCCATATTACACTTATGGCTTTTAACATGAACAGATCAATGACATTGCCTGCGTTAGGACGACTTTATTCCTTCATTTACAGCCATTGCAATAGTAGTGTAGGTTATGGGATAAATCAGCACAGTCTTCATGTATTCACAATGAGCACTTGCTGCACTGAATCCTGTCGTCTTCTGTGGACTCGCCGTACACGGTGCAGCAAACGCTATCATCTGTCGGCATGTTTTACCTTGTTAACCACACTGAATCATCATGCAAATGTCCCTGGCCTCTTGTCACTTTTTTTCCCTAACAATTGCTGCCATCTACCCATTTGTTACCTTTTCTGTTCTATTGAATTTTTGTTTCTTCTTGCGCAGTAGTGGTTCGAAAGACGTGTAAATTTATAAAAACGACAAAAACTTTTAACGTGGGTGTAATATGGACCCAGCACATATTACACGACACTCAGAGCTGCACACGGCTGCAAGAACTGCCGTTTTAAAGGACCACAAACAAAATGCTTTCAGCCTGAAAGAGAAGTTTAATGCCCAGTTATGAGCTGTTCAAACTGACTTCGAACTCTAAACTAGTGATCGCGGCAATTCATAAATTGAAGATTCGTGTACCTGTTATATCGAAAACCTGAAATTTCTATTTTTTTCAATTACTTTTAAATTTTGCTTTCCACGATGGCAACACAACAGATGCTTATGCAACAGCCAAAGTGCTTTCACACAGCATATACCTCTTCTTCTAGCAGGTGGAGAGTTATGACGCCGGTCCATATTACTAACTCTCCCCTATATTATATTATTAATTAGGTATATATATTAGATATTTATTAATTATATATATTATATTATCTAATTATATATATTATATTAATTAGATGGATTAAGGTATAAATATAAAGTTAACCATTAGTAGAGAATATTGCTATGTAGCCATGTTGAAATGTAAAAGTGTTGGGAAACATTTTGTATGAAATGATGTATAAAAATAATTGCAACTAAAATTGTTGCAGTGACTTCCCCAGGTTGGGAACCACTGCTGTAAGGGATTTTGATTATACCAATCTCCTTTTCCTTATATATAGTCATACACATTTTAAATGGAATAGAAGATGAAGCACCAGCTTTGCGATTATATAATTAAATTCTTCTATAATGGACTCGAAAAGGGCCGAATGGAAATGTTGCTGTAAATATTTAATTAGTGCAAGTTTTTAGTGTAAAGAAATACACTTTTTAATACAGCTTTTGAATTTGTAAATTCACTATAATTGAGTTATAAATGGCTTTGGGGTTTGCATTAATTGATTTCATGGCCTTGAAACTTGCTTTGATTGGGCAAATTTTAGTGCATTGTGTGTTGTTTACTGTAATTAGCGACTGGAAATCGATTAAGATTTGGTCTGGAAAAACGTGGAAAGTCAGAGAAGTTTGAAACAGAATGTGAGTAGTCTTCTGATTAGAGTCATCTAAAAATTATTGAGGAAGTGTACCATACTTGTTTTGCTTTTCTTCTATAATATTGTTTAAAACAAGTATGGCTAAAATTATTAATACAGTATATATTTTAATTATACAAGGTGTATTTAGGAAACTTTTGATTATTTGAAAATGTTAATTGTGTTCTTGTAATTTAATTTTCAAATGCAGATTTTATGCTAAAAAATTCCCATTGCTAATTGTTTTATTGCACATATATTTTGTGTTCATAAATACTAAGTACAACAGAGTTTAGCTAAGGATAAAAGTGAAAAATAAGAAACTTCCATAAATGCTATATCATGTTTATATAAGTGGAACAATTCTCATCTTAGCCGATGATGTGGTAGTATTTTTAATTTACTCACAAAAAAAAAAAAACCATTGTGAGACATGAACATACGATCTCTTGATTTCTAGTTGAGTGCTTTACCATTAAGCCAAAGGCAGCAGGCATTCTTTCCCTTGCGAAAGTATATAAGGTGTTACTATGAACAAGTTCGCGATTAGTGGAGCAGTGCATGGATTTCTCTTTAGACCAAAGTAACAAGTTAAAGAAGCTAAATGTCTTATAGGCAAGACTAGTATTGATATTTATTAAAGTAGAATAATTCTCATCTTAACCAATGATGTGGTAGTATTAGATGATGAATTACTCACAAAGAAAATAAATGATTTATTGACTTATAGTGGGACACAAACCTATAATTTCTTGGATTCCAGTCAAGTACTTTATCATTGTTTTACTTTACAATTATTCTACTTTAATAAATATCAGTTGTAGTCTCGCACATTGGATGTTTGGCTTCTTTGACTCGCCACTTTGGTCTAAAGGGCAGTCTATGCACAGCCCCACTAATTTTAAACATGTCCATACTAACACCTTATATACTCTTGCAAAGGAAAGAATATCTGACGCCTGTAGCTTAATGATAAAACACCTGACCGGAAACCAAGAAACTGTGGGTTCATGTCTCACCAGGGGTCGATAAATCATTTCTTTTCTTTGCGAGTAATTCATAACCTAACTATAGCATGTTTTTAAATGCTCAAATTGCCAACTTCAGTTCTTCAGTAATAGAATATATGATACTCTTTTGTGTATGGAATTATTTACTGCTTCTAATTTAAAACGTTTTTATTTCTCAGGAAAACTGTGGCCAATAACAATGGGCTTTGGCACAGGACTTGGAATGGGTATAGCAAACTGTCAAAATGACATCCAAGATTTTCGAAAGTTATTTAGTAGGACCAAGGTGATAAACTCATGTATATATATAAATAAAACCTATTGTTTACAGTATTCATAATTATAATATGCAAAAAAATGTATCGACGTGGTTATGTGGTATTTCTACATGTTATGTAAATTTTGTTTTAGTAAAGATGCATAAATTTTATTACAAATATGCACTGAAGTGCAAAAAGTCATAAGATACCTTTCTTATATTGTGTGAGGCCTCCTGAGGCTTAGCGATGGGAAGCAACTCGACGTGAAATAGATGCAACTAGTTGACAGAAGTCGTCAGGAGAGATGTTCAACTATGCTGTCATGATGGCCTCTGATAATTCTGTAGTTGTGGTAGGTGCTGGATCTTGTGCATGAATGGCTCTTTTGATCACATCTCAGATGGCCTTCACCGAAGTCATGTCTAGCAATTTAGGTGGCCAAATTGTCATGTGCTGGAACTGTCCTGAATGCTCCTCAAACCAGTTATGAACAACATGGGTCCGATGACAGGCAGCATTATTATCCTGGAACATCCCATCGTCATTTGGGTAGGCAAAATCCATAAAAGGCTGCAAATGGTCACTAAGTTGCTGAACATAGTGATTTCCTGTCAATAACTGATTTACTTTGATCAGAGGACCCAATCCATACCAAGTAAACACTCTTCACACCATTACTGGACCTCCCCTCTCATCTGACAAGGGGAACCCACGGTGAGTGCTCCGTCGATTTTGATGAAAGTAGAGCCAAAATAAGGAAATACGTGTCTCGGCATTCGTGCCAATGCGGCTAATTTCCAGAGACATGGATTTTTAAAGATTTTGCATCCGATATATGAGCTTAAAATACGACATCCTTTGCAAACTAATAGGTAGCTTAGTTGGTAAGTTACCGGCCTAGTACTTCGTGTGTTTGCGTTTAATGCCCGCGGAAATCGATCACATTTTTTTAATATGCATCCTTTTTATATATTTATGCATTTTTATTAGTAAAAATACTTTGCTTACAATCGGATTTTTTTCATAAACTTACTTTAATAAAATTCATATTTACATATTTAATTCTGTGATACTATTTTTCGCAGTTATAATTTTTACACGAATTTTAATTTTTAATTGAAGAGTTGTAAAGGTACAAAAAGTTTAGGAGTTAGCTGTAAGTTTTTATGTGAATATAACTTTTATAAAATTTGCGTACTCATTGTCAACCTGTGAAGGGATGAAATTACACCAATAACGCAGTTTTGTTTTATTTAAGGATGGAAAGATTTTTTTCTGAAAACTTTTAACAATTCCATTAAATAAAAATGAAAACTGCGTTAATTCGTCTTATTTTGTCATTATTAGCCTTTGCAGTCATCCTCTATTAGCATCTATTACGCCTAATATTTTTTTAAAATATATTTATCTATTGAAAAATGTATTTTTAGTATGTAATATTTTATTTTATAACATATAAACATTTTATGTGTATCTCATTTATGTGCATTTTATTTATATAGAAACATTTTATTTTATAAAATGCAATCAATTTTATTTTAAAACTGACTGACGTGAACATATTTTTTGTGTATCACTATCGGAGGTGTCGGAATTGTTTACTGGTACACAATTTTGGATGATAATTATCATAAAAACATAAAAAAATTCTACAACGTGAGCATTTTATAAATGAATTGTTCGAACAACTGATTTTCTTTGTCTAATATCATCTGGAAAACAAATACCATCTACATTTTCAAAGACGCTTCTTTCGTTTGTTAACTTTGCAACAAACCAAGAGTACTGTAATGTATTCTTAAAATTCGGCGCCGAAAGTTGATTATAAATAAGTGAATGGATATTCAAAGCATCTATCTGCTCGCGTGTTTAAATGACTATTTTCTTGTAAGATTTCAACACAATTTTGTAACCTTTTAATGAAATTTTTTACTTGACGGAAGAAGTACACATCACGAGGTTAACAGTATGGGGTACAATGAGGTGGAATTACTTCAACAGTAGAAGAAGAGGTGCCGTCGTCATTTGTAAAAACATTATTAAAGTGTGCTGGATCTACTTAACTACATAACAGGCTGGATGGCTACACCAAAACTTTTTCTACTTTTTAATAATCAACAATTAAAATTCGAGTAGAAATTATCACTGCCAATAAGCATACAATTAACTTAATTACATAAATATGAATTTTATTAAAGTAAGTTTATGAACAAAATCCGATTGTAAGCAAAGTATTTTTACTAATAAAAATACATAAATATGTAAAAAGGATACATAAAAAAAAAGTGATCAATTTTCGCTGGCACTGAATGCAAAAACATGAAGTGCGGGTCCGGCAACTTACGAATTAAGCTACTGATTGGCTTGCAGAGAATGCTGTATTTTAAGCACGTAAATAATATGCAAATTTTTTAAAAATTCGTATCTCCGAAAATAAGTCGCACTGGCAAGAATGCCGAGACACATATTTCCTTATTTTGGCTGTACTTTCATAAAAAAAAACTTTCATCAAAATCGGCAGTGCACTCACCGTGGGTTCCCCTTGTGAGTTCTTTATATTGTTTCATTTGTGACAGTTACATTCATTATTTTCTATACATTTTTACAATTTTAGTTGTAATTTAATTTCAAAATCAAATGTGCAGTCCCACCTTGTTTGGCACAGAATGACCCTCGCTGTTCTTGCACCATAAAGTATAACCAACCAACCAACCATTATTGGACCACCACCATCTTGTACAATGCCTTGTTTACAAGTTGGAGCCATAGTCTCATGGGGTTTGTGCCATACACAAACTGGATCATCAACTCATAGCAACTGGAAATATGACTCATCGGACCATGTTACCTTTTCTCAGTCATCTAGAGCCCAGGAGAGGCATTGGCACCGATGATCTGCTGTGAATAGAGTCACCGGTGATTGATGCGATCTGAACGGAAAGTTCAGTGTCAGCCACCGATGACTGACGTGGCACTCAACGTGTTAAACTTGGAAGCAGATACTATAGAAAGAAAATGAAAATTTCCCAAACGATGGAAAATTAATTTTCCGTGGATGTATATACATGTATTACCGATTATTAATCGGTAATACATGTTGTAGAAGGATACATATGGTAATTTTAACCTATGTCTAGCAGCTTTGTTTTTTCGACCACCAATTGGTGACCAGGTGGCCTTTTTAGACCACCAAATGTTCTTCGCTGGCTCGAACCCTAGGCATACCCTTTCTCGAATACTAAAAAATTTCAATGTCTGAAAATTCTTGATGATTCATGGATATTTACATATTTAAAAATACACGGTTAGGTCACTGGCTTCATATATGTTATTTAAGTGTTATGGGTCTGACCTTTTCAACGCATTGGCAACTATTTCTCAGAATATTTTCACGACAAAATATTTATTCATGAAAAATGCTTAGAAAAATAAAAAGACAAATTCCAGAACAACTCTCGGCCCGGCCCGGTATAATTGATGCCAGATCCCAGTGATTAAGGAATACTACTTAAATCAAATGTATTTACTTCCTTCTACATATCTTTAATTTCTGTACTAATTCCTAGTTCTTTCCATAGTTTTCGCTCATTCTAGTTGTTTTCTTTGTTTTAATACTAATTATCTGCATTGCGTTCTTCACTAGTTTCATTATCTGGTCCATAAAACTATTTCGCAGAGCTTATTTATTAAAATATTTCTGTTTTGTTTCAAGCGCAAGGTTTTGGTTAATGTCATCTTTTAAATACAGAGCTCAATATATGATTACTTCAAATTGGTATCAGTTAAGTACAAATCTGTGATTTCTAGTCTGTTGTTGTCAACCTTTGTTTCTACTTCCCCTTGAAGTCCTTGAATGTTACTTTTTTTTAAGCATGTTTTAAATCCAACGTTTCTGCTTCTGAATCGGAAGCGATATCATACTCCGACGTTCTAAGGAAATTGTTAAAAAATAAGTCATTCTAAATAACACCAGCAACAAATGGGAGTGAGTCCAGAGAGCTCCGGAAGGGAGTCCTGCAACGAGCTACTGCTTTTTACTCTCTTCCATCCTCTAATTATTTTATTCTATTATAATTATATTCCATTTACCTGATAACTGAGGGATCCAGGAAAGTTGCTACCAGCATTTCACCCTCTGCAGATAATGAGTAGGCTGCAAAAATGTAAATAATACACCTAACTTTTTATCAATAGAATCTCTGTCATTCAAACTGTGCTAAACAGAAATGACCTTCTATACTTTTTTTTTTTTAAGTGGACATTCATTCCTTGGCAAAATGCTCATACAGTAGAAATTATTTATAGTGAACCCCAGTCATCCAGACTTCTCTTAATCAAAATGACATTCTATACTAATTTTTTTAAGTATTTCTTTATATGGACACTTAATAAAAAAATTGTATATATGTCATTTTATTAAGCGAAGTTCAGATAAACAGGGTTCATTATAAACCATTTCCACTGTTTAAACGTTTTAGCCAAAAAAACATGAAACAAGTGTCCACTTAAAAAAAAAAAAAGGTATAGAAGGTCATTTCGGTTTGGCAGAATTTGGATGACCCAAGGTTTTGCTGTTAAAAAGTTAGGTGTATTATTTACATTTTTGTAACCTATTATCTGCAGTGGGGAAAACGTGGGAGGGGGCAACTTTTCGGTAAACTGGTAACTCTCCTTAATTCACCATCTATCTCACCTAATAAATAGTTATTTCAATATTTATTGCATTATTAAAATACAAAATATTTTTTAGCTAAGGTTTTAGATAATCGATAGAAAAGTGAAATTATTCTACCTGGAATTTGCAGCATTTCTAGATATAAAATTGAAAGGAAGTTCACTACACTTCTCAAACTGTCATCATATATTTTATTTTACAATTTTATTAAAATTTATTTACATTTCATACATTTCAAAGTGTTGCCAACTGTTTTTAAATTTTACAATTTTTATATAGAATGACCCTTTACTTTGGCATGTGACCATGAGTTTGATTTAAAGACTTCAATTCCGAATCCATGTTGATTACAGGTTCCAGCTTTCATGATGCCCACTCTTTGGTGGCACTGATTAATAATCACACGACCAACCAAAAAGAATTATCTTTATTTCACTGCTTAAATGGAAGTTGTGGGGCTCTCAGTTGGTCTGTTTTTTACGAAAAGGTCCATATTTTCATCTCATGTCATTATTAATCTAGCTTTTTTTTTTATAATTTGGTCCCCACTGCCCACCTTCCTTTTCACACTTAACATATGCTATCGGAAATTAGTTAAGCATATATATCTGTAATATATGTTTACAAAGGCATTTCTGGAAGCGATGTGATAAAATTCATATTGTTGAGTACTGATTCGTCAGAGGTGATCGAGCTATGAGATGTTTATTATATACTATGTGGTGGGATTACAACTTAGATTAGGCAGGCAGTGACAGGACTTATAGGCCTTTAGAAAGTTTAGTATATTCTCTCTCCCCTCCCCACTCAGTTTTCAGAGCTTAATGGATTATTGATTTTTTTTTTTTAAATGTATATCCTTTCACATATACATAGTATTTCAATCTTTTTATTTTTTGAATTTTTTAATGAATTTATTCCCTTCTAGTATAGAAACTCTTAGGATTTTTTTAAGATGTATTTCATCATAATTAAGATAAATTTCACTCCAGGCTCTTGAGTCTTTTCCTCCTTTGCCACCCCTCCCCCTGCTGTACCCTGGCCCCAAACCAGAATTCCACACTATTCTACACTATTTGATTCCATATAGTGTAGAATAGTGTAGACTATTTGATTCCATATTCTTATTTTTATGAGTTGTTTGAAATCACACTTCTAGATGTAATAAGCAGGGCTGCCGCTAGCAATAATGTGTCCTGTACTTATTTTCTCAACAGGCCCTCTGGTAAAAATGTATTCATCATTCTAGGTCTGTACGAGTTCCGAGCCTGGGTATAAAAAAAAACCAAGCAAGTGAAAGAAAATTGCCTAAGGTCGATATTTAAATTTAGCGGGTTTCAATTAACATTAATTCGCAACTTTAATTCACAACTCTCCAATTTGCCACTCTAATTCTCAAGTAACTCGGTAGGTTTTCAACGTTAACAATAGCTATCATTATTGCATTTACAGAAGACCTTTACCTTACTCTTTTTACTACATACAGACAGAAAAACCAAAAGTGCATTCAATATCTATTGAAACCCGCTAATAAGCATTGTAGTCTGCAGTACCTGTATCCCCTTTAACAAGCCCTGGTAATAAGTATTTCAACTTAACACCTGTACTTCAGAGTTTCTAAACTCTGTAATAAAATGACCATTATTATACAATAATTTTTGCCACCCACGTTTAAGTAGCTCAAACTAGAGCTTTTTAATATTTGAAGAAAGAGAGAGTAAGCCCTCATCCCACATTCAACCAGGGTTCCAGCGTTTAGCCCGCGGCATCTTGACCAAATAGACGAATGAGGACAAGAACAAACGCATTTTTCTCCGTATATGAGGATGTAAGATATTATTACCCTTCACAGGGATAACACAATTGCCAAATAATGGTCAACACAGAAAAGCCTCCGGGGCGAGATTTTTGTGAGTTTTTCGTGGGGGAATTTATTATACAATAATTTTTGCCACCCACGTACATATAGCTCAAACTAGAGCTTTTTTTTATATTTGGAGAAAAAGATGCACCACCCTCTTTTTTTCTAAATAAAAATAATAATAAATAATATTTTCCTCCCTGTGAAGGGTAATA
This sequence comes from Dysdera silvatica, assembly GCA_006491805.2. Lineage (NCBI taxonomy): Eukaryota > Metazoa > Arthropoda > Arachnida > Araneae > Dysderidae > Dysdera > Dysdera silvatica. The sequence goes on along the minus strand of QLNU02015360.1, from coordinate 150,278,088 downwards.
ATATCTTAATATATGGAGAAAAATGCGTTTGTTCTTGTCCTCGTTCGTCTAGTAGGTCAAGACACCGCGTGCTCAATGCGGGGACCCTGGTTCGAATCCAGGATGAGGTCCGCGCCTTTTTTTCTCCAAATATAAATAAAAAGCTCCAGTTTGAGCTACATAAACGTGGGTGGCAAAAATTATTGTATAATAAATTCCCCCACGAAAAACTCACAAAAATCTCGCCCCGGAGGCTTTTCTGTGTTGACCTTTATTTGGCAATTGTGTTATCCCTGTGAAGGGTAATATCTTACAAAATGACCATATGTTCCTTCTCTTCCGTGCATGCCAGTTTTGCCTCACTGTGCCATAGGTACAACATGATGTATTTTATTGATGTATAAAATTTATATGTTTTACGAATCTTGCTATCTTAATTGAGGGAAAAAAATATAATTTGCATTCACTTGCTTATTTTTTTAAACTTCTCTGACGATATGTGTACTTCAAAATTTGACACCCAGCTGTGACTTCATATTCAGTCTTTTATCCTGTTCGTGAACGGTTATTTTTTCATTGGCTGTATTTCATCAGAATGGCCCAGGTACCAACATTTTTTACCACCCTTCTCCCAGCACGCCCATACACACAACTTACTGAATTAAAAGTCAAGGACCATCTGACATGCCTTCCCTATTGTCCAGTCATATAACTGTTTTTCCAAAATATATAAATGAATGCACGATTACTGATATCTCTGATACTCACTACAAATTATTGATGATAGTAAAGTATTGAATGTAAAGTCCGAAGTGCAAAGAACAAGTTTAAGACCAGTTCTAATTTTCAAAAATATATTAGTAACTGGGTCCAGCTCATCTTGTCATATGTCTATAGCATTACAACTAGTTCTATAGATGGTGGATCTAATGAAGTAGTAGATACTCTCTTACACAATCCTACAGTAGCTTAATAGTAATGTGTTAATCTATCATACTGTTAACCCCATGTTCTATTGCAATATTCACACATTGAAATAATAATACCATAGCAAATAGATACTGTGTTAAAGAAGGATAGTTATTAAGCATTGTTTACATAATAGATCGTTTTGTGCTAAATTTTGCTATGAAAAGAGTTTTAGTGAATAATTAGTAATTTTATCTGTGTGTACTTGTAAATTGGTTTGTCCTCATTGTGAATTATCTCCTCTCTCATTTGATTTTATTGCATTATTCCCCTTTTTTTTCGTGTGTATTTAATACACTCTTTACCTTTGTATGAAAATCTATTTTGTATTTTATTTAAAACTGTATGTACAATCTCACCTTGTTTGGTGCAGAATGACCTTTCCTGTCCTTGCTCCATAAAAATTCAACCTACCAATCAATAAAAACTAATAGAAAAAAACATGTTTAATCCATTTCAAGAGGTCTAGAATAGTTTTTATATAAATACTGGAAAAAAGAGTGAACATGGGGAATAAGCACTTTTGCTGTGAGACTTTTCATGTATATATTTTTAATTGAAATTGTTGAACTCACCTGTATATATATATTATGTTTGTAAATATTTTATTTTTCTCTTTAGATGGAAGAAAAAACCTTGAATTTGTGAAACGAAAAGCAGAAAATATTAGTCTCATATTTAGCCATTTTTGTTTAAAATGTCAATAACTTATTAAAATAATTTGTGTAGTTAATGTTAATTAAAATGATTTTAAATTATTCCTATTTTGTTTCTGCTTTTTAAGTAAGGTATGCAAAATTGTGCTTACAGAAATTAGTCGTGTGTTTTGAAAAAAAAAATCGCAGGCATTTATTTAAATAAGAAAAATTAATGTGGTGCATAGAGGAATTAAGCTATTAAAGAGCAAACAATTTATTGTGCATAAAGTAATGTTTTTATCATTGTATTGCGTATGACAAGGTGTACATATACAACGTACATATGATGCTTAAGAATGAGGTTGGTTTTACTCAATATTTTCTTGCTGAGAAATGTAGAAATCTGCTAACTTTGAAAGCTTATTAGATTTTAAGAGAGATTAAGTCTAATTTTCTAGTACATACAGAGATTGTCTTTTGAGTATATTGGGTTAAGGCATATAACAGCAAATCAAGCATTATATTGCAATAATAATATCCTAGAAATTTTTGCTATTTTTGGACAGCTTTTTCACAAATGTACCGGGCTCAACAAATCTCGGTGAATTATACTTGCTAGATAAGAATAGGACTGTATCTTTAAAAAAATAATAATAACAAAACTAGTGGGAAAAGAAAATTGCCGAGCCTTGCAAATATAAGTAGACTATTCATAGCATTGCTTCTTTTTATAGACAGTATAAACCATACTTCGATATTAAATTTCAAGTTTGAGAAGTTTTAACGTGTTATAAGCAACTCATAAATGTTTTTGTATTTAAAATGAAGCTAATTTTTGACATTTCAATGATACCATTGAATTTCGTGAAATGCTTATAATGTATGTTAGTGACCTGCAAAAGTTGGCATTTTACAAAAGAAATCTTGTATTCTAAACAGTGAAAATATCTATAATCTGCCAAACAGTGTCATGTCTCACATCCAAGTTTATATGTGCTGAAAGTTTTCGATCTGACAAATTTTGGTTGTGAAAAAGCAGAAGTGTAGGATTCAGCTTACTGATCAATTTGGCTAATGTACTGAATATATAGCAAATGCCTCCAAAGATTTTGTCAGTGTTCATCCTAGGCATTTTTCGAAGAGTGCTGCTCTCTGCCCACCCTTGAAAGCAAAAATCCTGCCCTACATGCCTTTAAAATGAAAAATTGCCACCCTTTTTGCCCTTAAAACGGCAAGATAGCATACTGTGTGATCCCTTTCAACATGACTGGATTCCCAGAAACGACTCCTCTTGTCTGCATCTAAGTGTAAAACTGTATCTTTTTCTTTTAACCATAAATTTTCAGTTCCTATGTCACCAACTTAAGGGGAGCTCATTCCCTCCTCATCAGTTGAAACTGGACGTGGCGGTTGGACTAGACCTCAGAAACTCAAATTGCACTGTCCGAAACGATACACTACCCATGCCCACAGACTAATGTTCCTGAATGTTTCCTTGGGAGTGGTGTAAGAATTGAGGAAACGTATTTCGTCAAATTAGAAACTTGAAATGCACCAAATAAGGTATCAGGGAAGGGCCCCCACATCCCTTTTCAAAGCTGTCAAAATGAGACTCTTTTGGGTACCGATTTTCATTATGGTACAAGAACGTATTGAATAACAAAAGGGTACAGTGTAACAGTTACTACGAAAATACCAAACGGAAATAGTATGGGAGTACATAACGTTATTATCACTGAAAGGATGACAGTAATGTTACTGGCTAATGGTATGGGGCTTTCGGTACTGTGACATACCGTTATTGGGAATGTATGCCGGAGAACGTTACTGACGTAATGGTATTGCATTTTTGGTATTCTTGAAAGTACTGTTATTCCAAACTATATCGCGAATAATGTTACTGGTAAATGGTATACTTCTGGTAAATGCATAAGCACCGTTATCCTAGCCGTGTGGGCTGTATTGAAACCCCCCACCCTTTTTCTAGGCTGCTATTAAAGCTACGACTATGCTATTCCTTATTCAGAGAGTGTATGTGAGGGCACTTGAAATGTCATGTCAGGACCATATGAGGATCCCAGAGCCCCCCATCCTTTTCCTAGGCTGCTATTGGAGCTAAGACTACGATATTCCATATTCAGAGAGTGTATGTGAGGGCACTTGAAATGTCGCATGCCAGGGCCATATCAGTGGGGGGATTCAGAGCCCTCATTATTTTTCTAGGCTACTGTTAGAGCTACGACTATGATACTCCATATTTAGAGAAGGCATTTGAAATGTTTCATGTCAGGGCCGTATTGGGGAATCATCAAGCCCCCATCCTTTTTCTAGGCTGCTATTTAAGCTACGACTACGATATTCCATATCCACAGAGGGCATTTGAAATGTCGCATGTCAGGGCCATATTGGGGAATCATGAAGCCCCAATCCTCTTTCTAAGCTGTCATTGAAGCTTAGACATTACAACTACGATATTTCGTATTCAGAGAATGTATGCGAGGGCACTTGAAATGCCGCAGTATTATTAATAAAAATGACATGTCAATATAAAATATCTATTCGATTTTAAAAAAAAAAGAGAACTGTTGGCAAAACGTATCTCAACCTACAAATGACAATGAGCGTTGCTTGTTCATTCCTCAGCAATATCAAATGCAGAAATAGAGAGGATGTCTTCTCAGATAAAATTAATATTGACTGATAAAAGAAATAGGCTCAAAGTTAACCAATTCAACAAAATAATGATGGTAAAAATAAATAGTTAAATAAATTACAGTAAAGCAATACACAAATGGAAGGATGCAAAAAACTGGCACTTGTTTATAATCTAAAGGAGAAAAAAGTTCATAATCTGTAATTTTGTAATGAAACAAAAATTTGGATGTGTTTAAATTTCAGTGATTTTTTCTATTACATCTCATATTCCTATGTTAAAATACAAAATTTCATTGCAATGAAACATGCATCAACACCCCCGTGCGTATGCTAGTGCATGGCTCTAACCTTACCTACCTCAAATAAGCAGGATAGTGAAAGTACAGATATGCTGAAGAGCGGAATGAAGGTCACTAATGTATTGAGATTGCAAGGACAGTTAAAGCATTATGAACTTATTTTCCAAGGAAGTTCTGTCATAATAAGGTAACTTTAATTTTGAAAAAAAAAACAAAATCGTAACGGCAATCACAATGACCATTTACTAGAACCATACAAAATTAAATGTGAAAATATTCCTTACAGTATAAAATATACCTTACTTGTTACTATACAGGGTCTTTACAAAATTGTGGAAAAAGGTTAGCTACACGATTCCTTGTGAAAAAAGGAATAAAAAATGTCCAGTACAATTTTTGCTTAAAATCAATATTTAATAAGAAAATTAAGGCCAAAGGTAAACAAATCGCATGCCGTGAACGCCCACCGTGAGGAAAGCAAACCAAAGAAATTCTTGGAGAGGCGCAGCTGAGCACAAGTGAGTTATTTTTTAACTTCAATCAGCAAATGTGCAACGATTACCTGAAAATTTAGCTACGTGTCCAAATACGTCATTGGAATTCCGAAGTATGGCAACCTAGTGAAGGTTTCTTCATCGCCAAATATTAGAAAAGGAAGCCAACGGAATACCAATCTTTTTTCTGAATCTGGTAACTTCATAAAAAATGTATCCTTTGGCATAGCCTCTGTCATGGGGGTGCAGGGTTAATTTCTTTATAGGAAGTGAGCAGAAGTGGGGCAATAAAGGAAGGGCAATGGCTATTTTGAAGTCATCTGTCCCCCTCTCCTCTCCGCATTTAATCCTGCGTTATATTCAGTATGTTGGTGCTATTATGTTATATGGCAGCAATGGCATATTGCTAATCTTTGCAGTAGGGAAAGCCCATGAGTTAAAGGACCCAGTTCGTCATTGTTCATTTTCCAAAAAACTTATAATTTGAGAAAAAACTGTATTTTATGGTTAATAAGGCAAAAAATTAATCGTATGAAATTTTCTTTAAAAAATGAAATAAAAATCATCAGTTTCCAAATGGAAGGAAATAGCCTACAGCAAACTCAGAAGCAGCATGAACCTACTCCAAATAAAGGGGGAGGTCATAAACAATTCAGTACCGCCAATGAACTCGATAAACCAAATGACTTCCAATTTTTTTAAGTGAATGGTTGATTTTAATAGGAAGTTGATCTTATTCAGGGAAGACCGCATCCCTCGTAACATCTGCCTTGTGCAAATCTTTCACAGTTATGAACATCGAGCTAAAATACTACTATTAAAGCCGAATCAACAAGTATCTGCTTTAGCTCATTTCATTTCCTTCGAAACTGTCCAAAATCGTAAATTATGAACTAATTTCTAAGTTATATGCGATTTGTGCTAGGATCTTGCTGTTGCACCCTCCTGTGGTAAATGTTGCCTCAGAGATATACTATGTTCTGTTTAAAATATTGGAATATGTGCTCATCGCTGGCAGTGGCCGATTATACATTTTAGGGGGTCATACATATGGAGTTCACTTTACTATACCGTTGATAGCAAATACGTCGCAAGCCTGCCAGACTGGCACAGGACGGAATGTCCCTGGGACACGACTACTTATAAAATAAGAGAAAAATACTATTAATTATAATATTTTTCCCACAACAACGAAGAAAAAAGGTTGAATCTAGTGGCAAACAGCACATCCCCATCCACAGTATGAGCGATTTTGCACGAGAAATCGCCAAATCATGTTTGCTGTTGATTATGACGTAAACAAGCTAACTCTGGGCAGTTTCCATATCCCGAAATTCAAGTAACACGTGACCTAAGCAAGTTTTTAAAAACCAGTGAAATCTTCGTTTCCTATCTCTCTTCGTGGCAAGGGACGCCTATGCGCGAATGCATGTGTCAGCGATGCTAAATGGGTTGACTTTGCCTTATTATTGGTTTAACTATGATTTGAAATAACTTATTAATCTAATAACTTATTGATCTTAAGCAAAAATTGTACTGGACATTTTTTATTCCTTTTTTCACAAGGAATCGTGTAGCTAACTACTTTTCTGCCATTTTGTAAACACCTTGTATATTATTTTCATTCCCTTAGTCTCTATGCAGTAGATTTTCTCTAGGCTGTGGTTCCGCAACTTTTTTCAAAGTAACAGCTGCCCCCAAAAATTAAGTGTATGCTCACTGTTTCTCAGTCTTCTCTTAAATTATAAGTTAAACGAAAAAGGGGAGGCATTGAAATCATTACTTATTTTTATCATGTTTTATTGTAGTTATGTTATGCATGGAGATTTTAATATAATTTACTAATATACATAGCTACACACACATGATTACAAGAATTAGATAAACAAAATTCAACTTAAAATTTGGCGGGAAATGCATACATTCTCTATCTCTTTCTCCCCATTATCTCTCTCTCCAGTTCTTCTGTTCACTCATACCTCCACAGAGAAACCTACATACTTTCTGATGAACTATTTCATATTGGATTTGATTTATCTTCTGGGCTGAAGTTTCACTGTCACCTTAAAGCAAGTGGACTGTACCTAGTGTCAGGTGCATCCTACATCAGTTTCTTAACATGACATTGGCTGCAATTCAGAATTTCCTTACTAAACAATTCCATGACAACTCTTTTTTTTTTCTGAATTGTCTATTTACTGGAATACTTCTCATTTTCAGTATTCTTTTTTTAAGTAAATGTCTATTATGGAACAACTACCAAAGATTTCCTAAAAAATCAAATTCCATCTGGAAATTTAGCAACCCATTGTTAGAGATATCGTAAAATGAGATGTTTTTGACTACAATGCTCTATTGTTCAAATTAGAGTTAATTTGATCCACAATTATAAAATTTGATGAGTTGTAAAGATGCAAAAAGACATCATTCCAGATTGGGGTTGAACCATCGACCTTTGCATTGAAACAGAAGTATCATGTTAATTAGACCATCAAAACCTAGAAGATGATTCCTTATCCCTGAGAGGGATAATAATATAAAAAAATGTGGGTCCATGGTATCAGGGAAAAAACAAAACCCTGCTTGTAATGTGAACTACAGTCGAAACTGCATATATGCAAATGGGTGTGTCAACGAAATCCTTTGCATATAAGCGAGTTTCGCATATAAGCGGGTTTTACATAAAAGAGGTATTCTCTGAACTACAGCGTGCAAATAATTTGCTCATTAAATTTTTATCGAATTTTATTATTAAATTAGATATTCTTATTTCTAATTATATAAATCATACACATTATTTATTTCAATATATTCATAATCACAGTACTATTACTTCATTAATAATAGGAAGTAATGTTGTACTTACAGAAACATATGTACTATATTTGTGGAAAATAGTGGACAAATTATAACCATATTCTTTTGTTATTTATATCTTTGTCTTATTGTTTGATTTCAAAGAATTTAAAATCGCCAACTTTTGATCAATATTTAACCCCTTGATGTACGATTTAAATTGAAAAAGCCTTGCCAAACTACACTATTTAATTTTCTTAAAATTTTGATATACACATATTTCTACAATCATTGAAAACAAAACCCATAGCTGCATTCTTTGAAGAATTTCAATATAGAAAAGTGACATTCATATTTATGACAAATCAATACTTTTTGTGATAATTACAAATTAAGTCAAACAATCAGCGCACACTTTTCATTTGTTGACGCCCCTCATGATCAGTTCAAAACGAATTACCTAAAAGTTCTTACTGCAAAGGCGTATTATAAAAATTTAGGCTTTTTATTGGATTATATTACTTTGAAAGTCAACATGCATGCGTAAAATTTTTATTTTCTGAGTACTGTAACCCACAACACTTGTTATCACCAACTGCAATTAAATTGTTTATAAGAACAGTGTTTTTAAAATAATTTCCATTTTATTTTATTTTCTCATACTATATATGTATTTTTGTCATGTAATATAATTTTTTTCATCAACACTTCATGTACTGTCAAGACATAAAAGTAGAAAAAACAAACCACATCGAAGTCCTGGTAGATTTATTGTATATTTACTGAAAATCACCATATTTACGGTTTATATTTAATGAACATTATTATATTGATTTAATATAATTCTTACCAAATTATGCAATTAAAGAATTGTGTAAAATGTTTAGAAACATTTTAAAAATTCAGTGAACAAAAAGCTAAAATATAAGTTGTTACAGTTTGTATGTGTTCGCTATTAGTGAGGATTAGAGAACAGCAAGCATTAGAACTGAGAATTAGAAAAGTATTCGTTAAATGAAGGTCTCCGTTATTCAAGGATATCTATTAGGGGGTTTTACGGTATTGCTTGTGATCGAAAAAAAGGTGAATACATGTATAAGTACATGCTATAATACCCTGACACCAAAATATCTATCATAAAATTAATCACCCCAAAATATGAGCTAACGAAAATAATAATACGTTCTAAGGAATCTCATGTGGCTTAGCTTATAAGGTATTAATAATAAAATGCAAATGAATAACTTTTATACTATCACGAATTTCCCAAATATGAAATACGTATTGCAGTATTAAATATGTATATATGTATACTGCTATATATTAATCTCATAAAAATTATCCGTTTATAAGTAGATACACTTTCCAAATTTAGATTCTACCCTCTAAAACATTAAAACGACGAAAACAGATACTGCTAATAAAATTACGTTTTTCGGAATAAATTTTTCAAAACGCTTTCTGATATTAGCTAGTTGGATTACAGCACGAAAAATTGCCTGCTGTGGTAGCCCTTACTTAATTTACGTAATAGAACGTAGCCTGTGGCGTCAGAGAATTCCAGTTTTCCTAGTAAATGTAGGTTGTACTTAAAGTGAAATTCTTTTATATCGAATAACAAACCTATTTCTACCAGTGCCGAATTTATAAATGGGCACTTGCCCAGGGCGCAAGAAGCTGCGGATTTTTTTTTTTTAATTGCAATTTATTTACCGTAGAATTCTGTCGATCAGCTCTCCCCGAGAAGGCGCCCTCCACCATTTTTCTAAATCTGAAATTCTGAAGAATTGCCTGAAACAACCCCCTGCTCCCCCAAGGGCGAATCCAAGCAGGGGGCCTGCTCCCCCCTGAAAATAATAAATTTACATTAAAAATAATTATTTTCAAGCAAAAAATAAAACTAGCACGTTAAATTTTTAAGCTTTGCGCCCCCATAAATTTTGTCCTGCATCCGCCCCTGCCTCCCTACAAATCCAAAAAAATCTAAAAACCGTCGTCAAATAAAATTAATTTATTCATAGAAAAATATTTTTTTTTTATCTTAATAATGATAAGGTTGATAACGTTGATAGCAATGATAACGTTGTTATGCATAGGTTGATCATGATTGCCCCTCCTACTCGCCCCCCCGCAACGGTTTTTTTTTGGGGGGGGGGACGAATCGAAGAAATTTTACTCTTAGCCAAAAGTGCTCAGATAGCACCTCCTTACTTTTTCCGCATTGTTCAGGGCGAGGGCGGAGAGACGGAATTCTGTGGTAATTCAAAACATATCTGTTTTCTTTAAAGGGGGCTAAAATGACTTTTTGGGCACAGATTACCCTATTTGTTCTAAGATTCCCGACCTCACATCTAAGTAAGGGGTGGAAAGATTCATCGGTTTCTGACATGTCTTCCCTTCGTTTGGATTTTTATGGCGCAAGAGCATCTGAGCTATACTGTGCCATTGCAAGATAACACCGAGATAATGAGTTGGTGGAAGTTACGCAGAACCGGGTGACCGGGTTTATATTAGGCCCAACATCAGCAGAAGAAGTAACTCACAACAATACGACGATTGAGGCGAACAAATTTATTCGATACTACCCAGAGGATATTGACTATAGTTTTTCAAATAAATGTGTCCATTTCAAGGTGTATGTGCAATTAGACAATCTGCAAACAATAACAGAGTTTTACTCTTATATAAAACTGACCAACCTGCAAAGTACATTTCCAAACCTTGAGATTGTATTACGAATGTTTCTATCCTTGCCAGTCACAAACTATACAGCAGAAAGAGGATTTTCAGCTCTTAACAGAGTAAAAAACATGCAAAGATCAGTTTTGGGAGATGAAAAACTTAACAGTCTGATATTGATGTGCTGTGAAAAGGATATTACTCTACACGGACTTTTCAGAAATCGTAGAAAGATTTGCCCAAAAAAAGGCCAGGAAGAAGTCTTTTCTTTAAATGCATGGATTAAAAATTTCATCATCTAAGATATTCAGATATTCGTATATTGCCATTTTAAAACTTTAATATTTCAATGAGTGTGCACCAAAATATGGATAAACTATAAATGAAACCCCGTATGCTCTTGCTACTCCTACAAATACTTTATAAATTACAGTTTGAATAACTACATATTATAAAAAAATACATTTAGACACTTTTAAAATTACGTGGCCAAATCGTAAAAGCTTTGCTTATCTGATCTTCATTTGGTTCTAAAAGATTTGGATTTCGGCAACTGTATTTGTAAGTACAGTCTACAATTTATGTTATTTGTTTAAGTTTTAAAATTAATCCAGTTTAAGTTGAAAATATTGATAGCTGATTTGTCGCAAATTGATTCATTCTCTTTAACTCTTCATCAAGATACTTGTACACTTCAAAGATTTTTATATGGAAGTTTGGAGGTCTCTGACTTCCTACTTTACCTGTGAGAGGATGTGTTTTATTGTCTGCTTAAGATATTTTTACTGTAGGCGACGTTTGTTATCCGTTAAAAAAAAAAGGAAACACAAACGGACCCACACACAAATATAGAGCTTTATTTTTTAATAGTCAAGTACTCTTTAGGCGTTCAGGTCATAAATTAACTTTAGGAGGGAATATTGACTAGAAATTTAAAGACGGTCTGGGAAAGTGTGTGTGTGGGTAGGGGATACTGGACAAAAGATTGGAGGGGAAGAGAGATAACAAATAAGCGAAGAGATATTTTGCGGAGAACAGTTATAAAAGGTATGTTTAATAAAGAAAAAGATAAGAAATTCATCTTGTTACAGTAACAGATAACATAACCGATTTTCACTGTGTATATGTATACATGCACATATGCATAACTTGAGAGTTAAATATAACGTGAACCGGGGGGGGTGCAAAACAAAAACCCAAAATTGTGTTTAAAATTACGGTTTTGCCTCTTTTCTGAAAACACTGGGGGGAAAGTGCCCCCCTCACCACTCAGAATTTTTCTTAGAATGGCTTGGCAATATTTCTTTACAAGTCAAAGAATCCCCAAAAGATATTATAGAATGTAACTATAGTCATATCAATATGACTAAGATCCACAAGCAAATTGATGAACTAAAGGAACTTTTCATCATTACTAGTGTTGACAAAGCGAACGGAAACTTCGCCATAGTTCGCAAAAAACTTTATCATCAAATTATCTATCAAGAACTTAGAAGTTCTACCACCTATAAGCTCTACAATTACAATTTGTCCACTACTACCAAGAAGATTATTGCCTTTAACAAACTTTTCAAAACCAAACATCATACTACCCAATATCCTTTTATCTTCGCAAATGTTGTTTCACAAAAACCCCCTTAAATTTCGCATTATTACCAACGGGATTAATTGTTACAATAATTCTGCTAATTACATCCTTTTCGATGTATTAAAAATCTTCGCCCATGAATCCAAATGAAATCGCCATAGAATCCAAAGAGAATTGCATCTTCATCAATAATAACGTATCTATAATTCAATATCTAAACAACCATGCTTACATTAATGATCTCAGTACATACGACTTCGAGAACTTATTCCCATGCATACCATTTGAAAAGTTGGAAAACGTTCTAAACACCTACTTCGTTAAATGCAAACACCTTCTTAAAGGCATTGAGGGAGAATACTGTCAAAACTTGCTAAAATTTTGCATCTGCAATAATTTTATCTATAATGGCAAGCACGTATATAAACAAATTTGTGGCATTCTACAAGGAACGTGCTACTCATCACTCGCTGCGAATTTATTCTTACACCATTACGAAAAAAATAGACCTGAGCACCTATGCAATGTATATAGATACATTGATGACATTATTGCCTTTAACAACCAAATGTTTGAAGAAAATTTCCAATATATCTACCCCAGTGAATTAAAATTAGCAGAAACGTCCGTTCAAAACAATTCTATTCACTATCTGAACATAGATATTAAAATCACTGATAAGAATAAATTAACAAGCATCATTTACGACAAAAAGATGGACTTCACCTTCCAAGTTAACCACCTCTCTAAATGCAGCTCTAATATTTCTAACATCGTCTTCAGAAACACCATTATCGCCATGGTAAGTAGAATATCAAGAATCTGTGATACTAGAAATGACACAAGGAATAGTCTTCAACAATTCACTATTCTCTTAATTAATAACGGATTTCCAAAATCGTTCTACAATAGATAAATTCAGAAAATTCTCATCTATATTGCTAAACAAAAAATGTTTAGCATATGCATAAAGTATTTTCATGTATAAATGTTTGTTCTTCACGCCACCATCATACATACTTCGCCAAAAGGCTACCAAGCTATAACCCTGTACAGAGACGCTTCAGCTGGAGCATTCAATACGAAACTAAACAAGTCGCCATCTTAGCCTGGATTGCTTATATCCTTTAATGTTATAATGTGTAACCAAGCAAAGTCTAGAGAAAATTTTCCTTATTACGTAAGTACCATTCACTATACATGCCATTACTGCATTAACACTAAAAAATACTTATATGACTGCTATAGGATGCGGACTTAGCTTTTCAGAAAGATTTCTTTAATTTTTTTTTTAAATATTCGGCTTTGTTTCCACTATTTGAGCATAAACCATTTTCGAAAAGCGTTTGTATATTTATATTCTTTTTTATACCTCTGCATATTTCTATTTTGCATGTATCAAATGTATCTACGTATGATTTTCTATTTTATTGATTTTACGTTTAATGTCCCTATATTGTACATATTAGTGTTTATACTGTAATATTATTTGGATTTGTACGTTCTGTTTTTTGGCGCCTTTGGGCCTTGGGTATCTCGCTGAATACATCTGGCTTATCTGATTTACTTGTATTTTGCAACATACCTCCAGAAAAGGCGCCAAGCATGTAGTCCTAGAAAAGGTCCCAGACGACAGTTCTGGGGCTGTATGCTTATATTACGTCGTATTTCTATGTGCGTGTATATACATATATTTGTATGTTTATATTTGTATCTAAATATATATGTCTATGTTTGAATATTGTATTTTCTATTAATCTTTTCTCTTACCTTAATCCTATCCAAATTTATTCATCTAACTCAACCTATTTTTTTATTCATTTTTATTTATTTTTTTAAAATCTAAACAACATTTATATGGATGTTAATGAAATGTGTGTTTTCGGTTTCATATATATTTCGAAAGGACACTCCTAATTTATATTAACTGTATCACACGTTTATTTACAAAAAGATAATTAAATTATGGGATTAATATTGCTGAACTGGGACGACGCTTTCCATGTCGTGTTGGTTCAGATGTTAAGAACAACTGTAGAATAAACGTGATAAATTTAAGTTAAAATTAAAGTATCCTATTTCAGGGAACTCTACGTTTAAGACGCGTAATAAAAAGAAATTTGGTCAACACTTACTTCAAATGATGCGCTTACCACTGGTTGAAAAATTAATAGTTGCATATTTTGTCATTAGAGGGTGCTAGGGCAATAAATTACTTACTTTCACGTCATATCCGAGTTTTTCGAAAATTCTATGACGTTATAACAGTGGAAAATAATGTTACTTCTGTGGATCTCTCGAGAGAACTTCAAAATTTTACCATAATTACCGAGTCGTCGTTATAACCAGGTTCGACATATTTAATACACAATATTCATACAAAAGAAGAGGGATTCAATCAGTATCATCTATATTGGTGGCGCCATCTGTTTTCTATATTCGCATTAAAAATGCTATACGAAAAACTTATAGAGTGAAACTTCTCTTAACGGACACTTTTCAATTCCCCGGCAAATTTTCATTGAATCATATGGACGCTTTACTTCTAAATAGCAAACATTCTAAATAACGGACGCGGACACTAAACAATTGAAGTTAACGGACAATGCAAAAAATGCATTTTTGTACTCTAAATTGTAAACGGATATTGTGGAACGTTAAAATACGACGAATAAGCTGCCGCCGCTGGGGGAGGGGGGTGAGCAGAACATTTCGAAGCACCCTTTTCATTTTTTCAATTTACAAAAGGAGGCGGGTGGGTTCCCTTTTACAAGAAATGCTTTCCATGAAGTCGAACAACAACTGCAAGAAATTTGTGATTCACAGATAGCCATTCTCCTCAGCAGCAGGCACTTTCAATAATGCTGTCTTTCAATAGATAAGAGCACTCCCCTCCCCCTCTCATTTAAAACATCAAGATTAACGAAGCAAAAATGTAGTTTAACAGTCTAGTCTAAGTGACGCCGATGTCCATATGCAGCTTTCTGCAAAAGTCCTTTAGAATTTGCATATGCCGGTTGTCGTAGGGTTCGCTGTTTTCATTTGAGAAAAAAATGTCGCAAAAACGTAAACGCTTATCTTTAATTAAGAGAGAAAACCGATGTTATAAATTTAAAAGAAGCTGAAAAATTAAGTGCGCGTGATTTAGCGGAAATGTTGGGCATTGGGAAAACTCAAGTATGTGGAATTTTAAAACGGAATGATGAACTTTTAAAATGTTGGGCCGAAAATGGTAACCAAGAGAGCAAAAGAGCTTTCCCTAAAACAGAAGGATTAGCTGTGGATACCTTAACATTTGAATGGTTTAGCCGTGCTAGGTTGAAGAACATTCCTTTGTCTGGAACTTTAATTCGAGAGAAAGCACTAGAAACTGCTCAAAGAAAGGGACTTTCTGATTTCAAGGCTTCGGGTGGCTAGCTAGATAAATTTCGAGCCCGACACATTATTTCTTATAAAAATGTATGCGGTGAAAACTCGTCTGTTGACAACGAAATTGTTTTTGACTGGAAAATGAAAGTTAAGGATCTTTTCAAAGGTTATGATGATAAGAACATTTTCAACTGTGATGAATCTGGCCTCTTTTTTCGAGCTCCTCCGGACAAAAGTATGAGTCTCAAAGGCGAAAAATGCAGTGGAGGAAAGATTTCAAAGAAAGGCTATCTGTTATATTATGCCTGAATATGATAGGCGAATTTGAAAGACCTCTGATCATAGGTAAAGCTATGAAACCACGATGTTTTAAAGGGTTAATGTTAATGCATTGGACGTACAATGTCGGGCAAATAAAAAATCGCGGATGAACAAAGATTTAATAATTGAGTGGTTGTTAGGCTTTGATAGAAAAATGCAGCGAGAAAAAAGAAAAGTGATTTTAATTTTAGATAATGCTTCTTCTCATCCTGACATTGCTTTGGAAAATGTCAAATTAATTTTTCTTCCTCCAAACACGACTTCTGTTTGCCAACCCTTAGACCAAGGCATAATTAAATGCTTCAAAACTTACTACCGTCAGTGCATTGTAAGACACCTTTTAGCAAAAATGGAAGACACTAAATCACCAAGCTCTCTTTCAAGCAGTGTAAGTATCTTAGACGCAATATTGTGGATTTGCTCTTCAGTAAAAATCACAGCTGCAACTATGGGTCCTTGTTTTGTAAAAGCAGGAATTTCCATTACCAACAAAGCCACTACAGTACAAACTGTACAACCGTACAGTACAACTGTACTGTTGTACTGTACATCTACTGTTGTACTGTACAGTACAACTGTAGATGATGACAGCGTGAAAGTCTTATGAGGATGACGAATCCTATGAGGATTACACGTTAATAGATGAACAATTAGTAACTGAAAAATAAATCCACTAATGTTGATGACCGATGATGTCAGAAACTGGATAAGGAGCTAGAAATTGCTGAAAGCGAAGAAAATATTATGAAAATAGTGTCTAAGAAAGAAGCCATTTAATGCATTAGTAAATTAAAAAGGTATTTTTTACAAGAGAATGATCCAGATAGTCTAAAAAACGCATCTGAATTAGTAATTCATGTGGAAGGGAAAATTGTAAAAATGTATAAAAAGCAAACCAAAATTTCAGACTTTTCTTTTCAAAATAAATTTGTAATGCTGTACAATTAAATGAAATGGATAATTAAACAGAGAGATCGTTGTAAAAGGTGAGTGTTATTTATAAACGTAAGATGTACTGCTAGTATATATATTTCCTATAGTTAATTGAATCAAGCTTCATAAATGTTAAATTTCAACTGAAAATGGTTTTTTTCCCCCCAATAACGGACACTTTTCCGTTCCCCGTCAGTGTCCACTATTGAGAAGTTTCACTGTACCCACATTTAACATACAGTTGCAGAGCAAAATATGTACCTCTCCCATTGAAATAACATTGAATGTAACCTTAATTTTGGACACCAGTTTATATTTCAATCGTTTATAATAGATTAAAATGTATATTTACAACTTATAAAAATTAACGCTTTCTCTGTATAAAAGAAACTGATAAATAAATCGAATTGAAAATCTTTTTTTCAGCTACAAAAAGCTGTGTAATAGTCGGGAACAATCTTTCTCTTGGAATGGAAGACTGTGAATATGAAATGTCTAAGAATAACAATACCGTAGAAACTCCATTATTCAGAAGCCTCTAGCGGGAGGACGTACCACTGAATCTTGACTTTTTCTTCTGGATGGAAGTGTGCAAAATCATTCACTTTCGTGATTCATTCACATTCGGTCTCAGTCACGGATGATATCCGTTCCTTTTTTCCCGGCAACTTGTTCACATCGTAATGTGGGTTAAAAAATATTGTTCTTGGCAAAATGAGTACATAGTTTAGAACAATTATGATTTTTAAAGGTGGGAGAAGATCGTATTAACAATTTGTTATTACATTGCTTTTATTTAAAAAAATATGTTTTGGCTTTGAATATTAACTCTGGATTATATATTTTTGAAAACTACTCAGGCATAGGCAGAGCCGTAGCAACTGGTGGATACAAAAGGGGGGTCGATAGTCCCCTCCACTTGAGCCGGAATTGTATAATGACAAATGAAATTAAAAGTACCGGAAAGTTGG
>QLNU02015360.1:150219737-150246399 GCA_006491805.2 Dysdera silvatica | reverse complement strand
GTAAAGAAATTTTTCGAATTGGAATCTTTTCCCGGTGATAATAATGGAAGTTTAAGAAATACTAAAAGTATACAACAACAATTTTGTGAAGAACATTTTGTTCAAACTCACACAAGAGATGAAACCGGGAGGTACATTGTAAAGTTACCGATAAAGGATAATGCGCGATCTAAATTAGGATATTCTAGAGAAAACGCAGAAAAGCGATTAAATCTTCTTTGGAAAAGATTAGATGAACACAAGGACATGGCTAACTTGTATAATGAATTTATGAATGAATATTCGATACTTCATCATATGGAGAAAATTGAGGACAATAAATGTTCTCACAACCAAACTGAATATTATATTCCACACCATGCAGTTTTCGCCCCGATAGTGCGTCTACTCCTCTGAGAGTGGTCTTCGATGCCTCTGCAAAATCAAGCAGTGGTATTTCACTTAACTCCATATTGTTAAACGGAGGTACTATACAACAGGATCTTTTTTTCAATTGTGACGCGTTTTCGAAAGCATTTATTTGCATTTAGTGCAGACATCACTAAAATGTATAGACAAATACTTGTCGATCCTTCCGATAGAGACTTACAAAGAATTCTATGGAAGTCAAGTCGTTTTGCCCCAATTGAGATTTATAGACTGAAAACAGTGACATATGGAACGTCTTGTGCACCGTTCCTGGCTACAAGAACATTAAGGGCGTTAGCGGAAGATGAATGTAAAGACTTTCCCACTGCAGCTGATGTGACTTGCAACGACGTATATATGGATGATATACTGTAAGGTGCAGCGACCCTAGAAGAAATAAAACAGTTACAGCTTCAACTTGTTCAACTATTGAAACGAGGAGGAATGGAACTCTACAAATGGGTGTCAAATCATCCACAGCTATTCCAAGACAACCCCAATTTGGAATACGCATTTGATTCGCAGCACGATACAGTGAAAACTCTAGGAATGCTCTGGCGACCTCAGTCAGATTACTTCACTTTCAAGGTAGCTACAAACCTCCAGGATAGCTTCACAAAACGGGACGTCCTGTCTACAATAGCAAGACTGTTCGATCCATTAGGTCCATCGGACCCGTGATATCTAGAGCTAAAATCTTCTTACAAAGACTCTGGACACTTAAACTAAATTGGTCGGATCCAATCCCGCCAAAGGAAACTAAAGACTGGATCAACTTCCTGAAACAACTTTCCGAGATAAACAAATTACAAATACCTAGACATGTTGTTGTTGCCAATGCCATCAAAATTGAGCTTCATGGCTTCTGCGATGCTTCAGAACGGGCCTTCGGTGCAGTCATCTACCTGCGCTCAACCAGTGATCAAGGAGTTGTTCAGACCTCACTGTTGTGCAGCAAATCCAAGGTAGCGCCCATAAAGCAATTGACAATTCCTCGTTTGGAATTATTTGCAGCATTACTTCTCTCACGACTTGTGTCAAGGGTAATACCTATCCTTCAGCTACAATTCACCCACATATACATGTGGACAGATTCTACCATTACATTGGCCTGGATCAACACACCTCCTGACAAACTTAAAACATTTGTGGCAAATAGAGTTTCAGAAATTCAGACTCTATGTAAAGACTACAAGTGGAAGCACGTTTCTACACGTGATAATCCAGCTGACATTATTTCACGAGGAACAGCAGCTAATGAGCTTCAATCCAACTCATTATAGTGGACTGGTCCCACTTTCTTGATTTCGGACATTCCAGATCCAATGGAAATTCCTTGCTTAGGCAATGATGACTTCAAAATTGAACTCAAGAAATCATGTAGCGATTTAGTGTTAAGTGTACACGAGAACAATAACTTTGCTAATATTTAAAAAGTCATTAATAATGATTTTACTAAACTTTGTCGCATTTTAAGTTATGTTTTCAGATTTTTACATAATTTGAAGAATCCCAAGGAGCCATGTACTGACCCATTAACCCACTCAGAAGTATGTAAGTCATCGAAAACCCTAGTAAAACTTGTCCAAGAAGCGGAATTTGTAAAGGAAATTTCAATATTAAGCAAGGGTGATCATTTAGGGAAAAGTCAGGTAAGAAATCTTTGCCCTTTCTTAGACAAGGATAACATTCTTCGAGTAGGTGGTCGATTACAAAATTCAGGTTTAAATCTAAATCAAAAACATCCGAAGTTACTGCCTGCTAAGCATAAATTAACAAAAATTGTAATGGAATATTTCCATAAGAAAAACATACATATCGGTCCCCAATCATTATTACATTGTATGAGACAGGAATTTTGGCCTTTAGTGGGAAGAAATCTAGCTAGAAAAATCGTTCACGAATGCATTGTTTGCTTTAAAAATAATCCCAAAACTGCTGAACAATTATTAGGTAATCTTCCATCCGAGAGAGTTAATCAAAACCCCCATTTTACAATTGCGGAATTGATTTCTGTGGGCCATTTCTAATTAGATATAAAGGCCAACGAAAGGGAATATTTCAAAAAGTGTATGTTGCCATATTTATATGCTTAGCTACCACGGCCATTCATTTAGAAGTAGTCACTGATCTGACCTCAAATGCTCTGATTGCAACACTTAAACGTGTTTTTGCAAGACGTGGAAAATGCTTGTCTATATTAACAGATAATGCTAAGAATTTCGTAGGTGCTAATTCTGAATTAAAAAGGCTACATAATTTGATGAGTAAACCCTCTGAAAATTTAGCTCACTACTTAACCTCAGAAAATATCAATTGGAATTTCATTCCACCAAGATCTCCAACATTCGGGGGAATTTGGGAAAGTGGAATAAAATCATTTAAACACCATTTACAAAGAACAATTGGTGCAGTTAAATTAACCTTGGAAGAATTTCTTACTGTTACTACTCAAATCGAAGGCATACTAAACAGCAGACTTTTATTACCCATGTCTTCTGACCCAAATGATTTTGAGACACTCACACCTGGACATTTAATTGGTCGTCCACTTAATTCTGTTCCTGAACCAAACTTAATTGAAAAAAATGATAATTACTTATCTCGTTGGCAAAGAACAACAAAATTAATGTAAATTGTGTGGAAAAAATGGAGTAACGATTATTTAAATCATTCACAACTTCGACATAAATGGCAATTTGAAAAGGAAAATGTTACTCCATATTCAATGGTATTAATAAAGGAAGACAATTTGCCACCATACAAATGGTGTCTATGCAGAATTCAAGAAGTTGTGCTTGGTGCGGATAAAAAGGTTAGAGTAGATATTGTAAAAACTGCTCATGGAATTGTAAAACGAGGCCTTGCAAAGATATATTTATTACCAATTAATACTTGTTGAATTTTTTTTAATTACTTGTCATATTTGTATATAATTGTTTTGTTAAGTATTGTAAATATTTTGTATAATTTTTTGCTTGTAGTGTAGAAATTTTGAATTTTTTTTGCCGCATTGCAATTCTTTAAAGCGCTAATTCCATCAGCCAACATCATTCTCCCAGTAAAGCGGAGAAAATTAGAAATAAACATAGATAATTTTATTATATTCTGGTCCGTCGTCATGAATACTTTATTCAGCGCCACCAACCCTTTGCGGACACGGGGATATGGTCAAACATGCCTTATTTGGTGTCCCCTACCACCCCTTAAAGTTTTGCCAGATATTTTCCAAACACCCTGTATTTATATATACATAAATTTTCGATGTAGTGGGAATTACAACCACCCTCAACAACCCCCTTGCGTACGCCAATACGTCTGTAAACAGCTGTTTCCAAAAATGAAGTTGATAAAATGAAAAGTTAGGACCAGAATAACTGACGTCCACCTTGGAAACACTCCTAGGGTGCAATATTAAAAATAAGACCTGATATTGACAGGACTGTTAAAAATAAGCAGTGACAAAAATCTCACTAAAAGGTTTGATTTCGCTTTACATATTCATAACTAAACGAATTGTAAATGTATTTTGCTTCCATACATATTTTACATTGTAATATATATATATTGAGTCCCAAAGGCGGATACAGAAAATATTTTTGGGTGGGCATGCAAAACTAATATAGGGACTTAAGGAAAAACTATCAACAAAGGCTGATCCAGGGGTGGGGGCGTACCCTTCGAGCCGCCTTTGTTCAGTCCTAATATTGCTGATACAGTAGTGCGGCCCATGGGCCTACAAGAATAAGCAAAATCGGCCCTTGGACTCAGAGGCGTAACCAGGGGTGGTTTTGGGGGTTGTAACCCCCCATTGCAATGAAATTTTGTATATTTAACATAGGAATATATGAGTTGTAGCTCTGTAACCCCTCCCATTAAGCCTATAACCCTCGCCTTATGAACTTTCTGCCTACGCCACTGCTTGAACTGAAAAAGGTTGAAGACCCCTGGACTAACTTGAGGGTTAAATATAACGTAAACTGGGGGAGGGGGGGATACAATTTTGCCTCTGTTGTAAGAAAACGGGGCACATGCCCCTTGCCCCCCCAGGTTACGGCTATGCTTCTTACGTTATGCAGGTTCAGCCAGCCCTGCTTTATAACATGGTTTCAAAGGTCATATATAGAAGGTCATCAAGAAATTGATGATTAATATTCTCCCTGGGTGGATTTTAATCAGTTTTATCAATATTAGTCCTAAATTATTGAAAACAAAGCTTTTTTGGAGCGATTGAACGGACGTGAAATGTTTGTTAAGTAAAATTTACATTTCCTACGAATCCTTTGAACTCTAAATGCGCAGTTATTTAACATAATTTTTATCAAATTACCAATTCAACGAAAACATAGACATAGGCGTAGGCAGAAAGTTCATATGGTGGGGGTGGGGGTTATAGGCTCAACGAGGAGAGTTTTTTACGGAGCTACAACTCATATATTTCTATGTTAAATATATAAAATTTCATTGCATTGGGGGGTTACAACCCCAAAACCACTCGCTGGCTACTCCTATGAACATTGAAGTAATCGTTGTGTACTACGTCGTTTAATGGGGGTTTTGTCAATATTGTAGTCGTTATTTTTGGTTTTAATGCTTCCTAGGAAGTTGAGCAGCCAAGAAAACAGTGTACGTTAAAATACGTTGTTTCGCAGCGGATGTATCAACAAATATTATGCAGCTGCCGATGTCAAGCCTAAATCCGCCACAAGGATGGGGAAAGAGGGGGGAGGTGTACACATAGTCCTACGCGTGTAAGATCCGGGAAGAGAGGGGGAAAGGAGCTAGGTTGTTGCCGGTATCGCCGAATTGCAGGGGGAAGCACATTGATCCAATGCCGGGGAATTAGTTTAGCAGTCACGTGCCACGGTATTTCAAACCTAGGTAAAGAGTGGGGAGAAGTGTGTGGATGGGGGATGGAGAGGGAAGCCTGCACAACTGCCAGAGAATGCCGTTTCCTCTAACAGCTGTACACCTCCTGTTGGCTTTTTTTATGAAAACGATAAAAGACTATCAACAGATAGTAAAACATGTTTGGCGCAATTTAAATAATTGATACTGACTCTATCTCATATTTATTAGGATTGATTGGTTCTGAGATTCAAAACGTCATGCAGGGTATTTTGATTCTATCAACAGTTTCCGTGTACTAAAGCTCACTGTTTACATATTTTGAATACGATTTTTGGTCATTAATAAAATTTAGACTAGGCCTACTGTTCGGGATGTGAAAGAACGGGAAAACAAGGGCTCTTGAAGTAAGTGGCAGGAAATAAAAATATATAGAAGAATAGAAAAGTAAATAAAAGTAGTAAAGTTAACGGAAAAGGGGTGAGAGGGGTAAATTAGAAAAAAGTTAAAGAACTTGAGAAAAGGAGAGAAGATACGAAATAAAATATATGAGAAAGTAAAGAAGAAAAAAAGTAATGGAAAATAAAACTTTGCAAAAGTATAAAAAAAAATTTCGCTGTGTTTCGAAAGCTACTGTTCTCTTCATCGAACGAAATGTTTTGCTTAATAAATAGAAATTATTATAAGCAAAGGTTTTCAAACTGTGCGTCGCGAGTTTTGGTCAAGAACGTTGCGATACTGACTAATATTTTATATCACATGTTATATGAAAATACTTTTAACATGCGATTTATATATTTTTATGTATGTGAGAACCGTCGACAATTTATGTAATGTGGGGGGGGGAGTCATGGGTTAAAAATAAATAAATAAATAAATAAAACGCCGTATTAAGCAAAATTAGAGAAAGTGTGCGAATGAAGATACATAAATGTTTAATCAAAAGGAAGAAAATTTTTTGGAGTGTAGACGCTTTTCATCATAGTCCTCTTAAATTGTTTTCAATATAGGTGTAGTTAATGTAAAAATTTTCATAATAATTTACATAAACAAATACATATATTCTGTTTATTTACACATTGATAGAATCATATCCTCATAAAAAAAACAACAAAAAAACAAACAAACATGGATTTAAATTTTCACAGATAAAAATTCACGTCAAAAGCAAAATCGCTTCAAATTGGAAAAAAAAAAAAAAAGTAACTTCCTTACATAATATTTTTATTTAACAGTTTTAATCTTTCTTTCGCAGTTTTTATTAAGCAGTATTAATCGCAGTGAACAAGATTTTCAATCAGTGCATATTACAAGTCCACTTTTATGACTAGAGGCATGGAATCCAGTGCAGGGTGTTTGCAGAATATTTGCTCAAGGGGGTGTCAAACTTTGTTGGGGGTGTCAAATTTTGTTGGGGGTGTGAAACTTCGTTGAGGGTATCAAATTTACTTTCAAGTTTTTAATTTTTCTCATAAATGTACTTACCGGAAAAGAAACGAAATAAAATATTCAGTAGTATTGAAACAATTCATCAATATTTTACACAAAAAAGTAAATTTTTTTTTATTCGGAAGAAAACAAAATTCAAGCATTTCTTCTTGGATATTTAACACACACAGTTGATAATTTTTGAGGTGGCAGGATTTTACTTCATATGATACCTTCTCCCTCCTTATATCCCTATCCGTATTTTTCTTTGAAAAATTGCTACACACTAAAGATTATTACAATTTACATGTGCAGAAAAAGTATAGAAAAATAATTTGCGCAATATTTTTTTCCTTTCTTGTAATTTGAATATTTAGCGGGTATATGAACTTTGAGTTTTAGAGAGATGTCAAGAAATTTAGGGGTGTTAGAGGGTGTAGCAGACTCCCTGATCATGTGAAGAAAGTAATGCACAAATTAAAAACAACTGAAATGAGTATGGAAGGAGTGCATATATGGAATAACTAGGGATATCGGAAATCCCTCCCCCCCAAAAAAAACAAAAAAAAACAAAAAACACGTGGATGTGAGAGTACAAACAAGAGTTGAGATATCGTTGTTAAAGGTAAGAAATCTAACAGATAATCGTTCGGGTATATTGGAAGGCTGACTAGCCAACAATGAACTGTTTATATTTTCAATCGGATGCCGAGAGCGAAGAAACACCCTCGGACAATGTGAATAGACGAAACCAAAAAATACGTTGGAGTAATGTGAAAACGAATTGCATAGGACAACATATAAGTAAGAAATTTGGAGAGACTGTTATCCAGCTGTGCATATATAATAGCGGATGGAGCAGACCAATTTTATAAGACTATTCATAATACAGTATTATGATAATTTTTTTCATGGTAAATCGATTATCATATTCTGTTGCTTTATATATTTGATATACATAGCTTATGTGTAAAACAAAGTGTATATAACAATGGAGTGTTGTGTGCAGTCATATTTGTATTAGTATATACTGTGAAAATCCTCGTTGGAAGAAATATTTTGATTTTATAACATTTTGAATAGAACCAGACTACAACGGAATAATGGTCAGATTGGTACGCAAATAATAATAGCAAGTTAATTAAAGACGGGAAAATTTTTCTCAGCATGGCCGATGATGTGGTAATATTAGAGGATGAATTGTTTTTTATATATGAGATATTATTACCCTTTACCTTGAAGGGTAATAATAATAATATCTCATATATAAAAAGCAATTCATCCTCTAATATTATAATGGTTAAGCATATGCGATTATTTCGTTTATTTATTAATTATTTTCCAGTTTGGATTTAGATTTTAATTAATAACGGAAAATTTTTTCTTTGTTGCAACAATACAAACGAATTTGAAAAACAAAACTCGCCGCGCCAAACTATTCTCAAAAAGATCGCCAAATTCAAAATTACAGCCAAACGTTGGCCCGCGAGGAGGCGGCTAGTTCGAAACTGCCTATTCATGTGTATGCTTGTGGATTCTAGCTCCGTATTTTGTGTTTCTCGTGCTTGTTTAAATTGGATTATAAATTGTGTACATAACAGGTAAGGGCACTTGGTATACCTTTATGTTAAAATTTTCAAAACTTTTGTGTATGTGTGTGAAATTTCAGAATTTAAAGAAAATCGGTTATGCCAGATACAACCCTAATTTTATAATACACGAAAGTTGTTTGTTTGTTTAGGTGTTTTATGGCGCAAGAGCATCTGGGCTATACTGCGCCGCGGAAGTTGTCATTAGTTGTTTTAATTAACACTACTGTATGTTGCGAATCTCATTTTTAATACTGAAGGCAATTATTACACTTCACATATTCCTCCATGTTCATAATAGGTAAAGCCGAAAATTTTAAAAAGTTAAAGATGGAACTGTATTTTGGCCTTACTGGGGCAGGGGGGTGCTTAACCCCTCTAGAAAAACGAAAGTTACAAATGAATTCTGTATGCGAAACATCAGAGGATTAGAGGCTATACCCTACACACAAGCACTTGAGGCTAGCTATGGCAATGGGCAGACCTTTCCCAAACGATTAAGTTGTAACATTATGAGCACACGTTCATTTATTCATTTCAGAAAAAACGTTTGCCTAAAAATTAATTATCTTTTCCTGATAAAATCGTATAATCATACGTATAAAATCATATGAATTAACATGAGTCATAAAATCATATGATCACATTTGTTATCGATACATTTTTTTCTCATTGAATAATAGACTTATTTTATGAGTATTTGATATGCATATACATGCAATACATTCAATTGTTTGTTTGTTGCTGAATGAAGGGACTCCAAGCACCTGAAAGTTTTTTGAAGATATTGCCCATTTTCCCACACGGTACTGGCTAGGCTGGTTGATGAGTTTTGTTTAGATCCTCTTCTTATGATTCGAATGCAAAATTTGTTTCATAGATTAAAACTTTTAGCCTATACCGATTCAAAGATTATTTTAACCTTCTAGTTTTCCAAACACTTTACCTAAACAATATTAAATACCAATAATCTTTTTAAATGATATGTTATATGTTAGCTAGCGTTTAAGTATTACGTAAGCAATATTTTGGCCATTTCAACCCCCAATAAGCAAAAATTAACATTGGCTAACATAGGAAAATAAGACCAACGGCAACACCCACATCCAAGGTGCTTACGTAATACTTGACCCTCCTTACGTTTTCGATTCCTTTTTTTTTTTACAATTATTCATTTCATGGTTACATCTATTTAAATGCGATTAATACATATTAATCCAGTGTGAACTTAATTAACTTTAGTTTATTTAACATTGTACATACATGCAAGTAATAATTCAAAACTGAAAGGCAGTATGTTGTAAACTTTAATACACGCATATTTTATTATATACTTTTTAGAGAGAGCGCGTAAGGTAAGGAAGTAACTGGAAAAATTAATCATATTAAAAACAACTATAGTTTTCTTTGTGAATGGACAACCTGCCGAAATCAATTTGGACGATATTTATTTCGTGATAAATTAATTTGTATATAACTTTGTTTTGTATTAACGATACTATCATAAGTCGACACTGAAACGAAACGTAGGAAAATTTTGATTTTTTAAAAAATTTTATTATGTGAAAATAAAAAAATTTAATTCAAAGAGAGAGGACCACGTTTGGTTTTGCTGGACTGTGAAATAAATTAATAATAAAAATAACTCGCTCCTCGTTCGTTCAAAGAGAACCTTTCAATTATTTTTAGCGCCGCATAGCGTATAATAAAAATGAGTAATCAGAGTTTTAATTGAAGCTCGTCCTTGATCCGAGATATGAATAAATAACGAGGCGTGTCCCCGTTTCTTAGCTTTCTTCATCGACGAAGAAAGAAAGAAAGGTAAATGGCATTAATGAGGGAAAAAATTATAAATAAACTAATTTGACACACTTACAGCACCTTCAACTTAACCCTTTCTATTCCGAAGAAACCTTATGCAATGAGTTGTAGTTCGTTTGACAATTCGTAATAGATATCCCTGGTAGGAAAAGCCTGTCTATAGTTTTCTGTCTGACAAAATCAACGTTCATTATTACCACATCTAGCGACAGGATAGTTTTCGTAAAAACAATGTACAGTTCTATTTCACATGTGAAAATTATTTACGGTAAAACAGTTTAGGACTGGAAGTGTGAAAGTTAAAAAAAAAATTACCTCACTTCTCATCAAAATATAAATATATTAGAAGTTGAAGGCAGGGGTGTAGGTACCATATAGTAAAAATGGGCAATGCCTAGAGGCCCTTGTAAATTGGAGTCCTCTCACTTCATTTTTGGGCCCTTATTTTAATAAAAACAGGTCCTAAAATGAATTCTTGCTTAAGGACCCAAAAAATTGGTTACGATACTGGCTGGAGGATGTTAAAATATTACAATTTGGAGCTTTATTAGTGTAGTGTGCAGTTCGGAATACTTCATCACGTACCACCTCGCCATTTTTCACTAGCATGTGTCCAGTAGTATTTTTGAAGGAAGGTAAGAAAAAAAAAAAACATCGAAGAATGCTTTATATAACAAACTCATTTTTCTTCCTGATCTTGAAGTACGTCAGCCAAGAGCGGGGACGTGACACTAACAATACCAATGAGGTTGAACATGACCTACATCAAGAACAAAGGATCTTCGCACCGCTAAAATTAAACTAATCAGATAGTATTATTAAGCTTTTTTAGAATGCGTAACTACGTTATTAATTAGTGAAATGGTCACAAACCATTGTTACGTGCGTAAAAAAGGGAATAAAGTCCTAGTTAACTATTACTTCGTTACGAAAAAACTACATGCTGTAAGTATTAATTTGATTAGTTTTAGCGTTCTAACTTGGCGGATTCTTCTATCCAAAATTTTCTTTTAAGGAATTTCGTCTCTTTAAGCCCATGTAATCTCTACACTACAAATAAGTTTAAATTCTTCGGAATTCATCTCTCATGGGGAATATTTTTAGTAAAACCACTATCTCCTTATCCAAATTTTTGTAAATGAAACAGAAAATCTAAATTTACGTTTTTATTTTGCGTTTATACAAATGTTTGTATAAAAATACCTTGTGCACTTTTTAAACATTATTTTTTTTAAAAAAGAAAGTTATAAAATTAAAGTGAATTTAGCATTAGGTAGTTTAAATATTATATTTAATATAACGTATCTGTAAGTTAAAATTATATATAAAAGGTATATAATGTATATAATTTATATAACGGATCTTAGAAATTGTATTGACAAAGAACATAAAGAATATAGTTTTAACTTATAACTGCATATTAAATAAAATTACGTTTAAGCTACCCGTTGTCATATTTATTTTAATTTTATTACTTTTATTTAAAAGATTATTAAAGTGTAAAAGGGCACAAGGACTTTATAAACACGCTGTATTTACTATGCTTAGCTACAAAGTTGAACAAACTTTAACATCTTTTTTCACAAAATATGGATGATCACAAAGAAGAAAAAGTTTGTGAAAGGTTTAAATAAACTCTCGTAGCTGTGTCACTTTCTTTATACTTGCATTGATTAAAAGATTCAAATTGTTTTTAAAGAATAGTAAACGTAGGGTACAAGTATAACGAGGTTTTCGATACTCCGTTGCAATAGAAACAGGTATCGCCCAGTTTTGTTGGCTGTTCAATGCGCACAAAATGGTGTCATTGGATAAACACTGAAACCACCCAAACACACGATGCTTTCGCCTACCGAAAGTCCTACACGACTTAACCCTGTGCCTCCGCAACTATCGTCCTACTTATTCCCATGAACCGCTACTAATCCTTGTAAACTGATTTTTTACGACATGGCTTTAATGTCATCGTATATAATCTGCAATGAAGATAATCTGTATTAGTTAGTTTGTGTTATGGGCCGTGCAGTATCACTCTAGGGGTGCCCGTAGCTGTTTTTTCTAGAAGCGCAGACGACACGAACGCCCCTGGGATAGAATGACTATCATTATGCTTATTTTCCATATGTTCGTAGTCATGAATATTAAACTTATTTGTCTCATTATAATAAAATATATGAATTTTAAGTTGCAAGAAACAGAATGTAAACTATTTCCCCTTGCGCTAAATTATCCGGGTATGGCCTTGCTTGTCGCGACAAAAGACTATGTCCATTGAACTACGCGTTTAACATGCCAAAGTAAGATAGAAAACCCAAAGCAACGCCGTAGCCAGGGGTGAAGTGGAAGGCCTGTTCCAGGGACCCAGGGTGAGGGGGCGTAAATTCGGATGACATAACTCACGGGGGAAAATATCTAAAATATATATATATATATATAAATAAAATTACCAATTATTTCTCATAAAAGTGTCAGAGTTCCACAAATTTTTGTTTATATAAATAAAAATATATAATAAATCATTTTCAAAATCATAAATTGTGACTAGAACGGTAAATGCATTATAGAAAACACAGAGGAGGAGAGAAATGGGAAGCACACGGATATTATGAAATTAATACCATTTTATGTCACATAGTATTATAGTAAAAAATTGAAGGCTGTGCAACCAGGGCCGTGTCACTGAGCGCCAAGCCAAGGGGGGGCGACAAAATTACCCAAGGACCCTAAAGTGCAAAAAACGTTTTATAAAAATTTATCTATAATTTTTAAAATTCAGAGTGTTTTAAACCTTACTTAATTTTTTAACGAATTCATTATCCCCAATCCTTGTATAAATTATCCTTTGCTACAATGTGTTAAATTAAGTGTGTAAGAAAGCAAAAAAGCCTTTTTTCAATAAAACTAAAATACGACACTGCAAGTAAGAAATTAGGAAAGTAACAACTACATCAAAATGGATGACTTGTCTGACTGTACAGAGGATTTTCCAGATTATTGAAACTCATGTAAGGCTTTAATTTTTATATTAATACAATTTAATTTTTGGTTCATCAGAAAAAGTACTTGTTTTGTAGTTTAGTTACATGTTATTTGTTGTAAGGAAATTTTAATTGTTATCGTGGCTTTGCGTCTTGTAATAATATTCAATATTTTTTGTAATAAGATTCGGTAGTCTATTGAGGAAATCTCTAGAAATAATAATAATAATAAAACATTGCGCCACAAAAGGAACTATTTTGAAAATTAATATTTAATCGTGAGAGGTGAGCACCAAATTTCGGGCTCGCACCGGTCGCCATATGACCTAACTCCGTCTCTGAGTATTATGATATAAAGTTATCATTGTAAAAGAAATCAGTATGATATTTTTTGTATGATTTCTATGTATCACTTAGGTTTGCATGTGCATTGTTTTACAACTCAATTACATAAAAAATCACTCAACTTACATACAAAATTCAGTTTCTTTGCTGAAATCCCTTATTAAGAAATAATAAATTTAATATTGAATTTTCTGTGAAAGAATTCATTACCGGGTGAAGTGAGTAAAGAATTTAGTAGCGGGGGCAGATTAGAGGAGAGACGGAAAGAAGAGTCCATTTGGTCTGTGACTAGGGGACCCAATCTGGATAGTTCTGCCAGGGGCGTAATCTAGACCAGCGGTCGCCAACCTTTCGGACCTCACGGACCACTAAATTCATAATTTTAAATCCCGCGGACCACATTTCGTGAATTTAGTGCAATATAAAGGTGGAAATTGTCATTCAGAATATGAGAATTTCTTAGAATATTATTTTTGTTTTATTATTAATAAATCATTAAAAATGCAAATAATATCCGGATTTTTCTGGAGAACCACCAGTGGTCCGCGGACCACCGGTTGGAGACCTCTGATCCAGACAGTTTTGCCAGGGGCACAAAATCATCCAGCTACGACCCTGACCCGAAGACCTTAAATCTCGACTATTTTGCTTTAAAACTGCTGATTTGAAAAACAGCAGTAATAAATAGATTGAATAGAAACAAAAATTACACAGATTTTATTGGTGCATTTAATTTATAAAAACGTTTCTAACAGCTATTTCGATAGCACACATGTTGCTATCATCGCCAGCGCATGAAAGCTTCTATTTATCATAATCAGAAGATGCCACGTTCTGACGATGATAGCTCTTTCTATAGCCACGTGCGTGCTATCGAAATAGCTATAAGCAATAAAGTTTGTGTAATTTTTGCTTCTTTTTGATTAGTGCAGTGTGTGGCCATTATATCGAGCTTCAGTTGTGAATATTTTCGAAGACAATTTTATTATTTATAAATTGTGTAATATACAAATTACCTTTTAATAAATATAAATTTAAACATAAATATACAGTACATGAAGCATATACAGGCGATCCTGTTTTTTACGACAGAATTTACGACTGAATCTTTTTACGACTGAATTAGTTCCTGAATGACCGTCATTAAGCTGCCGTAAATCGAAACTTCGTTCCTCATAAAAGCAATAATGTAAATTAGGTTTCAAAAGTATCCTTCACACCATAAGATACATCAAAGTTAGAAATTAAAATACTTAAAAATTCACTTAAATGCGAAAGTATGCATTTCTAAGCATCCGTTACGTAGAAACAAATATTTTATACAACTATAAAAACATGCAAATTCTAAAAAGGCAAAAAATCATTGAAAATTGCTTAAATCAAATCTTGTGACGTTTTGAGAAAATATGGTTCACAGGACTTGAAGAAAACAAGATGGAGAATGAAATGAATCGACCGAAGTGTTAGAATTTAGGTGAAGGGATTTGGTTGCAGATTAATGGAACACTGTCGAGAAGAGGATAGAATCTGTCGGACCTTGCAATAACTTAGTTAGAACTGTTGTTCCTTTGAGGCTTTTTTTTTATAGGATATAATGTTCTTGAGGCGTAGGAAAAGAATATTCCAATAGCCTTTGGATTAAAGACAGTTCAGGGGATTAAGGAGATTTTAGCTTCTGAATGCAAATCTGTCTGAGTAGACAACTCACGTGAATGCGGCCATATCTTATGACCTCGACGTAAAAGAGCACATAACAAAATTTAGGTTATTTGTCTTGAGAAGACGTCGTCGAACTCGTTGACTAATCTAAAGATACAATTTGTGTTTCAAAATTCAGCCATGCTATTAAAAGAATTCAGCTTCAGGAAGAAGGTGAAAAATATAGGGTTAATGTATAGATGACTGTGTTATTATTAATATTATTTATATTCGGCCATTTAAAATCTGTTGTAACCATCGGCGTAACTAATATCGGGCTAGACATGGCTTATTCCTCCCTGGAAAAACGATAATTGCAAATGAATGGGTGCCAAGCAATGGGGTGCGGGCTATAGCCCCCCCTCCTCTAAACCACGTTTGGCGCAGTATAGCCTAGATGCTCTTGCGCCATAAAAAAACCAAACGAAAAAACAATCTAAACCTCGAAGCAGCTACACAACAGAAAACAGCCTTAGTAGCAGTTACTCCGTAAGAGGGTGACACAACGAGTCCCGCCCTTTTTTTTTTCGCAGGACATCGGCTATGGCGAACGAGGTTCGAAACCCTCGTTAAACTGTAGGTCAGTTTACCAACACGTTCGGCTAACGCGGTGAGTTTAAAGCCGAGTTCACCATACTACGCATGTATGATAACAGAGATCACCATTCTGCAATGGATTGAAAATGGTTGTTGATATATACTGGACATAAGGCTGGAAACAGAAGGTCGCTTGTATGAACTGCCAAATTTTATCGTAAAGTACTTAACGTAGGAAGGCAATAAATATTTAAATACAATCACACACATACAAATGTTAAATTGCTAAGCAAGCGAAGGAGGGGTTTTAAAATTTGAAATATTGAAATTTAAAAATAAAATATATGTATTTTGTAAAATTGCATTTAAAAATATTTACTGTATATAAAATACGTTTTTTCTTCCCTTTTTTCTTCAAGGTGTCCATAATAATTAAAGTGAAAAAGTTGATCAAATCGAACATGGCTTGTCAATTATGTCATCCAATAACTCCAAAAACAGTCGAGGCGATTTTGAATGCGGCAGTGGTGTAATAATTATTGGACTATATCTGAATAAAATGTGGGCCGTTGAATGGTTCGATATTTCTAGCCTTTCTTCAATTATTCGTAATTAGCATTACATGCCAATAGATCGTTTAAATTGTCTTCATTTACAAGACTGCTGCATCATACTTTTCCTCTATGTTATAACAAATATCCATTGTCGTAGTGAATATACGGTTTTCAGTCCATAATCATACGAAATAACGTGATACCATCAGCGAATCGAAGAGTATTATCAATTGTCGTCTGTGGTGTGATATTATTTGCCTGTCACCTTGGTTGGAAGAATAATTGCCGCATTCTATTATATTCACGATGCCTATAAACGATCATAAACCGCTTAAAGCTCCTTCAGTGTGATTCATGTCTTCCTGCACCGACAGTCGCCTTTTAGAGATCCTTCAAAAAGCTCCTAACCTTCGCAGCAATGAGGTAAGCAATAAATTATTCGCATTTTGTTAAAAACAAAGAAATTGATATACATTTACGTTCCCAAGTTATTTTTAAAATCCTTATTACAGTACTATATATGAACTACGTTCTTACGAATTGACTTTGACGCATCTACGATTTTTAGATTCAGACTGGAACCTATGTTAGTTGGCTGATTTAATTTGTATGGTGCAAGGTCAGCGGAACCTATTTTAGATTCATAAAAGTTAAAGAAGAGAAAATGGACATCCCTCAGGTTGGACACGAACTTCAGGTTTTTAAATTATCGTCCCAATGCTCACTGATCATTTTATGGTGCAAGGACATTCATGCTCATGCTGCGCCACTACTTGCAGTTTTACGGAAGGTCAGAATATCTGGTGCTTAAGGAATTAAACAATGGACTGCGGCTTTGTAGAAAGAAAGCCAAGCGTTTGTCACTATTTAAACTCAATCCTGGGTTTTCTACGCACTAGATGAACTCGTTATAACTACGTCACCACATAGTTAACCACTAAGCTACTGGGACCAGCCTCTCGTGCTCATGCTTGTGAGTGGGGAGGTTTCCATTCATATGGGGGGGGGAGTGTGTGTGTGTGGAGGAATCGGTCCCAAATTAATTCTGACACATCCACGATATTCTTACGTTTAGACTAGGACCTAATTTTAACTCATCTAGGCTATGCTTGGACACGTTATAGGGAAAAGATCTAGAGGCAGAAAAAGCGGATGGATAGACGGTTTAAAGGCTTGGACTAGACTAAACACATAGAAGGCATCCTTTTATGTGAGTAGACAGGGAAATGTGGTCCGTATTAACCGCCTACCTCTGAATCGGAGAAGGCACTTGATGATGAGACTATGCTTTTATTTTTTGTTTTTGTTGCAATCAAAATCTGTCACGCAACAACCCCCCAAAATGCGTCTTTTAGTAACATATTAAATGATGTACTTTGAGTAAAAATCAACTAAAACTGATTGCAGCGACTTAGGTTAAAATGATTCAAAATTTAAAAACTGGAGAGGCAGGAAGTATAAAAAGTTTATAGGGGTTTTTTTTCACTAGAAAAGACCCCTAGAGAGTGAAAAACTTGAATATTTTACCAAATACATAATTATAAAAATAATTTTTATCTGTAACTGGGAAGTTCACATTCTGGACAAAAAACAAGCAGCCAATAATAATAAAAAAAGTCCGTAATCCAAAAAACCTTAATTCGGATGGTTCTCATCACCACCACTAAAAATACGGTACCGTGTTTCGGGGTTACTTAAGCCATTTTTCAATTTAAGGCATCTGTCGATTCAATAGCATTTACTGTAGAATTTAGTAACTGTAGAAGTAGAGAATGTTTTGTCCAATCTTAATATTGCTGGCACATTGGTGCGGCCCGCCAGTCAACAAAAGTTGGTCCTTGGACTGAAAAAGGTTGACCATCCCTGATGTGAGGTAACCCCAATATTACGAAATAAGTATAAAAATATCGATTTATTTCAGAATAAATAAAAGTTTAGTTATTATTTTTAAATTAAAATAAATTACAATTATGTAGCAAATATATAGTATATCGAGATAGAGGTGAATTGTTATTTGCAAAAATACCTTTTATTATACCATTGTTTGGCGCAGTATAGCCCAGATGCTCTTGCGCCATAAAACATCCAAACAAACAAACCTACCATTGTCGAAAAAAATAGAATCATTTATTAAAAAAAATAATATAAAATTTATAATGACCATATGAAATCTTCTATGGAATGTAAGCAAATTAGTTGTTAGTAATAGTTATAAACAGTAGCAGAGCAATTCAAAACTCATGCAAGGTTCAAGTGGCTTTAAATGATGTGATGCGGCCTTAGAGAAAATAATGTGAATGGGGCGCTTAAACCCCCTGAGACGCTCTCTTTACTACGCCACTGGTTATAAGCGAATCTGTGCAGTAGTTAGGGGACGTCCTCAAAATGGCCGTATTTACATTGTTATTTACGACTGACTTCTTAGGCATTATTAGTCATGGATAGTTAAACTTCCCCACCCCATCGATCTATTATCATAAAATTTCCCGCCAAAAACGACCACCGTTGTTTATTTCCAATGGCACCTAAGTCCCTTCTCCTTAGTTACGTCAATGTTCATATATCTTCAAATTTATTTTTTATTTTTTTAATTCATTGTGAACATGATTCGTATTTTAATTTTATTATAATCGGGGATGAAACCAGGAACGAAAACCGTTTAAAAAACTCCAAACTAGCGGTAAGTCACTATACAGGCAATTTAGTTTATTGGTATTTCCATGTACGTTGTTTCTGGCATCAAATTATAGATGGCGCTACATGTGTTTCCATTATATCGCCACATTTTACTTCGAAAGTTTTCATTAATTCAAATGTTATATTTGAAATTATGTATAACATAGTGACATAAATTAGTTAATTGAAAATGGTTGTTCTAAATGATTTATTCGAAAGCAAAACAAAAAAAATCGAAAAAGGCAATCGGTAATTACAAAAAAAAAATAAATAAATAAATAAAAAAGGGTGCGAAAGTGGAGTAGTCTGAATTGAGTTACGTTACTTTGTGTAACGTTTTGCACATCGAGCTGGTGAAAGCCAGTCGCAGACATGGTTCCAACTCTGGGCCGCGAGCATGCGTCAACCTGTAGCAGCATCCTTCGCAACCCACGCCCAGAGGACTTTTTCTATTTATCGGCCAACACATTTACGTGCACATTACGTCGCAATGGGCGATGACTTTTGTCCGAGACCTTCCCAAGGGCAAAGTCGAACATTGCTGCTCCACTAGTTGGCCCTTGTGCATACATCACCAACGCGCACATAAGAATTAGTAATCGGTCTGCTACATAATACCCTGAAGTTCTAACATTTCCAGACTGATTGTTAATTTATATTTTAAAATTCATTAAAATTAAACTGTAATTAAATATTTTGTGACTGCTATTCTCTAGCAATTCTCATTCCACAGATGACCTTTTATTTAATTCTTTAATAATTTAACTATATCAAACAACAAACAAATAACTATATATTTGTTTTCTAGAATGTTAATAGATGGCAGCACGGGTCACTTTTTAAACTTACTAAATTTTAAGAAGTGGCGCCGACTTCATGGGTTCGAGACACTTTTTGAACCCTCAATAATTTTGTTGTGGGTTCCTCGAACCCCTAATATTTTTGCTCGTGGGGAAAATACGCGTATGGAAATATATGTACAACATCATTTGACTTCTTTTTTCATCTAAATGTTCTTGTAAGATATCATTACCCTTCTCCGGGCTAACATAATTGCCAAATACTGGTCAATACACAAAGCCCCGGGCGAGTCTTTGTGATATTATTTTTACGTCTATAAAAGCAAAATAATTTAAATATATACTTATTAAAAAAAAAAATATTTTTCTATAATTAACTATAATTTGCTTCATTTTAACATTTCAGGTGTCTTATTGTACCAGATAATCTGATAATGAAATTTAAATTACTCTTAAATCCTTTGAAAAACGCGCCCGTCATTTGATTTAAAATTTTCGGAACCCCCAGTAGTTTTTCAAGTCGGCGCTTATGATTTTAAGGGATATCGAAAAAGAGAGTTTCTC
The DNA here is from genome assembly GCA_006491805.2 of Dysdera silvatica. Classification (NCBI taxonomy): domain Eukaryota; kingdom Metazoa; phylum Arthropoda; class Arachnida; order Araneae; family Dysderidae; genus Dysdera; species Dysdera silvatica. The sequence goes on along the minus strand of QLNU02015360.1, from coordinate 150,226,153 downwards.
CTGTTTTTTAGCGCATTATTAGTAACGAATATCTAAGTAGTGGTACAGAAAATACGTGCTAAATCTAAATGCCCAAAATAAATAATTATATGTTATTGATCATTATACAGGGCTCCCTAGGAAAGTCCTAATGCGGCCACAACTTTTGAACCAAGATAGATTTTGCAGTGAAAGTTAGGTATTGGTATAGTAAAATGACTATGCACTATCAGATGAGATGAACAGCAGCGCCCCTGGTGGCGAATCGATGAAGTTAAATTTTTTTTTCTCGAAAAATAATAAAGATAGAGAAATATTTTCAATTAGAAAGTTGTAGAGCATCCTTCAGTTAGTAAGAAAAGACATATATCTTACTTGCTGTATGTACACGTACTGCTACAAAGTGAGGTCTTAGTTTCAATGCATCGTTTTCAGTTAATTCTTTCTGATGCTTTAACCCTTTCGACCCGGGTTTTGCATGATTAAAATTTAACTATGAAATGTAGTTTAATTTAATGTTGACATACTAAAGGAAGTATACTATGAGTTGAAAGTTTTTCACTTTTTCCGTTTCCTGAAAATCTCCTGGGACAATATGTCCCAATCCCAAATTGACACCCTTTTGTTTGGCAGTTACTTTAAATTCGTCTTTTCGCAAATTTGGCGCCTTTTGAAACTCTCGAGACGGCACCTTTGGGATTTCTATTTTGGCAAACGCATATTTACGCCTCTGAACTCATGACATCTGAACTATTACATTAAAAAAAAAAGACAAGCATTTTTTACATTTTCGTCCCTTACCCAAGCAAAAATCCTGGATGCGCTACTTATCGGAACTGAAACATGAAATTATCGAAAAATAAAATTATAAAATGCTCACCAAAGTTCTGAAGAATACATGTTAATTTTAATAAACATAAAACACAAGTATGTGCTTAATTACTGCTTCGAAAAGAAATCTTGACTGACGTTTGTTTTGATTTTCTTGGAAGTTATTTAACATTTTTTTTAATGCGTCGAAAGGACAATCGTTGACTATTAATATAAATATATATATTAACTATTAATATAAATTATATATTAACTATTAATATAAATTATATATTAACTATTAATATAAATTATATATTAACTATTAATATAAATTATATATTAACTATTAATATAAATTATATATTAACTATTAATATAAATTATATATTAACTATTAATATAAATTATATATATTAAATATTATATAAATTATATATATTAACTATTAATATAAATTATATATATTAACTATTAATACAAATTTGAACATATAGGGTAATGGCTGAAAATGTATATGATGAAAATATAATAAATGAAGAAAATGTAATTTGTAACGCAAACTACTATTGACTGTTCTTAATTTTTTGATGAAGTAAAAGCTTTTCTAGCTTTTTTTCTACAAATGCATTGATAATTGAAGAAAAGTTGAGCTTTCGTGCTACATCATAATTTATGTTGAGCATAGCCAGTCCGATCACTCTATCTTGTACCATCATTTAGCGGTGAATTGGTGTAACTTGTTTCAGCACATTAAATGTTCTTTCACCTGAAGTCACTGTTAGGGTCTGAAAAACTGCAATGCAAAAGTTATATTTGGAAAAAAAATTTTAAAGGCAAAATTTAAGGTCCTCCTTTAAAGCGAGGCCCGGACCAAATATCCCTGCTAACCCCTCCCTCCTCCTGAGACCCTACCCTTAATAAATCAAATTCTTTTCAACAGAAAAAGTTTGTATCTCATTTTATAGATTTTTGAATACGCTATCTTTCTGTACCATGAATTACGTAAAAATATGGACAATATGTTAAAAAATACAAAACTCACCTTTTCTCTCTTATTTCAAATTTCACCCTGTATATTTTCTTACACTAGGAGAAAGCTTATCTAATTATGGTTCTAACAAGACCAAAATGAATTTTCTGAGATGAATAGAACTGGAGATGTTATGAGTTGAAATTTGTGATATGCATCAAATAACTTGAGGATTATTAACAATTACATTGCTATGTATGATGAATATTGCCACTAAAAAATTGTGTTTTCTTCATAAGTTAGCAATACAAGAAAGAACAGGCGCCACAATTTCATATACTTTATCAGTGACAATACGCTGAGGCGAAGGCACTACACTAGGATTTATAAATATTACTTTTTGGGTTTGGTATGACCTTTTTGGCTTTTTTAAGTGTTTTCCTTCTAGCTGTTTATCTTATATTAAGTCTTTAAATAATGGTATTAATCTTCTTTGATATGTTGCAAGATGAATATGTAATAAGTGCTGCGTGTTTGTGATATTCATAATTTAATATGTGAGTTATTCTGTGTAATCTTGGATATTTTTGTCGTTCTTATGCAAATGATTCATGCGGCCTGAAGCATCGCTTTCTTTGGAATGGTTTAAGATTTTCATTGATGTGCCTAATAAAATCTACTCTTATATTAAATTTCTGTATGTGTAAAACGTTTTGATGTTTGATCTTATCAATAATAGTAACTTTTTGTTGCTTGATGTTAGATAGGATACTGTATGTCACTGTCTTTCTGCATTTTTGGGTGGCCAGGGTTCTTCAAGCCATCTTTTGTCGGCTTTTTTCCTGGTCTCCCTTCAGTACACTTTTAATTTTGTATTAATATTGATCTTTAACTGTGTTTGTGTACTGATAGATAATTGAAAAAAAAAACGCTAACACAGAAATTACTAAGAAAATAAAACTCGATTTTATTTACTTTATTTTATAATAAACACACAAAGGAGCGACCGCAGTAGTAATACATGCCTGACAACGTCGAAGTATTGAGAAGATTAGAGGAGAGCCATGTAACAAGCTAGAGCTTTCTGCTCTCCTCCATTTCTAACCCAATCACAAGTCAGCATTTTTAACCTCAAAGTTAAGAACATTACATGGGAGAATGTATTACCAAAACTGTAATTAGGTTGAATAAAATTTATTCTATCCTATTGATTGGTGTACATTTCTGAATATGCCAGGTATTTCTCTGACAGTTGCAGCAACGACAGCAAGTCTGGCAACGAGGTCTTCAGTGGAGGTCATGTGAGTCTTGTACACGAAGCCGTTTAGCTGTCCCCATACGAAGAAATCGGTACTTCATAAACCTGGTGGTCGTGATTGCCAAGCGACAGATCCTCCTCTGACCATCCATCGCTTCCCCAAAAGTGATATCCAAGGAATTAGGAAAGATTTCCTATCGCCAAACGACACGCTCCAACGTTTAAACGCGATAATTGCAGACATAAATTATTTGACAAAAGATATATGTATTCGTGTGCCCTATCACCCATTACAGTTTGTCCTATGAATTTAAAATCATCCTGTATAATTCATATCATTAATAAGCCTTTTCTCTTTAGGATGTTATGATCGTTTGTTCTTTTCTGCACGATGTTGAAGCGTTGTCATGTCTTCGTGAGTCGTCTCTACAAACTCTCTGCAGGGCAGTGCGATACGAGAAACGTTATCCTAATGATATCGTCTACTGGTAAGCAATTTCGACTTACATAAGATCGTAAAAATAATTTTTTTTTCATATGAAGTTGAATCTTGTTAATGCGAATACGCTTAACGTGAATTACTTTTAACACATGTGAACAGTTTCCTCAATTCCCGTTAGATTGTAAAGTAATAGAATCCCAACCCCTTCCGGATAACGTGAACTTTTAATAATAATAAATATTTTCTCACACCATGAGTGTTCACGTAAGAGATGGGTAAAATCGTTAATTTTGACCGAATCAATGAACGATTCTACCCATCTCTAAGAGATAAACAAAATTGTTTCCTAGGTACGCCCTTGATCCCACCAGGACCTGCGCAAGCAAATTTGCCGCCCTAGATCTACTAAAGATCTTGCGCCCCCCTCCCCCCCCGTAAGAAAACCGATACCCCAATACATCTTGCAACAATCTAAAAGTGAAAAAATATGGCATATTCCGCCCTCTAACTATAGTTAAGTTTAAACAAAGCATGATAATCTCATAGCATAAAAATAAATGATCAAAAGCAAAAAAAAACAAAAAACAGTCTGGAATTTTGCTATTGGAAGACAAAATCGTAATTCCCAATGCCTTGTAATCAGGTGGGGAGGGTGTAGTCGTAAATTAGGCAGTGCCGGAAAGCTCTGTTCTTGGTGGTATTGTTGAAAGGGGGAGGCTGAGATGCGGAATGGGAAAAACCGTACAGGAACGTTTTTCCTCTTCCATTACACCCCTGCTTGTTATCAAGCACAAGAACATCAAAAAGAAAAAAGCGCCCTTTAAGCTTCTAATGCGGCAGCGGTACTACTCGCACCACTGAAAGATGTAGCTGTAATGAGAAAATATTATGCAGCGTTACATAAATTGGGTAGAGGAAATTGTTTAATGTAAGAAAAAACAAGATGTTGTAAGTTACAGAAAAAATATGGATAAGAAAAACATATATATAAAAGAAAAAGTAAATATTGGTGAAGGCCTTCAAGCGAAAATAATCCACTTAGTTCCATTTATTTATTGCCAAGTTCATCTCAATGATCCTTCAGTATTAAGTATCTTTAATAAAAACAATCTGTCCGCCTAGAATGCCACCATAGGCGTATCCAGTAAGTTCGTAAAGGGGGGTTATAGGCTCAACAAGGAGGGGGTTACAGAGCTGCAACTCGTATATTCCTATGTTAAATATACAAAATTTCATTGCAATGGATTACAACCCCCAAATCCCACTCCCTGGCTACGCCTATGGCCTAGTTCGCCTATACGATCGCGCCGGTCCTATATCCCACCTATAGTTTTTAAATTGTTATGCCCCTGGCATAGGTGCCGGAATTCTTCCGATTTTTTATCGGTCTTCCGATCTTCTGGTCGGAAAACGATTTCGTCCGATTTTCGGAGATTTCATCTAAAATCCCCCAGTGTTTTTTAAAATACTGATTTTTTTTAAAAAAATTAAATACCTATTTTTCTTGATGCATGTTTATTTAAATTTTTGCGCATATGTGCATATTTAATGATAAATATGCATAAATAAATGCAAATATCGGTAAAAAAGACGGAAAAATTTGCCTGCCATTGACGGCGCATGCATGGCGTGACGTGGAATTTTAGCTCCAGCTATGACGTAGAGTGATGCCCCTGCACAACGAAATCATGCATCTGTATTTGTAGTTGTTGGGGAAGGCAAGAAAGAATGCGCTACACCGTTAAGGTTTTGGTCAAGCACGTGACTCTTTATAGGGAAGCCATGTGTTAGACGTATCTGGTATTTCTTTGTTCTGGAAAGTAAGTTTTGTTTGTAGGTGTTTTTGAAAACAACGTTAACGTTGTTTTCAAAAACGCGTTCAAAAAAAGGTGGTTGTCCGTTAATAACAGGTACAGCCAAACATATGAAGATGTTTAATTTTATTCAGAAATCAAGACTGGGGCCAAAATATGCTTTCTGCACGTGTTGCGGTAAAGACATAAGCATTACTCACGGTGGTAAACGCGATATTACTTTGCATTCTGAGACTGTTGAACATAAGGAGGCATTCAAGGCTGTAGAGTCTAATCATAGTATCAAGCCTTCATTTTTTGCATTTAACGATACCTCCATGATTAACGCTGAATGTTTATTTACATCGTTTTTGATCGAACATAATTTGCCAATGAATTGCAGCGATCATGCGTGGATGCTCTTTCGGAAAATGTTTCCTGACAGCAGTATTGCAAAACAATATGGATCTGCGAGGACCAAAACTTCTGCAATTATGAAAGAAATGTCTGCAAAGGAATCCTCATCACTTGTTGAAAATTTAAGGTGCTATCCATTTTCAATTGCAACTGATGGAAGCAACGATGTTGATTCAAAGCTGTATCCAATAGTGGAAACTTTCTTCGATACTTTATGTGAAAAAATTGTGAATTGTCTTTTATCTATGCCATCTTTGAAAGAAGATGCTACTGGGTTAAATATTGGAAATCTTCTGGTAAGTGCTTTACAATCTAAAAACCTTGCGATTTCTAATTGTGTTGCCTTTAGCTGTGATAATGCACCTGTTATGATAGGAAAAAAAGCAGGTGTAGCAGCAGTGTTAAAGAATCATCACCAAAATATTGAAATTATGGGCTGTTCCTGCCACCTTATTAACTTAGCAGCTGAAAAGAGTGCTGCATGTTTGCCATTTAAAATCGATGAAATTTTGGTAGACATTTACTATTACTTACAAAAGAGTTCGAAAAGAAAAGATAGGTTGAAAATTCTTCAAGAATTTCATGAGACTGATATAAAAAAGGTATTAAAACACGTTAGCACTCGTTGGTTGTCTATTGGGAAGTGCTTAGAGCGTATAATCCAGCAGTGGCAACCTTTGATCATTTTTTTTAAGGAAGAGACCATGAAAAGGAATCAAATCACCCCACTTTCTTTCTTTACTA
>QLNU02015360.1:150164027-150183463 GCA_006491805.2 Dysdera silvatica | reverse complement strand
TATGTATAATCTATATAGTTTTTATAGTAACAGTAACCAAAAATTTAGAGAGCCAAAATCTTACGTAAGCATGAAGGGGGAGGAAGGCATTTGCTTATTTTTTCTTACAAGGGGGAGGGGGAGTATAAAATGGCCAGAAATGTGCTTACGTAATACTTGAACCATCCCATAGCCTAAATTCTTTATTTTTAAAGTTGTTTCTAGTGTAAGCGTAAAAGCCGATGTAAAGAGAATGTTTATGTGTTCACCCCAGTCGATTACTGACGAAGGACAATGTTGTTAGTTTGAAATGTGTCGATATGCTCTAACATCAAAAACTAGGCTTTGCAACCTTGTTTCTAACACTTGAAGATTCTAATGTATTTCGCCAATTACAATTCATACTTTCGCTGATATTTCTGACATTAGAGGCGTAGGAAAGGGGGAGGCGCCCCTCCCATTGCATATCAAGGCACATTGTTCTGTTTAACGATGAATCACATGATCGTCTTTAGTTACTTGAATCCCCCCCCCCACATAATTTTTGAATTGCTCCTGTACGTCATTTTTTGCAAATTTGCAAATTTAAATGATTTCGTCCATTGAATAATTTTTGTAGCTTTTGTCCATGTGATGATTAATTATCATGTTTTATTTTGTCAGGATAAGATTTTTTTTTTCTATTTTTACAGCTAACGACTGGAAATTAATTAAAAAATTTATCGACAGAGTTCCCTGTATTTGTTTTGTAAATTCTTCGGTTCAAAATAAATAATTCCCAAGGATATATAAGCAAATTTAAAATTTAATGAGGTTGTTAAAGGCGCCTCAAGTCTGCCTTTTCATCCCTTCTGCGTTTTCCCTCTAACTTGATCATCAATCAATTCCACCAAGAGAAAGTGACAAGCTTAAAAAAAAAGCTTCACGGCGAAACTTTTTTTTTTTAATGATCAGCTTTCAGTGCATGAAATTGCTGCTTCGGTTATAGGAAAGTGTGTGTTCTATTTCCCGTAACCATCGACAAACCATTGACAAAAATATCGTCGCCGTGATTTAGGGAATTGTTTTGAAATTCGCCTCTGTGCGATTTCTCTCTCGACGTGTCTGCTTTCATGCGACGTAGGGGGCATTAGCGGGCAATGCCCCCTCTAACAGGAAAAGCAATATACTCTAAAAAATCCTTCATTTTGCTTTAAAATCACCAACGTAGTGTTTTAAAATTATTGTGGTGGAGGGCAAGCACATTGCATTATATTATACAGTACAAAGTATGTAAAATTTCAAATTATTTCCAACTATTGGGGAGGTCAGCCCATAAGGCAACTGTACGCTCATATGTTTAAAATGTAACCTCTCAAACTGTATAGGGGTATATTCCCTCATTTATACAGAGAATTCAGCATCAAAAAACCTGGGACCGCGACCCAGGAAAGCTGAGGGCCATGATTCAAACCCACAGGCGCACGCAGGGGTTGTTAATGGGGTTGTTTAACCCTCCATTGCAATGAAATTTTATGTATTTAACATAGTATATGGAGTTGTGCCTCCGCCAGCCCTTACGAACCTGCGTACGCCGATTCAACCCCTCCCCATTGGATAATAAAGTACATTGTTCTTATTAACCACGAATCGCTATTAATCTTTTTTATAAGCTGCCCGAACCCCTCTCCCCATAATTTTTTAATTTCTACGTCCCTGACCGTGGGGGATTTGTCTATTAAATGTTTATTGTTGCGTATTTCATTTTAGTTTATCGGCTGAGATGATACAGTGAGAGATAGATGTCTATAGCGATAATATGTCTATGACATTTCCCCCTGGTCCTGACAGATATAGAGCGTATAAGGTTCAACCTTGTCTATAACGGTCAACTCTCTATAACAATGTCCTTTCTCGGTCCCTTGAGCACCTTGTTTTTGATTGTGTAAAAGCATGGGAAAGTTGTCCACCAATGCAGCACTGTTTTCCCAAAAGGCTGTTTCAAGGACACACGATTAAAAATGGGAGATCACTGAGATAATTAGAGACACAGGATTCTGAAACAGGGAACGCCATGCGCCAAGGGGTAGGTTGCAACCCTGCATTGCGATTAAATTTTGTGTATGAATATATGGAGTTGTAGCTCTGTAAACCCCATATGAATTTTCTGCGCACGCCTATGGGGAGAACCAAGACTCTTGATAGATTTCACTATGTGTTTTTTAATTGACTCGTTAGAAACCATTTTTCCCTGTTATGTGGATTATTTGTATCGTTGCGTTATATTGTTTTCACGGTTATTTATTGGCGTCCTGAAAAAACCCCGCAGTAATCCGACTCGTAACCATGGAGATACTGATAGCACCGCCCTTTTGGGTGATCAGCATTTACCTTCTACCCTAATGGATGCCGGAAATCTTTGGAATTTTGTCGGTACACGTTAATTTATGCAGTGGCTCAATAATGAACCTTCAACAAAAAGGGTAAAAGTCAGCCACGTTATTAAGAGCGTTAACGCTCTTTGAAAACTACCCCCTTTTATTACCTATGAATCCCTGACAGCCAAGAACATAAAAATATATTACTTTTTGTACCATTAAGATTGTTTATATATATTTGTCAAATATAAGTAAAGATTAAGAGGACTTAGGGATTTCGAAACATGAAAAACAATCAACATATATACAATTTTCTAAAACGCAAATTGTGGATTACATATCAAAGATAACAACTTCATTTTCAATATGAAGATAATAGATATATTAATGTTTAATTATATGTTAAAAAAACGAAACAAAAATATGTTTTTTTAAGTAAACAACTTCATACACCTTTTTTACCTTATACGAAAACATATATGTTCCTTACGCTCATGATATTATGGTTACTTTTGATTGTAACATAATAATAATGACACCATTCTACAGAGAAAGACTTGTACTTTAATATGTAAATCGAACAAGTATGTCGTAAAGTAAAATATTTTTTATTAGATTTTAAAACCAGCGAATGGAAAAAGAGGAGAAAATTTTCACGATATATAGAGACAAAACTAATTAAATTTTCATTTAATTAACACAATTCTACTTCATTTTATGCTAAGTAGTAGTTCGAATGTTCCTGTCAAATTTTATCAGAATATGTTAGATGGTTTCAAACTTATCATACGCGAAACATGGAAATTTTAAGTTTTGAAAAAAAACGCTTCGAAGATTGGGGAACAAAAAAATTTAGGAAAACATTGCATACATTCACTTTTCCCTACGATTAGAATTTTTGAAGTATCTCGCTTGTTTCACGGAAACCAATAATTTTGGTATAGAAATTTCCAGGAAAAACTGAGCTTTCCGATAAAATAATAATAATAAAAAAATCAATTTTTGGAAAATTTGAAACATGTAAGTCCCCTTAAGATATGAAAGAACTGCTTATCGATAGTAAAGACTAGGCGTAGTGCACTACAGATGAATGTATGAGTTACAAGTAGATGTGAGATATTCGCTGATCAGGGCCGGATTTCCGACTAGGCACGTGCCTAGGGGTTAGGGCGTTTACCAGGATATTTGCTCAGTGGGGGGTGTCAAACTTCGTTTGGAGGGTGTCAAATTTACCTTCAAAATTTTAATTTTTTTTATAAAATGTACTTACCAGAAAAGAAACGAAATAAAATATTCGGTAGTTATGAAATAATTTGGTAATTTTTTTTATTCAGAGAAAAACAAAATTCAAGCATTTCTTCTTGGACATTTGACCCATTCACAGACAGCTGATAATTGTTGAGGTGGCAGGATTTCACTTCCTGTGGTTCCTTTCCCCCCCTTGGTATCTTTATCCATATTTTTCTTCGAAAAATTGTTGCATATAAAAGATTATTACAATTTACATATGCAGAAAACGCATCGAAAAATAATTTGCGCAATATATTTTTTTCCTTCCTTATAATTTGAATATTCTGCGGGTATATGAACTTCTGAGTTTTAGGGGATGTGGCAAGAAATTTTGGGGGGTGTTGAGGTGATGTAGTGGACTTCTTGTTAGGGGTGGCTGCAGAGAAAAAGAAAACCGAATCTTCTAAACTCACCAATGTTGAGAAAGGTGTTCTGTAGTACAAATATATAACACTCTGAATGTGAATGTAAATTTAAGATCTGTGTTGCCATAAATTATTTGTAAATAGTATAACGTGCTTGTGAACTTGCACATTACCAGGTTTCAAATGCTTTTTACGTGGTGTACCTAATATTTCTGTTCGCAGTCTTGAGGGATGGCATCCAAGATCGCAAATTATTAGTTGTAGTATAAAATTATTAATTAAGATATTAGTTTGAATAACTATGCTATAAATCACCTTTATATATATATATATAGGAAGTCAAGAGCGCGATGTGCGTGATTTACCTCCGAAAGTATTCCTTTTCTTTGTAAGCGAGGAAGGGGCGGCGGGGATAATTTTTTACTGAATATGCCACTGTCTCTGATGATCAATTAAAATTAGTCGATAAATATTGATTGTAAGTAGTAGATTAAAACCATTCATGTATTAGTAGAATGGGAAAACATGGATAAAATTAGTGGAATACGGTTTCTTGTGTATCGCTTACGTTTTTTTTCACTTCGTTTCTACTTACTATAAATCTGGATATTTGAGCCTACTCCTTGCAGGCAGTGAATGTTTTGCGTGTACATATTCTTCCTCATTTTCGCTAGTTTTCTTTATTAATTTATTTTACGTTTCCCAGACTTAGTTACATCGTGCCCTGTTTAAGAGTTTAGTGTGACGAAGGTGTACCTCTTGTGTGAAGACTTTTGACAGTGATTTGAATACTACTATTTTATACGGAGAAAGGAGAAATGGTACATAATTTGTGCTACCAATAATTTCTGTTGAATCCTCTTCGAAGTTCTTTTTCGTACTCACCTCACTTTTGTCACTTCTGCCTTATAATTATAAGGCCGTGCATAAAGAGGGTGTTTGGGAGGTTAACCCCCCATTTCTACAATGATATTAATTGTATCAAAACTTACCCCTTTTCATTAAAAACACCATCTTTTTGGAACCCTGTGCATGGACCCACTACCTGACGTCATTATTACAGGATATCCCATTCATGATGGGAAGGCTTTCCAAAATGCTTTGCATATAACGGTGATGGTATGTGTGAGTTCAAGCCCAGTCTGGCGTTTCACTATGTCCAAGCTCGGACGTTTGGAAATCGATTCATACGGTCAGTTTCAGTTACCGGTCCCTTCTCAGATGATTAAACAGTAAGGGGACGTAGATCTAAAAGATAACATTAAAGTTGCCTAGAAGAGTTGAGAAAACTGGAATCCTTTTCTTTCCTCGTTGATTGCCATGATTATTGGGGACAACCGCGAAGAGACTGTTACGAAGAAAGCTAAATATTAATTAGAAAACCAATTACAATTGATCATGTGGAGGTCAGAGTTAAAACCCTTAAGAAGCGATGTGGTCTAATCTGAAGTGCAATTGCTTTCGAAAGATCGTTTGAATGAACGTGTATCCTTACCCGTTGATGCGGAGACAATCGGCTACTGATATCAAGTGAGGTTACACAAGAAATCTATTTAATTCTCTCTATTTGGATCACTACGTTTGGCCTCTAATTGGTCTCATAAAAGAATCCTTTCTCTGTTGGAAAATGTCCAGAAGAGTGCCGAAAAATAATGGACCGAATTCTTGGAACCATTCTTCTTAACAGAGACAGTCAGATATGACAGCGTTCCTACTTAACACGCTGTATTCCCGACTCACTGGCTCCTGTATGGAAGGATATATATATATATATAATATCGTATTTCCCCGAAAATAAGCCCTAGCATACTTTTTCAGACTGCTCGTAATATAAGCCTTGCAAAAATAAGCCCTAATTAGGATCGTCAGCCAGACGGGCGCATTGAGTAGGTCCGCTGCAACACACGACGGAGGTATTGAATTATAAAATAATATTAGTATATAATTATATAAATAATAATATTGCTATTACGCTATTTTTTACAATCCATAAAGTTTGAAGTCCAACCTAAATAAACATTTTAAATTAAGAATTCGAAATTTCCTGTTCTAGAATATGAATTTATACGTTTTTGTTGAAAGGTCGAGGATGAATTTTGTATAATAATAGCTTTATTTTTTTACAAACATACACATATCGTTGCATTTTCGTGTTATTACAGTCTTATATTCACTCATTAACATGCGAATTTATATTACTACATTTAAAAAAATGTTAATGATATGCTGGTGTGTACAATGTGCAGCGGATCCGGAGTAAATACCTTAACATAACCTACTTCATACCCCGTTTTTATATCGCCATTTATACGCCAGTCCCTCGCTTCTCCAAAGACCTATCTACCAGTGTATATAAAATTCACCCTTAACCATCGAATATGTGTGTATATGTATGTACATACAGAGTACTTAGTCGCCTGTGTGCCCTAGAGATATTGCCGCCCTATGGGTGCTATTAAGTATTATGGCCGCCTGCGTGCATGCACACTCGCACTGTACACTCGTCAGAACCGATCCCGAATGTATATTTCTGGTGAACGAAAATATTTACTGTAATTAAACGTTTTGTATATTAATTCGTGGTCATATACTATGTATATTGTACCTTTTTCACGTATTTATGAATCGGAAAGAGCAAAAATTGGATTCTCTGTATACAAATTAAATATACTTACATTCCCAGGATTTTATTTGATAAACCTCTAATTATAATATAACATTATTTAAACCACACTGTCCCGATTCTAAAAACTCTCCGCATTTGACATTTAGTCTTCGGATTGCCATATTTAAAACGCGTTTTTTAAAAAAAAATATATACCATAGAGCAGTGGTTCCCAACATGTGGGTCGCGAACAGGTTTCTGTGGGTCGCCGCAACTATTTTTAGTTGCAATTATTTTTGTAAGGAATTTCATACCAAATGTTTCCAACGCTTTTATATTTCAACATGGCTACACACATTGCAATATTTTACTAATGGTTGTTAACTTTATATCTGTAATATACATAAATATATAATTAATATAATATATGCCAATGTAATACATATATAATTAATATAATATACATAATGTAACATATGTATAATTAATATAATTTTATATATTTAATGCATTTTTGCATAATAAAAGCACTTTTTAACAAATGTGGTGGTGATGGACGGGTGGGGGGTCATAGATCCTTTGGTTACTATAAAAGGGGGGTTGCAAATTACTTGGCTACTGTTGTGAAAGTGGGTCGCGGCTTGAAAAAGGTTGGGAACCAGTGCCATAGAAAATATATCATATTTAAAACGCGTTTACTGCAGCCCTCTTTTCTCTGCTAAAAGTACTCAAAATCGGTTAATTTTAGCAACTAGAGCACTGATAACAATAATATTATTTACAATGTATTTTTACGTCTAGTTGTGTACTATACGTGGAAGTCCTTTTCTAAGGGAAGTTGTGCAACGTTGCATAGTACTTACGTCATGTCCTCTGCATTTCCGGGTTTGGTTATCAGGAGCAAGGACTGGTTGTTCAAATGTCACATTAAGCCCCTGATCTCGTCTTAGTTGACCCCATTGATAATCCCCCTCGGCACATAAAGCTAAAAAAAAGAGTCAATGGTTTAGTTCGTTTGTGATCATTAAAATAGTGGAAAACTAGATCAGGGATAATTAGCTTTGACTGTGTTCTTAAAAAAAATCTAGGGCTTATTTAAGAACAATGTGGCTACATGTAATCTTTCATTCTCATTTGTAATTGCTCACCCAAATCAATGCACGCAAAAATGATCCCGCCGTCCCGTCTGACGCTATCAAGCACTGTTATCAGGCCATGTGTAACTTGGAGGATGCTATACTCTGCTTGACATTTTCCATGTTTCGTTTGATCGCCTTATAGCACTAATACTATATATGTACACTACTTTTAAACAACTCTCATAACGGGTAACTATCCTGTTTGGGGATTATCGTTGTCTATTTACTTTATTGTTGGATCATAATACACTCGTGTACTCCTTATTAGTTCCATTAGATAACAAATTAGAGATTATACACATGTATATAAGAAAATTAGACTGTAAGCAACGAATCGCAGAACAATGACCAACCGAAGTAGACTCTAAACTTAAACTCTATAAAGAGCTGTAAAGGGAGATTAAAAAATAAATACATGAAATTAATTATACACACAAAAATATCGAGAGCGTGTATGTTTACTGTTTCTTTATTACAGTGCAACAGGATTATCGGATGGTATTATTTATAACGCATCTAGTAGTATTTATACCACATACTAGCGAAGCACAATCCCTACAGATAATTCCTAGTTAAGCATTTTTGCAAATTATGCTTATATGTATTTATATAATGTGCTACGGTAAAATGTATAAAAAAGGCAAAAAAATAAAAAATAATAATATTCGTTTTTAGGCAACGCATAGAAAAAGATGTATTAGTAATTTAGTTTATTGTTTTAGCTAAATAATGGTATTAAGAATTCCATAGAAATAGGTTTGAATTCTTAGGAAAGCAAAGTTCTAGCGCATCATTGCCTTGATTGTTTTTCACTATAAAATGCAAACGCCACATTAAGTTATCGTACAATTAACTCTACATGACATTAATATAATCAGAACTGCAGATTGATAGTACTTCGCTTTGTCATAGTCAACCCACTGAAAAGCCTCCCAAGGGCCCGATAAAATAGATCCCTAATTTTAACATTATGTACATCTGGAGGCCCCACTTGATCTCCTCGCCTTGCAGGGGACCTTTATCTACGCTGCACTCGTTCGCTATAAGTTGATCCAACGCACTGTTTACCACAGACAGTCAAAAATAGAGCCTTTTTGGGGTTAATTTTCCCCGTTTTGGTTTGTTTGTTTTTGTACGCATCATCGCTTTTTTATGGAAATAAAAAATACTTATTCCGTGAGTTCTTGATTTCAGCGATCAATGGCTCGTGACTATTTTACCAGGTTTTTAGCCGATGATGAATTGGATATGTTCAATCAATTTCATGCATAATTACGTCATCAAAAGCTCTTTTCTATAGGTTGTCCTTACCTGGTTGCCAAATCTTATCTGCAGATTACGGTAGATCAATAATAACTAGTTATTTCTGGAACGTTTTGGGAAAGTTTCCAGCACTTCAGTTACTAAATATCAAGTGTCATAAAATATTTATTAAATAACATTTGTTTTATAATGCTATACTACTACCCAAATTGTGCACCTTGGCCCCATATTTACCCCCCACAGAAAGAAATACCGGTCTTCAGAAAATTTTAGAAGCATAATATTGGTTAAACTTGTTATTCTTACTTTTTATTAATGTTACTTTAACTAGTTACGGCATAACAGTTCGGTCAGAGAGTCAGGTGTTGACATGGTAATGATACTGATAACTTATATTTGGCACTTTTAAAAATGTTAGTTTAATGAATACGAAAATATCATATTGTACTAAATACATAAATAAAACTCAAAACTAAAAAATATAAATTCCTAAAATTATTAGTGAAAAAATAAATCATAACGCAATATGATAAACCTTTATTTTCTATAATAGGTTTTTTTTTTATCATATTTTAAGTTTTATTTGTATGTAGGCTATTTAGTCATATTTCGTATATAATATTTTTGCATGTAAATTAACTTTTTCCTTAAATTCATATACCTATCTGCCAGCGCGAGTTCAGAGTCGTAAGAGGGTGAGTCCCTATGATATCGCAAAAATGGAAGGGGTGGGGGAGAGCTTTAGCTGAAATGTTGGTAACTTTAAATATTTGATGAAATTTAAAATGATTTAGTGAAAATGTAAGATATATTTTAATAGGATGGGAAAAGAAAATCTAATGTTCGCAAAGGATTCTGTTTTATATACTTAGGGGAGGGAGGAATTATAATTATGTTATGAAAGACCGAAAGATAATATTTTTAATATGCACCTAACATTGTTTTTTATGCTTAGACGTTTTAAAATTATATACGTACACACAGAGAGAGAGAGAGAGAAGGAGATGTAACGACATTTTTTTTTAAAAGAAAAACGCATTTTTAAAATTTCAACACCGGAAAATTTTCCGACCCATATCTCTAATAATGGCAGAGCAAGAATGTATTTATGGCTCTTGGTTAAGATATTAGCAATTACAAACCATTTTAAAACGAAAACTGGTATATTAAACGATTTGAAAAAATCTATAATTACTTTGCAATTCAACTGTTTGTACTGAAACGTTTTTAACATCTTTAATGTTACTATGATATTACGAAATATGGAATTTACTTTTATTGATGGCTCTACCGTGTGATGTGCAATTATGAAATCATGTGTGTCTGTAGGATCTCAAGCAATCCTCTTTCTAACTGGAAAATTTATCAAAAATTCACAGTAAAAACGTGCTTTTCCCTTTTTTTATCGAATAAAACTGAAGGAAAAAATAAAACATTTTAGTTATATGATTATAAGTTACTTGGGAATTATATGAGTGCATGCCGCAGGAAATCGCGTTATTATTTTTATTTTTTCAATGAAAAAATCTATTGGGGAAAGGATTTTATTCCAAAGTTAAAGTGCGAAAATTTCACATTTGCTCATACAGTTTAACTTGGTTAATTCGAAGCTGAAGGGACTATAAACTTAGTTCGAATTATCAAAGAATTCTAATTATAAAAGCTTTAATATGGATACATCCGCTGTTATCGAACCGCTGGAAGAGTTCGAACAATACACGAATTCGAATTATTGAAGTTCGGCTGGACTAGCTTATGCAGAAAGTAAACAAGAATGATTACTAATTCTGCAAAGTGTTCGCTATTCATGAATTCACAACATTCATATGGAACTTTCGCACAAATGCTTTTATTTAATGATTTTGTCAATGGAAAGGGGATTGAAGAACAACAAAAAAAGAATTTTTTCCCGCGTTCCTTATTCAAAGTAATTATGTTCGATGTGTGTATATATATCTTTTCCTTGTATGTTTGTATGTAATGTATAGGCATCCCAACGCAGCTTGCTAATCCCATCTTTTTGTTGCGTATCCAAAGTGTTCTGGGAACGATTTCGAAAGTTGTAATTAATTTCGTTGATCCCAACATAGCCGGATCTATTTCACTACGACCTAGTATTGCCACTCCTCGATGACGTCACTCTGCTGACAGAGTCCTGTTTTCTATATTAAATTTCATTGAAGCCAATATGGGTGCAGTTTCCTGTTGTCAGTTCTCCCCTGTGCAGCCAGTGTACCTTACACGCGTACCGCATCAGTAGTGGCTGTATGCCCTTTCCCAAGTAACACAGGACTTATTAAAGGTTCGCTTTTAAAAGCCACTTTTTCGGCTCCGCTAATATGACTTGTTCGCCGTACAGTGACCCACAGTGACGTACAGTGACATATCTGTCTACCGCGTATGAAATCCGGATTTTGATTCCTCAGAAAACCAGAAGTCCTGGTGCAGCCATGATCTTAGTACGATCCTGCAGTGGTAATACCGTTAATCCGGGTTGGACTTCCAACGGTACCAAAATAAATAAATAAACGATTAATTGTCCAAAAAGGTTCGACCACCCTCGTCTATAATGTATTGAACTATAACAAAATATGTGGACAAATTTTTTACCAAATAACAAACCAAGTTACAACTCATAAATCAGCACTAACAACATTACGATTTTCTTTCATAGGAAATCGCTTTCCAGCAGAGGAGCAGTTCAAAAATTATGCAAGGTGGGGACGTAAGCAGATATAAAAAAAAAAGATCGAGTGATAGGGCATTAAGAAAAACAATGTACTTGGTTATTCAATTGAGGGATGGGGAAGCTTGGGGTCCTCCTTTTCCTGAGCCCCTGCTAACAGCATAGGATCGTTCAGCTTCAATTCCGAATAAGCTAATATTTGTAAATACATTGTGGTCATCTGTAGGTCACGTCGAGCCAGTGGTTGTCAAACTTCTTTGGTTACTGATACCTTGTAAAGCATATGAATGCTTTTAGCGCACATCCTTTCTGCGAAATTAAATTAAAATATTAATATGTTTTCAATGGTATCATGAGAGCCTTGCTATTAATTGTGTTGGCGGATTTTATAAATCACTGTAGAAATTTTTTCTTCTAATTTTTATAATACATTTTCATGATATTCCCTGTGCATCATTATAAAAATCATTGTATTACGCTGTTTCCATTGCATTGTGGTCCGTTGAGCAGTCTTCGGACGTGAAACGGCGCAGCTTAACCCTTTTTTTTTATCAATTCATTGATATTTATTTTATTCCTATCCCCAAGCAATTTGCAAGAGTAGCTGTTTCACTTGAAAATCCACTCTCTGCTTTTACGGTTTGCCATAGAACAACTGAACGTCGTTAAAGAGTGATATCTAGTTTAGCTTTGGAAAGAAATTTCGAAACACAGTCTACCATTAAAGGAATGGATGTGATTTTTTTTTTAATAATGTAAATTATTTTCTGATATGGTTTGGTGGAAGTGGAGCAAATTAAGGTGCCTTTTATTGATTATGACCGCCTTTCCGAGTCCTTTATACGAGGTTCTACTTCCAGTAATTTTGGTTACGTGTAAAGGCATCGTGGATCTGAGGTTACATGAAGCCATCGGTCCCTTCTGAGATGACCCTTAATGCAGTGTTGTGAGATGTACAAATGAAACGAAGTAGAATGAAAATAGAATGCATTTCTTGGGAAGGAGAACGGTTAGAAATTTAGATGCTAAAATGCTTTTAAAATATGATGCCCTAGAAATAGCTTTTAGTTTTTTTTTAAAGTGTTTTATTGTTTAGAGGTTAAATCTCACACTGAATTGGATTTTACATTCTTGCTTTAGCATCCTCAACATGTATGCCTAGAACCGCTTCTGGCGAGGGTGCAAAAACTGCCCTGCACTGGGACGGTCGTAGACCTTTTATGATATTGCCTTTGACCTTTGGTTCAAAGACAATATCGGGTATCTTCGTTTTATTTTGTGAAATTAAAAATATTTTTATTTTCCATGATAACCGTTTAAAACTATGATAAATAATTTTGATACCTAGGTTGAGGCTCAATCTAGAGCTTTTTTGTTTAGTATAGGATAAAAAGAGCCATCGTCGGTATCCTAGAGTCGAACTAGGGTCTCTCCGTTGAGCCCGGAGTACCTTAAACACTAGGCCAACGAAGATAAGGACAACGCTCTTTTTCTCCGTATATAAGGTTGTAAGATATTATTACCCTTCACAGGGATAACACAATTGCCAAATAATGGTCAACACACAAAGCCACCGGGATGTGTTTTGTGATTTTATTCGTGGAGAATTTTAGTATGATAAATAATTTTAACACCCCAGAGCCTTTTTGTGTTGACCATTATTTGGCCATTGTGTTATCCCTGAGAAGGGTAATAATATCTTACAACCTTATATACGGAGAAAAGGAACGTTGTCCTTGTCCTCGTTGGAACTCGTTAAGGCACTTCGGGCTCAGCGGAGAGACTCTAGTTCGACTCTAGGACGGGGATGATGTACCCTCTTCTCCTGTGCTAAAAAGAGCTCTAGATTGAGTCTCAACGCGGGTGCCAAAATTATTTATCTTAATGATACGGAATTCCCACGGGAAAAAAAATCACAAAAACTCGCCCCGCAGACGTTGTACGTTGACCAGTATTTGGCAATTGTGTTAGCCCTGAGAAGCAGGGCTGTGCTCACGGTGTTAGCGGCCCTGGGCAAAGCAGATTTTAGCGGCCCTTAGAAAAGCTTTGACATAACACAACGAAAAACGATTGAACAGAGTTTAACATTACAAAATGAAGTTCTTCCATCTGGTCTAAACGTTGTGGGTAAAGATAAAGAGAAGATAATGAAGTTAAATTAAAAATAGGAGATAAAAATTAATTAATCATTATAAATTAAATTATTACTATAATTATTAAATTATAACGAATTAATGAAAAGCTAACTCAATGAACAAAGCCGCTTTTATTATACTATTAGAACTTAAAAAGTAATTTTTCTAGTTTTTTGCGCAGCCAAGTGTCGGAAAACGATCTGCAGTGGTCGTAGACCACCCCAACAAACGTGTTAAGCTTTATAGGCTACTGATGCTAACGCATTCGACTTATAGCACATGTATTTATTCTGACCACCATTTAGAGGTTGCATTATGGGAAGTATGACGTCACACGTAAAAGGTGAATTAACCAAATACTTTGTTGAAAGTATATGGGGCCGCTAAAAACTGATTTCTTGGTATTTGCACTACAATTTTTGGCGACCCTGGGCGACCGCCCAGCTCGCACCCCATTAAGCACGGCCTTGCTGAGAAGGATAACACTATCTTATAACCTTATTCAAAACTATGTATATCTATAAATGTAAACACTACGTATACAAAATTCTTCATTAAATAATATTAATAAGGACGGCGCGATACTGTTTTAACCCTTTACGTTTGTATAAAACGATAACATGTTCCGAAGGAGTGAAACTTGTACGCCTCTAGGCATATGACCATGGGGCCCGCCTCTGCCTTCGAATAATTTAAAATATAATGTAATTTTATATAGAGCTTTAATGTATAAATGCATATTAAACGTGCATGCCCCCTCCTCTCATAATAATTTTGAAACTCCAGCTTGCTGTATACACCATTTTTTGGATTGCAGTACAACTCGAGAATCCCCACACGTTTGAGTTCTATGCCATTTATCCTTGCTTTACCTGAAGGCAGAAAACAGGGAAACTTGTACTGCAAGCGCCCGCTCCGCTTAGCATCTGCAGGAGGCCGGAGTAGTAGGCTGGTTGGTAGTCGTGCTTTGATGTTGGCTCTGCGTTCCTGGTTAAAATTGGGCAAAAAGGTTCTTGGCTGCAGAAACCTGTTCTGGCAGTCTGACAATTTCAAGGTGTGTCTTTTCTTTGCTCCTTCAGCCATTAATGTAATTTTGGGCCAACGTGCGAAAGTTCACATGCTTTTTTTTTCTTTATACATAACGCTAAGTAGAACTATAAAGTGCCCTGCATTTGCTGATCCATATTTCCCATTTTTCGGTACACTTTATAGTAATTGAGTCTTTCATGTAGTGTCCTCTATTCTAATAGCATTTTCGTCCGAAGTACGTGAAATTCCAAGCTGACAATGTAATTACTTATAATTTCATTGTTCATCCATTTGATCTAAGCATTTTCAAGCAGCTGGATAATTAAGTCTATCGAAGATTTACTCCATCTACTCCGGTATTTTTTTGGAAAAGGAAATCTATGTACTTCAGTGTGCACATTATTTCTTTTAACGTATCGAGTACAAATGCATGGCCTTATTGCAACTTGAACGACTTTTTTCCATAAAAAAATCGCTACCGAATTGAAACTAGTATTTTGGGCCATAGGCGTACGGTTATACGTTGCACGAACTCCCCAATAATTTGAAATAAATTGCAATTTTACATATATTGTAATGTATAAATGTACATAATATGTGCTTGCCCCCTTCCCTAATAATTATGAAGACTGCACGTGGATTTGGGCCCCAGGGTGAAATATCTAACGGTTTTTTAAATTTCTTTTATGTATTTAAATAAATTACATACATTATTTAAGCTTTCTGCACATAGACACCTTGTGTATAAGGTAAATAGTTTTTGTTTCTGTACCTTTAAAAGTTTTTGATAATGTTTAGCAAGTACCAAAAACTTTTCTTATCAAAATGGAGTTTTTTCCCTTGTCTTCAAGTCTCCTCTTCCTCTTTTTTAAAATAACTTAGGAATACAGGAGAGTGAGTTTAGCTGTATGTGTGTGCCTCATTGAAAATTTGCACATTCGTTTGTATTTCATCATGCAAAAACAGCTAAGTTCATGTTGCGCCAAGCCCTATATTTTTCCGAGGAATCCGAACCCCTCCTGCGCAGGGAATCAAAACCCGGACTGATGATCAGCTGAAAACGGCAAACCTTCGCTACCATACGGATTCAAATCTGAATTTCTGTATGGTAGACAGACATGTTACCACTACGGCCTCGTAAGGCCGAAAATGTACACAGTGTTATTTCACTTCCTATTGTTATTGTAAAAAATCAAGAACCGAGATTTCATTTACGTTTCTAACCATTATTTACAATTAAATGTAACGCATTTAATTATTAATTTACAAGTAAATGTAACGTATTTAATTAATTTACAATTAAATGTAGTGTATTTAATTATTAATGTACAATTAAGTGTAACGTATTTAATTATTAATTTACAATTAAATGAAAGCAATTATTAATTTACAATCAAAATATAACGTATTTGGTTAATTTACAATCAAATGCAACAAAAATTTAATTATTAATTACAACTAAATAATTTTATAAATTAGAAAAAAGAAAATTTTAGTAGTAGTAATACTCTTGTTTACCATACAAATACGTGGTTCGGATTCCATTTGAAAATGTGGAACCACTACTCTACAATGGCGTAGTGGCAAAGCATTCTTCTACCGTGCCACCCACCCGAGTTCGACTACCAGTGGTATCCCAGAACGTAAAATTTTCCTTGAAAAAGTGTGGGTCCCGATGTAGCATGACGTTTGATGTCCTTGCACCGTAAAAATACAAACCAAACGAGCTCTTATTTAGCCCGTTGGGGGCGTTATGATAACGCTCTTGCTTACCATGCAAATAATGAGGATTTTAATTTCAACATGCACCAATGCTTTCCGTTTTTTTCTATGGATCCGCAATTGAGTTTTGAATTTGACCCTTTGAGCGCAAGAGGTTCAGCCCTCGAAAAGCTGTAAGTCCTGACGCAACATCATTATGGTTGTCCTTGCGTCACAAAACATTATTTTAATATCCCTGCTCTAGGCGTAAGTTTAAAGTGATAACATAAGTACCAAGTTAAGGCTATGTGAGCTGCGTCTCGGTGTTTCGGTGAGCAAAGCGTCAGTATTTAAACGTGGAAGTTGCTTGATCGAGGCCAGTTAGAAACGTGACCTTTATTCATTTCTTCTTTCTGTTTCTCATGGGTTAAAGGGCACTAGTCCGAGTCGAAAATTGTGGGCGTGTGAATCTAATTACCGTAAAACCCCTCATTAGCGGGCATTCGTCGAACAGACGAATTCTGTAAAAATGGGATGAGGGAGGTCCTAAAAGGGGTATATACTCCTTAATTTACTCCCTCCAAATACTTACCCTCCAAAATGCTAAGATTCTAAATGCTCTAAATTGTTAATAGTGGTAATATAACTAATTAAATTCACAGTATCAACGTGTATTTCAGAATCAGCTTGTACTGGCGCGGAATGATGTTTATCGTTATTTTGATTACGAATCATTTGATTACAAAATCAACTGTATATTTGTCTCCCTTGGACCCCTCCCTCACAAATATTTCCATCCGGGTATTGGTTCCCTGGAGATGAAGTAGTTCGAAATCCTCGGAAAACTGTAGGTTTCAGCCCAACGGGATCTTTATTTTCCTTGCCCTGTAGAATAAGCAAACAAATACCTTCTAATCTATCTATAGTTTAGCAAATATAAAGAATATTTCTCATCGATTCTTCAGTATAATTTAATTTTTGATTTCCAGGTACCGTCTTTAGGATGCATTTCACAAGAACTGTGTTTATTTTTTTTTCCCTTTCCCAGTAAGACGCCACGTCGTTAGGACATCGTGTTTTGGTCGCACTACTGCGTGACTGAAATGAGACGTCTTTACGACATTGCACGTTTTACGTTGTTATAATGTTGAACGTCTAATCATTTTAATATGTTCAATTTTAGCGTCTTATAAAATGTAAAATTTAATGTTTTTATTTATATGGGTAGATTTTATAAGCTATATGCGTAGATTTTCAAATATGACGATATATCTTTTCATTTGTAAATTGAAAAGCAAGTTTGGTTACTTGTAGTCAAATGTGTGAACGACGTTTTGGGACATCTTTATAATACTCGCAAAGGTATTATATATCACAAACATTGAGCGTTGTAACGCGACGTCGGGTAGCAACGTCTTTCAAAATGTTGGAATGATGTCGCTGTATTGCCTGAGTTTCTATTAAAAAAAGGCATCGACAAATTTCTAGAAACGCCTATATTTTATACCCAGAATTCATTATAACCATATCTCGTGATATCTGCGCAGATAAAACAGCAGGTTATTATCATCTTAATCGCGAAGCGGCATTTGTAATCATAATATAGGTTTCTTTATATCTGACTGGATCACTGCATCCGTCTATTCTTTCCAGCTCTTCAAATTTTGAATGATGGTTTGAATGCGCAGAGAACACTGCCTGCCTTCTTACCCCAAGCCATAAAGCATCGATAGTCTGGCTTCATACTGACAGAATTCCATCATTCTTTCAGTTTTGCCCACAGGACGTATGCAATTTACGACTGTATACTTTTTGTGGCCAAATCAAAAGAACAATAAAACGTATACAAATGAAAACTAAAACCCTTCGTTATCTTATTTTCCAAGGCTAAATATTACCATTTCATGGTTTTGGTTTTGTGTAGATTTTCCTCCATTTGCAATTATTACCATCTCATAGTACTGATTGATTTTCGTAGAAACTCCCAATCGGTTCCCGGCAAAACCAAACCTCCATTAAGCTTTGACATAGATTCATCTCCCTGCGTTTCACCACATCGCCGTATCGTGCTTATCTAATACTCACTATTTCTAATAAGGCCTACGTAATGCCGTGCGTTGTGGGACAATGCGTACAACTTCTTAGAAGTAAAGACAAAAAAGAAAACGTCTGTCCTTCCGGCGTGTCATGTTGAGAACAATGGTATTGACTGCCAAAGCCCCCAGATACCATTATTCGCGTGTTCCCACGAATGGCGACAACTAGTAGGCTGCCTACTGTTCTTTTGGCTCCGTTCCCGGGTGCCACATCCCCTCTGCACACCTTTTTGGTCTCGGTACTTCTTCAGTCCATTTTGGCTTTCTTTTCTATTTCTACAGCTGTTAGACCTTGTTATGGAAGCTTGCGAATTAATTGTAGCCACCAGACGAAACATCGGAGCTGTTAATTAGTTT
The DNA here is from genome assembly GCA_006491805.2 of Dysdera silvatica. Lineage (NCBI taxonomy): Eukaryota > Metazoa > Arthropoda > Arachnida > Araneae > Dysderidae > Dysdera > Dysdera silvatica. Next base: position 150,164,461 of record QLNU02015360.1, on the reverse strand, counting down.
CTGACATCTATCAGCAAGTGAGACAAATAAGATTAGTTTGATTTGGAGCAGAGATTATCTTGTTTGATGAGCGGTGGTTTTGTTTGGGTGAGATATTTTTGATACACCACATGCACGTTTTCCAGATAACTTGCGAGCGAGATGCAGGAAAAATGTGGACAGTGCTAGGACATTTTTTTTTTGTCAGGTTGTTGTCCTGTTATTTGAATATGACGTTTGTATAGCTTCGCGAGTTCGTTATCGGTCTTAACAAGCATATACTTATTCTTCTCTATCCCGACAACCATGATATATAGATAAGAATTAAAATGGAAGCCAAGCACATACTGATTCAACATTGACATTGCATATTATGCATTGTATCGTCTTAATGATGTTGGGCCCAGAATTCTAAATTAAAACTTAATTGCATATGTACTGCTTTGGATGAGAGG
>QLNU02015360.1:150152210-150163927 GCA_006491805.2 Dysdera silvatica | reverse complement strand
CAGTTAGATACCAGCAACCCTTTTGCAGGCCATATATATATGCGCACGCCTAATTATGTCGAGTTTAACATATTTTGGCACATAATTGAAAGTAACGTGTGTTTATTTAATTGCGATGTTTTTTGCCGAAAATAACATTATTCAAAGATTACGTTAAACTAGAAGTTCCATCTTCAGTTAATTTATAAACCATCTTTGAATCGAAGGTTGAAATATAACTAATCTTTAACTCAGGGGTCGAAATTAACTTTTTAAATCAGATGCACTAAATACTAGTTAGGTGTACAGGTAACTAACAGGATGGAAAGTAAACCTTAACATTAAAAACGGGTAAAATGTAAGTATAGCTATTATATTAAAGCATGTCAGCTAAAAAAATGCAACTTTAAAAATAATTGAACATTCATTTGTAATAAAAAAAAATTCAAAGCAAATGCAGATACATTGAGAAAATTATATAAAATTATTCCGTAGTTCACTATTCTTGAAAAAAAAAAGTAAGTAGCCATAGTTTGGAATACACTATGTAAATAAATTATAAACTCACATATAAAACATAAATAACTTATGATTGCAATAAGCGTTTGATATAAATTTATGCAAATAATGTACCAACGGTAATTACATACATATACCACTTACAACTTTTAAAAATGGTGAAAAAAAAAATTTCGTAAGAAAAAATAATTATTTACAACCTGTAAAGAAAATATAAACTCAACATGCAAATTCACGAACTGCGAGCCTGTTAACTAATTTGCACATGTGTAGTTTTATACACATCATATGATACATGTAGGCTATCATATGGATCCAATGTTGTGATGAAAATTGCGTTTTGTGAGTATGCATTGAGGAAAAGAACTAAATGAAAAGTACGCCAGAAAAATATATTTGCTAACTTGCAAGGGACAGTCAACAAGAGGACTAGCCCGTAAAATAGGGTGCTCGCAAACTTCTGTGCAAAATGTCATCAAAAAGGTTGATGATTATTTAACCAAAAAAAGTCAGGTAGACCACCGAAACATGTTCAAGCTCTTGCCAGTCGTGAGCAGGTGTCCACTCGTGAAATTTCACGTGTGCTATTAACACCAATCTGTGTGGAAAAGTTTAAATGTAAATTTGAACGTAAAGTTCAGGAAAATAAAAGCAAACCGAAACTTACTACTAGTCATAAGTAAGTAAAAAAAACCTGTGAAATGGCGTCATGAGTAGAATAAACTAGCGTTTTCTCATGAAAAAGTTTCTGTCTGGATGGCCATGATGGATGTTCATCATATTGACATGATCTACGCACTCAGCCAAAGATAAAGTTGAGTAGACAGCATGGAGGCGGCGGAGTGATGGTGTGGGCAGCATTCGTATTCCTTCAGGGCACTATGAACTCCAAAAATATCAGGAATTAATGTATGATCTCTTAATCCCACTCCGGCCTATTTTAGGCGGTCCGAATTGGAAGTACCAACTGGATAATACCAGTGTACATGCATTAATGTCCACTAAGGAGTGGTTTGAACGGGAAAAGGTTGATGTCATTCCATGGCCCTCGCGTTCTCCAGACCTGAATCCAGTTGAAAATGTGTGGGGTTTTATGGCAAAGGCTGCATATTGGCGCAACAAGCAATATCATGTAAATTATCTCCAAATAATAATTTCGAATGCCTGGGACAACATAGATTTAGATGTTTTAAGAAAACTACTTCAAACAATGCCTGACAGAATGATACATATTACTGAAAAGCAAGGAGAACCGACTTGCTATTAATTTCTGATTTCCTGAAATTTTCCACATTGAATTTATGTTTCTTTACAGGTTGTAAATGATTATTTTTTTCACGAACAAAATTGTTCACCATTTTCAAAAGTTGTAATTGGTATATATATAATCACCGTTGGTATATTACATGCATAAATTTATATCAAAAGCAATTATTGCAATCGTAAGTTATTTGTGATTTACAGGTGAGTTTATAATTTATTTTCATATTGTAGTTAGGTGCATTGCGTGCACCCGAATTAAAAATTTACTTGCACAGATAAAAGTTCATGTGCACAGAGCACCCGCTAATTTCGAACCCTGCTTTAACTATATAGTAAACTTTGTATCTAGAATTTGTAATTACTCCATAGTCGGAGCTTGTAATTCTGGAACCCCTATGGTAGTACAGTGGGAATGAGTTCGTTTACGGCGGGGAAAGAGGCGAGGTTGGAATCCAAATGGCACCGAACGTTGGCTTTTCTTCTGCAAATCCATAGTTCAAGGATTAATTCTATAGGCGACATATATTTCGTTCTGTCGGAGAACTCAAGATTCTGGCATTGCAGATCCTTTACTGCCCTTGCGCTATAAACCGTAAGTACTCCCAGTAAAGTTGTTCTGAGACACATTTAAGTAAACTGTCAACGCAGTGACCAAAGAAAAGCTCCTTAAGAAACAAATGAAGGGTGTGCAGGGGTAGTCCAAATACAATTAAGTTTTTTATCTATATGTAAAACATGGGTTCTAATATGAACCATATAAATGTGGAGTGTTGAAAACCTGATCGTACGCCAACGAGGTATCGTGTAAAAATTGAAATATATTTGTGACATATATGCAGATGACTACTGTTGCATAGAACGATGGAATGTCTTCCAGTCTTTAGTCACCTATATTGTCTATATATGGTGATCTAAGGAAGGAGTATACCTTTTCCCATAAAGTTTGATTACTGAAGCTCGCGTTATAACGCCTGTCCTGTTTTAGCTGATGTTATAAGCATTCTTAAGGGCGTGGAACTAAGTATGCATCATGGTTTTTGACCAGCTTGTTGTATGTGGTGCGGCCGCACAAGTTTTTATTGTGTGACTTGTTCCTTAAAAATATAGTTTGTTGTGTCGATCTTGTATTCCCTTATGTAGCGCAGTGGCTCAATTTACGACTTTGAGGCCACGGGACTGGATTCGAACCCTATTGAGAGCGTTTGGAAATGAGTGATTTGTGGTCGCGTTGTATATGAGGCGTCGGTTCCGTCTCGATTATTATTGTAAAGATATGGGGCGTAAAACCCAAACAACAAATTGTAGTCGAAACTAAGTAATCACAGGAAACAATTCACATTTTATTCTCCTCGCGTATTAATTTGTGGTGGTGGTGGTATCATCTTGACATTGGCTCCTCAGGTCCTGCTGTGGTGCCGTGAAATGCATTGACACCAAGGTGTTCATTCCCCTTAAAGACATCAAGATCTTTTTTTTTTTAGTTTTCGTTGCCGAATATAATGTACCAGATGCTGGAGCAAAGTTTTTTTGCTCTCAACTTCAGTGAAATAAGCATGTTAACCACACATGTTAAAATGTCCTAGACAATTTATATAAATCTCCATACCTTTCGTACAGTTGCCTAACTCCTTTGCACGTTATTGAGAAATAAAAGGTATATTGTATCGCGATGTTCTGGAGCCGGATTGTCCAACATACCACCCGCCAACAACTGTTTGGAATAAAAAAAATTCCCAAACTAAAATTGAATTTTAAAATTTTTGCAGAAGTAAGGAACAATCGAGGGGACAGCACGGACGACCCCTTTCCGTGTGGCGTCAACGAGCAAATAACCGAAAGAAACTCTTTAGGGAGTAACTTTAGTAAGGGTGGTGGTGATGATTATTATTATTTTTTTTTTACGAAACTCACTGAAACCGCTGGCCTGCGAGATCCGTAAAAAATCTTTAAGTGGCCTTCTGCCCAAAAATGTCGATTAACCCTGTTCTGGAGGTAACGTGTTCGTCTACTATGTGGCAAATTCAGGGTTGAAACCCGGTGGTGTTTTATGCAAATTAATTATGTGAAGGGTGACGGCTAAGAAACCCACTGGTATTTGAATACTTACCGTTGTTTCTACCAATCCGTTGTATTTCGGGTGGGAGGGTGGGTAGTCCAGGGGCTTGTTTCCCTAGGCCTTAAGAGGTTCGGATTCCTCGGAAAACTGTGTAGTTCCTCAAAACAGCATGAGCTTGTCTATCCTAACGCCAATAAAATTAAGCATTATATTTAACGGAGAAAGATTACCACCTTAAACCAAATTATATATTATGAAATTTTTATTTTATTCTTATAATAATTTTTTTATTTTATTCTATAATAATTTTTATTTTTATTCTTATACACTATTTACTTATAATAATTTTTATTTTATTCTATAATAATTTTTTATTTTATTCTATAATAATTTTTTTAAAAATAATAGCTTGATTCTTTAGATTTATAAGTTACTCCGTTCTTCTGCGTTGTTTCGATTGGAGTGAAAGCATTGCAATTGTATTTTGGCAGAGGCTCAACACGATGTGATGTAACCGTTCATACAAATATAAAGAAATCGACTTCACCCAGGTCATGCGTATCGTTTTCGTGTGAGAATTTTACTGCTCTCTTAAATGCACGTTTCCTTTTATTTCACCAACGTTTACCAAGTGTCATTCGAATTGTTTCGTTTCCATTCTGGTATAGCGTGTGTTCCGTATTCTTCGTTACTTTGGGCTCCTTTTCGGGATGTAGCAATGCTCATAGGTCACAGAGCTATGAGTTTGATCACCATGGCGTGTACCTCGACGCTATTAACGCAGTGGTGGCTTGCGTCGTAAGGGAAATGAGATGTTAGCCTAAATGAAGGATGCTGTAACGTTGAAGAGGTAGTTCGCTCGTATAAGTGCTATTTCCTTTGGAGACCCGCTTTTCTCGAATGAGCAGATCATCCTGAATTGACGAGCAGGGCCGTTCGTCCGTCTCTTGTTTTCACGGGTGGTTTTTTCCCCCCCCCCCTCCATCCTCTATCCGGCCTAAGGTCGCACTGCAACTATTCAAGGACTTCCTCTATGTGAAAGTCATTTCCTGTTGTAGTTTCGTTGTGCATGAGGTTTACTTGTTATAACCATCGTTCTCTATGCTGTTCCCCTTTAACCTCTTTTACCTTAAGCACCGCCCCTCACCCCACCCGCATTGACATTTTGTGAATTCATGCCGTTAGCAACCCCGCTGAAAAATGGGCAGAAAGGGGTTAGGATTTGATATGGGCAGAATGACTCTTTTTTGAGAGTTGACTCAGTAAAAACTGATTCACTTTTAGCAGTTGATTTTTTACAGTAACTTAAGAATTCCCTAACAATTAAATATATGTGTAGATTTTTTTTTAAAGAGTGAAGTGGGGTGAATTATGGACTTCTACTTTTGTGGGTAACTCCTTGTGCACTTCAAATTTATATTCTTGATCGTAATTTCTAATTTTGTGTATTCTTTGATTGTAACTTCTAATTTTGTGTATTCTTTGATTGTAACTTCTAATTTTACGTATTCTTTGATTGTAATTTCTAATTTTACATATTCTTTGATTGCAACTTCTAATTTTACGTATTCTTTGATCGTAATTTCTAACTTTACGTATTCTTTGATTGCAACTTCTAATTTTACGTATTCTTCGACTGTAACTTCTAATTTTACGTATTCTTTGGTTGTAACTTCTAATTTTACATATTCTTTGATTGCAACTCCCAGTATTACGTATTAAAATCATAATAAGAAGAACATAGCAAAATCTCTTTTTGATATGTAATTGCGAACTGAGGAATAAAATAGTTTGCACAGTTTATTTTGTGTAAAGTTTTCAATTTGTTTAACTAGTTATTTCATTAAAACTATATAAGTATAGAGTACAAGTTATATTTTATTAGGGAAGATATTTAAGACTTTTTAAAACCTTGATTTAATAATCTCTTTAGTGCTAATTTATTTGAACTGAAAAATAATTTAAATTTAAAAATTAAAAAAACCGTTACAGGAAAATAAAAACATTTAAAACTACTGAGAGAGATTCTAATTTTAAAATTAAACTGAATTTTATTTAATCTGCTGGTTATCCTAAATGTGAATGTAGCATTGGCGTCCATATTATATATTAGCTCCCTGCACGCTGCAGGCGAAGGTTATTGAATTTTAAGTGAAGCACTATTGGGTAAGGACTACATCGTTCTTCATAAACTCAACTTTTATTGAAACAAGACATAATGGCTTTAAAACTTCTAAACTATCTAAAGCATAATTAAATTTTACGCAAGGAAAAAATCACGTCGTCGAGCAACTCGCTCTATCGTCGGTCAACTAGGAAAATGCCTAGCAGGAGACTGAACAAGAGCTAGCGTACATTATATTTTATACCTAGGTGAAAATACGCCACCAAGGTTACACCAAAGTCCTTGCGCCATAATTTATTCAGGCGCTATAAATCCTCAATAGATGTAAAGAAATGATCATTTTATAACTAACATTATTCAGTCATCATTCTTTTCAAAGTGTCATTTTTAACTGCCATAATTTAAGATGGCTGAAATTGAGAACCTTCCACTCGGCTCTACCACTAGCCAATGATGACCCGAAAATAAACTGTAAAAAATTTAAACTATATCAATGAATTTTATCTTCATGTTTATGCAGAGAATATCATTGATATGTAGATGACTAACACAGTTAAAAGTTGGAAATGATCATCATTTGGGGTCACTGTCATTCCAGTTATGACCTTAGATTCTCTAGTGTTAACTAAATTAGTAACGATGAGTGATGTTAATTCAAAGAACATTTTATTTCACAAGAAATATTCTCTAAATTATGCATGCGTAAAACTTAGCATGCTTATATCTAATTAAAACTTATTGAATAACGTTATTACCTATCCTATAAAAGTAGTCGAAGCGAATTTGCAGTTCAAGAATAAGAGTCTGGGCAGCATTGCTGTATTTTCAAGTTTATAGCTAAAAATACTTCCACATATAGCTAGAATTAGCTAGATTTGTATGTCAATTATCTAAATACTTCGCCATAGAATCATGCTCATACCCAGAGGGGGGGATCAGAGGAGTAATTTGGAATATGACAATTTGTGGAAAAAACCCTTATCATCTAGCTACTTTCAGAGAATTAGAGAAATACGGCTCACTATATCGTCGATAACTTTCTGAATTTTCAAGATATCCCACTGGTATTTTTTTTAAGTTGCCCTATACTATTGACTACAAAATTATGAAAGAAAGTTATTCATATCTTTCGCGCATGCGCAGTAAAAAATTATTTTCTTCAAATGCTCATATCTCATCGTGTATTCAATATATTAATTTCTAATTTAAGTATAATATTTTTCTTGTACGTTGACAAATGTTCTGTAAGTTTCGTGAAATTTGACTGAAAATTGTGGATATTATAAGCAAAAAATATGTGACAAAATTTGGGTTTTCTTAAAGAAACGTTTCTATCTTCATGAATATACATGTTTGGTTTACGAAAATGCACACAGGCATTAAGCATAGCTGGTTAAATATTTTCTGAAAGTTACAAATAATTTCCAGCTTTTTATGATACAGGGTGATCAAATATATTTTTTCACTTTGTCAATATGTGGGTGGTCCCCTAAATGCACAAGTCACCGAAACTTTATTGGAAAGTGGGCGTTCAAGTATGTTCTATATATCTCCAAAGTTAGAGAATAATTGGCAGAGTAGTTTTTTAGAAATTCGAAAAAAAAAACAAAAAATCCAAATTGTCTGGATACTTTTGGGCATATAGTGTATGTATGTATGACTGGGCAGATGAAGAGAACTAAGATATGGATGTGCTGAAGATTTTATAACATTGAACATAAATGTTGAGATTTTAAAAATGAGAAGTTTATCGATCAGAAGAATACGGAAGCGTTTGGCTATTCCCAAATAATGGAAGGTAGAAATATGGTTGGAGACAAGACCGAGTTTTTTTTGTTTTTTTTTTGAAGTGAGGCTAAACGATGTATGTTTGATTTTGACGTGTGACCCCAAATTAGTAGGCAGTAATATAAGTTAGAGAAAATCAGAGAATAATAAAGACTGAAAAGGATTGAAATAGGTAAATAAAAGCTAATGTTTCTAATTACACGAATGTTTCTGTTTAATTTGGTACATATTCTCTGAATATGTGTGTCCCATTTTAAATTTGCCTGAAGGGTTACTCCACCCTGCCACCGAAATTAAATCCTGGCTACGGTCTTGCATGGAATATTTTACATTTTAATAATATGTCAATAAAAAGATTTATCAACAAAAATAATTTAAATAATGCTATGCCATTAATAATTAGCTAAAGTTTATTTTCATTAGGGAAATAAAGTGAGCATTAGCTGGATCTAGCGGGAAGTCACTGAGTAAAAACCCTTCCCACTGAGTCAGTTGCGATTCTGACTCACTTTCGTGAGTTAATTTCTTTGAATAGCTCACTGACTCTTTGCACATTACCAGTTAGAATGGGGGTTGGCGAGACAAAAATGAAATGGGAGGAAAGAGCCCTTTGCGGTTTTATGATTCATTTCTGGCACTGATGCTTTTGCTTTGTGGTATCGGAAATAGAATGACTGAATGACTTTGACTGTTGTAGATATTTATCAAATTTTAATTCTTAATTTTTTTTATCCCCATTTTCTGAGGTGGACGTACTGTCCTCATTCAAACGCATTGAGGTTCACGGTTCGCCAGATAGTGCTGATTTGCATCCTAGATGCTCCATGGTATTCGTTGCCAGCTTACTCTTTGCGCCATTATCGCACCTATTTCATTTATTTGAAATAAATCACAAGTTCCTGAATAATTTAAAGTCACCAAGATTATCTCCATTTTTAAAAAAGGTGATCGTACTACTGATCCTTCAAATTATCGCCCAATCTCTATAATTTCAATTTTCCCAAAATATTTGCACATCTTCTCTTTAGAAGGTTGATTGATTTCATTTCTAATTTTTCTTTCATTCACCAATCACAGTTCGGATTTCTTGCCAACAAATCCACGGAATTTTCCCTTATAAATTTTCTAAACCCAATGAGGCAAGCATTTAGTTCTCACCTTTTTTCGATTGGCGTCCTTTTTGATGTCTCTAAGGCATTCGATTTAATTCCACATGACATTCTTTTTCTTAAACTTCATGATATTGGTATTAGGGGCCCATGCCTTGATCTTCTCGCACATCTCTTGACTAATCGTAAACAATATGTTTTTCTGAATGGAATTAGGTCTGACATCATGGTTAATTATTTAGGGGTTCCTCAGGGTTCCATACCTGGTCCACTCTTGTTCCTTGTTTACATTAATGATATTTTCTAGGTCTTCACCCATGGTAGTCCTACAATCTATGCTGATGATACTTACTTCTCTGCCTTTCACTATGACCTTAATCAACTAATATCAATCGTTCAATTACAGACAGCTAAAGTTCTTGATTGGTTTCAATTTAACAAACTTCAGGTCAATGACTCGAAATCTTACTGTATTTTATTCCATAATAAGCATTCACGTAATTTTCCTTCTTCTATTACATTAAATAATCACAATATTCCTTTCGCATCTACTCACAAATTCTTGAGGATATTATTACATCATAAACTCTCCTAGACCCTTCGCTCTGAAAATGCTCTATCTAAGGCAGCGAGGGTTCTTGAGCTTCTTCGAAGAATTCACGAATGCCTTCCTATCAGATCAATCCGTTCCGTTCATTTTTCCCCTAGTACAATCCCACCTCACTTATTGCTGTAAGGTTTGGTCAAAATCAACTCAATCTAATATTCGTAAAATTGAACAATTTCAATTACATACATTAAAAATTATGAATTCAAAGATTATCAACAATAGAACCAACCTATGGGCTTCTTTTGCCATATTACCCTTTTCTCTAATTGCTCAGTCCCGAATGGCCCTTCTCATGTTCAAACATATTCACAAAGGCTTTCACTCTAATATTATTCAGATTCGTCCACGTAATGATCGCTATCCCTCCAGATCCAGCAGAAGCCTTATCCCATTGCAATCCACCTCTCATTACTTATACGATCATATCGACTCCCAAGGTCCCATGGTTTGGAATCTTCTCCCGACAAGTCTTACTAACATTAACAGCGAGCATATGTTTAAGTCTTCTTTAAAAATATACTTACTATCCACATGCTAGTATTTAATTCCATTTTCTGTGTCCTACCTGTCAATGCTTTATATCTTCTTTTGTATTTTATTATATTTTTTCCAGTTCAATGTTTATTTTATTGCACTTTAAATGTCAACGCTTAATTTATTTCTTTTTTTTTCTGTTTGTCAATATATAATTTATTTTGTATAATATGTCGTTGTTTTCCCCTTATTTATGGTTTTTTCCAATGTGTTTTTATATTTATATAATTTATTATCTGAGTAGTGGCCGGAACTTGTCAAGCAGACATTTAGTCTGCTTTTTTTCCAGTCATCCGTCAAGGACCTTCCTGACTATTTTTTGTACTTGTATTCAAGTTTTTTATTTTTCTTTCTTGGTTGTCTGTAAAATAAACATTATTATTATTATTTAATAGATCGTGGTTCTATATAATGCGAACGGTGAATTCCCGTTTCTTAACCCGTTATATTCGTAAACAGAAAGTTATTCACTAAGGTACTCACTTTTGTGTTCATAGAGTCTTTCTTGTGTTGTTAAGTTAAAGTTACTACAACGACCCCCATTAGCGAACACTCGCCGGAAAAAAGAATTGTCCCTAAAAAAGGGGCGACCGTAAAAGAGAGGGTATCATTGTGAAGTAGCTGAAATATTACATTTCAATCATTTAAATACTTCCTTTCGAAACTTATATTTTTGAGCACATAAGACAAGTTTAAAATAACGAACATAAGCATTTGTTGAATATAACAAGTAAATTTACAACAAAACCTTAACTATTAAAATTTATTTACATTGGAAAAAATTGATCAATAGCTGTTTGGTAGGTTTTACTTACCAGTCTTCCTTCGAAATGTATTTTTAATAAGCGTAAAAAAAAAATGCATTTTTTTTTAAAGCGCCGTTAAGCTTACAGGAAAACGTCTTTAGTTTTACACCAGCTTACACGTCCCGTGTGGTAGTCGAGTAAACGATAATAATAAATTTGAACTGCGATAGTTTTGTGTTGATAATTGTTTATTAGTTTTGCGCAATGTGTCACTATATGAGTTACTTGTCATCAGTCTTTATCAAGCGTTAGCCATTTGAATCAGCGAAGCCGAGTCAATTTATACTCCCGGTTAACGAGAGGGGAAATTCTTCTTAGCTCTCATCCTATTTATTCTTACTTTCCTGTTGTCCGAAACGCCTGTAGTAAAGGCCGAAGTGCAAAAACGTATTTTGTCCTCTCCGTACAGGGGTTCTGGTCCAATGGAAATGATAACATAATAATAAAATATGATAATCGTGAAAACAGTGTCTGCGACCGTATCTGAGTGTGACCGCTAAGCAGGGGTTTGAAATACATTACTGTAAATCAGTTTCTACCGATGGATTTTTATCTGACCGTAAAAACGGAATGACCGAACCTAAAGGGTGTTCGTTAAGAGGGATTTCACTGTTATTAATTTGACAGCTTGTAGGAGTTGCATTTCGTATTTAAACTTTTAACTTCAGTGTCTTAATAGCCCAAAAGCAACCATCACTGTCTTTGAACTTAACGTGTTAGGGTGCGTACAGACACGCAACAGAACATCGTCGCGTAACATCCTGTGTTACGGGGTGAACATCGCTACGTATCATCAGTGCGTAACATGACTGCGTCCCATCAGTTCATGCCGATATCCAGCCTACACTGACAAAACGCTGTTGTTCGTAAACCGGCCCAAATACACGAATGTGGAGTGCGACATAGCCTTTTAACATTCCTTTGAAGC
>QLNU02015360.1:150130657-150152110 GCA_006491805.2 Dysdera silvatica | reverse complement strand
AAAATTAATAAAGATTGAATTTCCATTGCTTAAAAAAATCCATCGAAATTGTAATTTCAAATTATTTTTAAACGCTACAGCACCCCTTTATGCCAAAAACTTCGAAGCCACTTATCAAAATTTTACGGATTCATCATCATATGATGAATACATTACTGAATTATAACTTCAGGAGTGAACAACAACGAGTAAACTATTACTTTATTCACGTAGCCTAAAATGCCCAAAATATATTTTTAGACAACCTCTTCCCTTAGCCCTTTTATTCCATGGTAATCCGCTAATCTGTCGCATTAATGATTCTTGTTTACAGCTTATCTCTGACAATAAACCTGCTTGGGGCATTAAAGTCGTCTGGCTACGACTTATAACCAAATCGTCGAAAATCGTTTTATAACGAACCGTGCACTGCTTATAGGAATATTCACTCTGTCTTCAAAGGTCCTCGTGCACAAAACCATTGTAGAGAATATTATTAAATATACGAAAATATCTCGCTCTCCGCTAAACTGACAAGGACCCCCCTGCCCTGGAGCTCAGACGCCGAATCTAACGAATTTAATTCAGTCACACCATAAGAAACCTAATATGTGAAAATTGGCTATCTCTTCAGATTAACGCTAAAAATAATTAATAAAAAATGATTTTGGTTTGACAGAAGAGAGACTTTATCTCCATTTGGCGCCTTTTAATTTCTTCCATAAATTCCTCAAAAAGCATCTAAACCACATTAAATATATTTACGTATATTCTGTTTCATGTTATCCTCATACGGATAAATAGAATACAAGCGATACTTCGTTACAGAATTTTTAAAATAAAAATAAATGCTTCTCTTATGCACGAATTGAATTGTAACTTGCAATGTGATTATAAAAATTAAAGTAATTTGTTTTCTGCTATAACTTTCAGAAATAAAATAAAAAGAATATAGAACTTCAATTTAACGAATAGAGAAAAAAATAACTTTACAGCTACTTCAAAATCTAATACGTTTAAATTTAACAAAAATAACGCAATCACTGGACTATTACTGGACGTATTCTAAACTTTCAGAATAGTCCTCGCGCTCGCTTTTTAAACCCTTTTCGATTAACTAGATATCTCGCCACGCACTGCCAATAGGGTTGCAATTGGCGCTATTTTAACTACTTTTTAATATTTAATTTCTCGATTTCTAGGGGGAGATAGCTGCTAATTTTCACACATTAAGGTTTTTATGGTGGGTACATTAAGCTGAATTAAATTCGGCGCGTGAGATCCGGGGGGTTTCCTTGTAAGTTCTTTTAGTATTTTTTGCATAAAAGTTAGTTGCTTGACTGATCTTATTTCCTATTAAGATACAAAGCATTGTTTTTGAGTGGGAGAAAAACTGAACTTTTTTTTCATTCTAAGATGTCTTGGTAGAAATAATTACATGCAGTGAAACAGAACGCCGAATCTTAGTAACGTGGCGTGAAATGAAGTATATTAAAGTATTTTATCGTTGGCTATAGTTTTTTTTTTTCATTTCCTTCTCTTGTTTTTTATTAAATTCTCTCTCGATCGAAAACCAATTAACTCCCGCGCAAACTGTTAAAAAAAATTAAAAAATGAATGCATGGGCAACAGTCGTTTTTCCAGCAAAATCGAATATACTTTTCGAGAGAATACTTCTTGACGCAAGAGTAACTTTAATAACAAACGCTTTTTATGTTCCTTGCCAGCCAAAACAAACACAATAATGGAGTAACTAGGTTTAAAAGCTTCAAAACAAAGTATTGGGGAAGAAAAAATGGTTACTCTGTCCGAATGAAAACCAATACAACAAATGGAATTATCTACCGGGTGTTCGGCAGTCCTCGGATAATAAACACATAGCGTTGTTCCTGGGATAATTTTGAGATATAAAAGTGGTCGTTTTATTGACAAGTCAATACTTTTTATGACATTCGCCCAAATAGTATACCCAATGAGGAAGCTGTTTGCATCTGTTAACACCTTCGCAGGTTAGTTTAAGGATGAATTACAGAAAACTTGTTTCTGCATGGGTATGGTGTAAAGCACTAAGCGGTTTAATTGGTAATTTAATTTCAAAAACGAAACCCAAGCCAAGCTTTTTTCCCAGCTAATTGGTTAGATTTTACTCAGAAGTAGCCGATGGCTTTGTTAGACGGTTACAATATTAAAATCACTAGTCCTGACGTGAAGCCTGTCCAATTGATTGAAAAAAAAAAAAAAAACTGCGCGTGCGTTTCGCTATTGAAACTAAATTACCAATTAAACTGCCTAGTGCTTTACACCCCACCCATGCAGAAACAAGTTTTCTGTAATTCGTCTTAAACTAACCAGCGAAGGTGTTAACAGATGCAGACAGCTTCCTTATTGGTTGGAAGTATTTGGCGGATATCACAAAAAGTATTGACCTGTCACCTAAATGCAGACCACTTTTATGTCTCAAAATTGTCCCAGGAATACCGCTGTGTACTTATTATCCGAGGGTTGCTGAACGCCTTGTATATATAAATTAAAACTTCATCTATGCTATTTTTAGACGAAGTGCTAATACAGAGTCTGCAGACAAGATTAAATGCAACTCAACCACGAAAACAACCTCGATTTTGAAGGAGATACAGTGCAGTGAACCATATTCACGTATTAATAGAACTGAAAGAACAAATGAACTTCCATGGTGCGTGATAGTTACTGACGATGAGAAGGCCTTCGACACTCTGTCCAAACATCAACAGGCATCGATTCTTTAAAATAGAGGATGAACACTGATATGGCTAAAAACATAAAAAATTCAAGAAGAGATGTTTCGGATACACAAGAATAACAAAATCAGAAAAACAGTGAGGTCAGGGAAAATTTTTTTTTTAAATTTTTACTTCTTTCAACCTGTGGAAAGTTATTCCAACTCTTACATTGGAAAGGTAGATGCGGGAATACTTAAATCACTGCATTCTACTGGCGAAAATCAATTGAATAAGCTCAGAATGGGTTCCCGTCAAAACACTGAAATTTAATCAGCACTAGATGCAGTCAAAATCGGGGGTGACCTTCTGGAAATTGGTGGTAACCTTCCGCGCTGTTGGTAGAAGCAGTTACAATAGCGGAAAAGTAATGCCCGTATCCAGGGGGGGGGGATCTTAGGGACCGGTCCCCTCCCCAAAACGAAATTTGTACTATGACCGCAAATGTATATGTACAGAGTGCGCCAAAAGTTCGTAGAACTTTAAAAAATCCTAGAAATAGAGAAAACAAATGGTAAAAAAAATGCGGTTTGCACGAAAGCGTTTGTAGAAAAAATTTGAATTTTTGGACAGAAAACAAAAGGTAAATAAAATAAAATAAATAAATGCTTAAATTCACCTGAAGGTGGCGCTGCAACTCAACAAGAAAACTGTGCGTTCCATCGATTTATTATTGCAATAATTGTTACATATGACATCCAGAACATTTTATGACAGAACTAAGACGACTCACAACGGCCGTGATAGCTTCGTAAAACATGTCGGGATGGATATCAGAAACGGCACGACGAGTGAAATCTTTGAATTCGGAAAATGTGTGGAAGTAGTGGGGATGGTATACAAGCGATTTTAAGTACCCCCATAGTTAGAAATCAACTGCAGTGAGGTCGGGTGACCACGGGGGCCATGTATCCTTGCAGCCTCAACTGATAACTCTTGTCTTCATCAAAGATATCCAAAAGGGATCTTTTCACCGGATTGGCATAGTGTGGTGGTATGCCATCCTGCATGAAGTTAACTGTGGACAACACACTTCTTTCGTGCAAAGCGAGTATGACTTCCTCACGCAAAAGAATGAGATGAAGCTCAGCAGTCATCGTGCACGCTTTCCAACCAGATATCGGGCAAAGCTCTTCAAAGAAGAAAGGCCCGATAGTGAAAGACGATGTGAAGCTACACCAACCTGCCACATAGGGTAAATGCAGTGGCTGCGTCGCGTACTGAGATGGGGATGTCACTACTCATAACACTCGCATATGGGCGACGTCGAATCCCCGTGTAGTGCAAAGTGGGGCTCATCCGTCCAGAACACGTGAAACAACCACTGAGGTTCTCGTTCCGTTTTTGCCAGAACCTAGTTAGCAAATGATTCTCTCGCAGCTGCATCTGCAGATAATAATCGGTGCAGTGACTAGAATTTGTAAGGATATCTATGCAATATCCCGTGTAGGATACGTCGAACCAATGACTCAGGTATACCCAATATCTTTTCAGCTTCACGAGCACTGCTCCTCCCTGTGGATCGCCGCTATAACCTCTATAACGGTTTCCACGGCAGTGACGCGGCCCTCCGTTAGCGAGAATCTTCCACTTCGTGGCCGATCGTCCAAACGGCCTGTTTCTTCAAACCGTTTAACAAGCTTCGGTATCCCATCCAGCGCATGACATGGGGCCATTTCCAATCTTCAGTTGTTTCGCCGTGCGAAATTTTCACAACGCAGTGATTGATGATGCACCGTTCAAGTAGAAGAGCTCCACTAACAACGCTTTTGATCTGGTAACGATAACATTCGCCAATTATGCAGTACTGCCGGAATCGAATACCAGCAACGCTTGATCCGGTAACGATAACATCTTCAATTATGCAGTATTGCCAGAATCGAATAAAAATTCCACGTATATCCAGGTTTTTTATTGCAAGCCTAATCTGCATACTTCTGCTGAATATCTTGCGTGTATGTCAGCGCCACCTACAGGTGACTTCTGAACTTTTTTTTTTTCTTCTACTGTAAAAAAGAGATTTTCCTTAGAAACCCTTCCGCGCAAACTTCACTTCTCTATCATTATATGCTTTGTTTTTTTAAAGTTTTTATGAACTAACGAAATTTTGGCGCACCTTGTATTTACTTGTCAAACGTTTAAAAAGGGGAGAAAAAACTCTCAACCCTTGAATAATTATCAAATTTCTGAGCACAAGATCTCATTTTGCATACCACTAATTTGAGAATAATTTACAGAAAGAAAAAATATAAAAACCGTTTTCATCAAAAGGGGACATTATAAAAAATAGAATTTTGGTGACAAAACTACAGGTAAAGATTTACAACGATGTATGAAGGCAAAACTGATATTTATTTTTGTATGATGTATTCAGGGGCGGACTGGGTCTTCTCAAAGGGCGCATACCTTGGATTATCGGAGGGTGCACCAGCCCGGGGGCGAGTTGTCAGGCGGCCCAGTCCGCCCCTAGATACGGGCATCGCCTTTTTACTCAGCGTAATTTATTAATTACAGAGGTAATGATAATTTCTAAGTATATGCTTCATTTTTGGCAATAGATGATTTTTCACATATATTTCATCTAAAAATGCAATTTCTCAAATAAAAAAAAAACAACGATTTTTTAATTTTTTTTTTAAATTGAATTGAGAAGTGATAAATGGTTAAAAACACAATGTTATTAAATTTCCGTTTGTTTGAATCGACTTTGCTGTGGTCTAACTGCATTATATATATCAACACTTTAATATCAATAACGAATATTCAAAAAAATTCAATCAAAAATTTGAAGCATTGTCTGTGTGTGTAAAGAGAGAAGATGTTACAAAGTAATTATGAGCTTGACAATGCGTTAGCTTTTAGTTCTTGAAAAATGGCTAGGGGTGGGAGGGGGGTCCGATCTGCGAAACTGCCAAGGGCCCATAAGTTCTATGGACGGCCCCCGTGCATCATTTAACTACAATTCTATTAATCTAAATATGCTGTCAAAAAATTATTATAAATAAAACCATATAATACTGTACATGTATTTTAAGAATAATTCTATTGATCTGAGAGTGCATACACATGCTGATAAAATTTAAAATTATATCTTTAATTTAAAGCTGAAAAATCCGTACATACAAAATAACTAAAATAAAAAAAAATACGAGGAAAATTAAATGTATTACAAAATAGTAAAAAACACAAATGGTAAGAAAAAGGGGGGTAATATTAAACAGAACATTATAAAGAAAAATTAAAAAATAAAACACAAAGATATTAAAAATTAATGATTTAATAAAAAGAAAATCTCAAATATAACAGGTATTTTGTGTTGAATTGAGGGTAGGAGGTGGGAAAGGAAACTGAAGGTAGTCAAAGCAGTAATGAAAGTTTTATAGAGAGAGAGAATACTTTAAAATAGTTAATGAAAAAACTATTTGTTGAAAGAGTAAATAGCATCGAATTATCCCCAGAATTTAATAATTTAAATACAGTTTAACCTCGGTTTAACGAATTTCATGGGACTAGTGAAAATAATCGTTAAATCGAGAGATTCGTTAACTCGAGTAAACACATTTATAGGAATCTGTGGCGCACTCGGTGTTGGGGGGACGGATGGATCCCCGGCTGGTCTGTAGCTAGACGCTTGTTAAGGGGGGGGGAGGCGTACCCTTTAATTTTCTCTCACGTACCCCAGTTTGAAAACCCCTGATCTAGATCTTGTAAGTTGAATACAGATACTGTACTCTTTACATCGGTTTGTTTTTGATTAGAGTTTCATATTAAAAATCCTGTCTATGAAACGCTAGTATATTCATTATTTAAATGAAATTAGAGACATTATGTTTGTTCCTGGTTTTACGGTTCAAGGACTACAATGATCATACTGCACCGGAACCTACTATTTTCCGAGGAATCTGAACCTCTTAAGGCCTAGGGAACCAAACCCCAGACTACAGTGAGCAGTGCGATCTTTATGAGATATCGGAGTAAGCGTTCTTTGCACTGTTGGGAGTCGAACCCGAGTTAACGGCGCACTAGGCGAACGCGTTACCACACTGTACCACCGCAGAGCCAGAGACATTATGAAGCAAGATATTAGTTTTGAAACGAAAGATGATATTTTAGAGGAAAATGAAGATGAATCTTATCAGTTTGTAGATGATGAAGACGACTATGTTGAAGGTTTAGTGGAAGATGATGAACAATATGGTATTGACGATGATGATGAGGAAGATCGGGATCCCGATTTTCAACCTACATATTTTGATACTTCTTCAGATGAAAACGCAGTACAAGAACCAATAGCAAAGAATTGATATAATTGGATTTTATTTACTTACAATAGTAAAGTTAAAAGGTGTATATTCTCATTAAAATTTTAGAAGTCGACTAAGTTTTCAATTACATACCTGAATTTTTCCAATAATTTATTTTTTCCTAACTACAAAAAATTACGTCAAGAATTTCTTGCAAGTAAAAATTCCTAATTTTTAATTATATAGGCTTATATTTTTTTTTATATTTCCTAGCTAGGCACACAGGCCTATTATTATTAAAATAACAATATAACTTTACTTTTAAAAATTTTCTGATTACAAAATTCTGATGAAAAAAAAAATAATGGGTGAAAAATCGCCAATGTTAATGTGTGAGAATTATGAAAACGTGTTAGTACTCTAGGGTTAAATAATATTATTTTTTCTAAGGGAGGAGGAGGAGAAGGATTGTGCAAGGGTTTCATTGGGAAGGGTGGCCGCCGGAGGCGGCGCTGTAATCCCAGACAGGACGCTTGAACAGCGTAATCAGCCTCCGAGGCGGCTGAGGGGGAGATGGATTGCCGATCAACACGGCATTCATAGATGCACGTTCACGTGATTTTCTAAGGGCGCATCACGCGTAATGTGTTTTGATAACCAATGGAAGGAGGCTTGAGCCCCAAGTTCCTCTCCCTTTCCCCACCATTGTCAGCTATGTCATATTTAATCCTCTCTTCCGCTATGATATCTTCTGTGTCATTTCTAGTGTGCATGACATAAATGATAAAACTTCACTTCTTTTTAGCTTGATTTGAGCATTCAAGATTCAATTCTTTTCTTCACTATACATATCCGTATATTAGGATACTAAGTAATTGTTGAATGTTGTCTGAAACGGATACTTGCCAACAGACTGAACTTTTTCTATAAATATTTAGTGCTATCAATTCGTTATCTGCAGTACGTTAAAATGACCTAAGGTATTGTCGAATTGTTACTAAGGTTCCTTCGTCATTTGAAAGTCAGTAATTCTGATGAGTTCTTCACGCAAATTCTTAAATCTAAAGAAGAAAATCAAAATTATCCAGGATAGTAAAAAAAAAGGTGTAAGTGCACGAAAATTAGCAACGCTTTACGGTGGCGAGAGGTCAAAGATAAATAAAATTTTGGAAAGTAGTGAACATTATCTGCAACAGTCCTTTCGAGACGTGAACTTAGCAGAACGAAGCGTCGATAGACCAGAAATGAAGAAGTTGACGAAGTGTTGTTGCAGTGTAAAAATATCTTGGTATTTTTTTGTAATTTAATTTTTTATGACCCACAAATTTCCGCACCAATTGACCAGATAGTCTATAATTTGGGGTGTCGTACCGGCCGCGACCCGTGTCGCTAGCGACAAGCACAGCTGCCATCGTAAAGGCAGCGACTAATGGAGTAATACATTCGAAAAAATTGTATGTTCATTAAATTATATGTTAGACAACACTATGATCCAGCGGCATATGTGGAATGTTCATCAACAGCGATGTAATTTAGCTCGTTTGGTACAGCACGACCATCGTCTTAAAGTACAGGAATTATGTAGTAGAAATGGGGAAAAGTTGCATACTGAACGAATCATTTAGGGAACGATTTTTCCCCATCTCTATAATGTTACTTTTGCTTTGGTGTTACGTGATTTATTTTATTCCCGCTCAGTTTATTAACATTAGTCACTATACACGACAGACTTTAGTACAGGCATGACTAAGTCCCTACCTGTTCTTTCTTATAAAAAGTGGTCACTTTATTCAGGTGGTCAACTTACCAGGTTCCACTGTGTACCAAAATGCAAATGAATAAAATGTATTATTAACAGTAAATGTAAATTAACAGTCATGAGCGTGTATGTTTTCGTTCATTCTCGATAAGGCAGGAGGACGTACTTGAATTTTAAATATACAGTAAGTTAATTTATAAGCCAATGAAATTGCAGAACTTCACACGCCCTGCGATCTGATTGGTTAAACGGATTGACCTTCGGATCAATCAGATGGCGTGCCGTAATTTCTTTTCAAGGCTCCATCAAGGTCAATAATATTTAAGTGTGAAAACGATATCGCAAATAGTAAAAAAAAACTATAAACAATGGCATGTTACGTAAAAGCGCTATTGAAATGTTATGCGTTAACGTTCTTATATTTCATACTGATTTATTAATGCGCGTTCAACCAGCGCTGTCGCCATTAGAAATAAAAATTGTTGATGAAAAAGGTAATACACACACATGTATTTCTGAAAACATTGCGAAGTGTCAAAATTAGCCTAAAACACTAAAATTGTGACCCTTCCCATTATCTAAATATATTTCATTTACATGACGATATATAACATTAAAAACACATGTTTACCTGATAGCAATACGTGATAAAGAAAGCATATTCATTTCTTATACAAAAAAAATAATCACACTTTACTATCCAATAGGTGGCGCAGTATAGCCCAGATGCTCTTGCGCCATAAAAAAGCCAAACGAACAAATAAACTATCCAATACGGCGTTGAATGTCTACTCGGTTTACTACAGTATAGGTTTAACGGCATGCTTACAGAAAAAGCGCCAGTTACAGCTCAAGAGAAGGTCCCTGATGAAAGCTTTAAAAACTGCATGCAAATACCTTGTTTGTATTGCATTTCTTTTAGGCAAAACTGATAATATTTTTACTTAAATGTTGCGGGTTGGGTTGTATGGCATAAGGATAGCTATAGCCATGCTGCGCCAGGACGTACAGTTTTCTTGGAGATATCAATCTCTTTGGCCCAGAAAATCAAACCAGGGACTGCGGATCCGTAAAAAAAACCTGCAGGCATTGGCACCTACAAGAATCAAGCTCGGATTATTCGGCAGGTAGCCGCGCGCATCACCACTACGTCACAGCAGAACTTTAAATGTTACTGGGTGTTGTGACAAAATATACGAACACGAAAACTAAACTTGAAATATAAGCAAGATAAGCAACAACGCGAAAATAGCTTACAAACCTTAAAAATACAAAATCAATACATTGAGTAAAGACGCTAAAATAGCAACTGAGGGTGGCCAGTAAAGCACGCAAATGTATAAAAATTAACGAGACAATGGACAAACAATAAAACATGCAAATAGAACGTAAAAGCAGCGATACGCCGCCCTTTAAAATGTTGAAATTGTTCGTAAGTACGAGAGTTGTTCTTTTTTAAATGAAACTATGAAAGTGACTCGGAAGGTAAAGGATAACGGCATTGTTCTCCCAAGACAAACAAAACTAGCGAGAGTTTAGATATTATAGATAGTGTTTGTATAAAACACACATAAGGCGAACAGAGTGCGTCTGCAGATTGTAATAGAAAAACCAAAAGACTACAAAAATTTTAACTTACCATTCATTGGAAAACAAAGGGGTAAAATTATATATACTGTATACAAAGATAGAGAGAGAGAGAAGGAGGGGGGTTAAAATAATTTTGTGTACACAATTTTTATTTCAGTATAGGTTAATTACACTTCCAACATTATCAAATTGCAATCAATGTATTTGGCGTTTAAGCAGTCTTATGTAGAACTAATTTAATTATATTATATATCTACGTAATATTAGGAAGTTGAATATATCGTAAAAGTTGATAGCAAAGAATTCTAGATTCAAAAATACTATCCCTTTTTAATAAATTTTGTTTTTAAAAACCTTTTAAAACTTTTGTTTTTCATAAATGAAAAACAAAAGTGTAGTTGTTGGAGATGTAAAACCATTTGGGCGCTACACTATTTGATAATATTTGTATACTACTAGATGATTTTGTTTTGCAGCAAGATTAATCTGATTTTTTTTTCGAAAAATCAATGTTGGATGCTTTCAAAAACTACTGGTACGTCGATATTTTTTTTTTCGGTGCACAAATCTACGTAATGCAAATATGGAACGAGAGTTTGTGGTAATAAACATTCAGTTGTCTGATAAAAGAAAACAATCGTTGATAGAATCGGTGAAAAGTGTGCAACTGTACAGTGCGTACAATTTAAAGAAGTGCTGCTGTACAAAATTTTAATCAACTCTTCATCTTTAAAAAGAGTTGCTCAGTTTTACTGATTTGTGTTTTTCCCAAGATCGTGATTTCTGCAATAAGTGGCGGATTTCTAAGTAGGCACATAAGGCACAGGCCTAGGAGCAACACTTACCGGGGGACGGCATCAGAGTGCTTAAGCATAGAAAAAAATAATGTTTCTTTTAATTATTGCCCTTTTTCCTCAATAGCTATGACATACAAGCGACTACTTTAACTTGCCTGCAAATGCAAACCATAGAATCGAAAGACAAAGGGCCCTAAAAATTTTGGGCCCTGGTCATTTGCCCAGCGTACCCATTTATAAATTTAGGCTTAACACGCTTTTTATATATACTAATAGTAAATGAATGAATAAAGAAAAACTTGAACTGATAACGAAAAAATTCATGCAAGGATGCGTACGTGTTTTTTTCCCCAAATACGCGAAATACGCGCAAAAACATCAGAGGCTCCAGGATTCCAAACTAAAATTATTGTGGATTCAAAAAATGTCTCGAATTCACGAAGTCGGCGATTATGGTAGCAATAATTTCGAGTTGTATCTTATTAGTTTGAATAATTGGCTGTTCTTTCGCAGTTGCCCTTCTTGGCGAAAATTCTAGCGATAAATGTAGCAATTATGGTAACCCACTTCGCCAATTTCAAAACCTATGCCAAATCACGCCGAAGACTAGTTTTTACGTTTGTTTCTTTAATTTAACTCGCCAAGTCAACATACTCGGGAAGTATTCTTTCTTCCAGGACAATGTGGGCGTGATTTCAGAACCTCATTGATGCATCAGCTCAAAAATGACAATGTTGCTTTGTGATTGATTTCTAAAATGCTGCTAGGTGCCATATTTTAATTTTTGAAAACCAATGGAAATGACGTATTTTCAAAGGAAGTAGGCAATATGAGGAAAACACTTTTTTTAAAAAAAAAAAATGCTCATTATGTAAAGTGTTACAGAATTACTTACGTACATAAAAATCTTACATTATTTATAATTTGTTATGATTTATTATTTTTATGAGGTAATGTAATGACAAACAATGTGCAAAAATGTCGACAATTTAATGACACTGGTGCAGATAACGTCAGTAGGAGTTCTAATGACAACGAAATTCAATTTTATAGTAGTTTTGAATTTACATTTAGCATTTTTTCGTAAATTACGTGTTCTATAAACTTATATTTCGGGTCAAAAGCTGCTGATTTTTAAATTTATGGCAGATTATCAATCAACACTGATTAAAGCATTTATAAATTTCTGAAAGCGTTAATTCCCTGCGCAAAATCGTAGACTCACAAAATTCTCAAAATCAAAAGCAATTATACAATTAAATGCTTATTATATATATAGTAAGCTCGCTTCAGAACACTGACATAATATTCATCACATTAACATAATATCCACGATATATTTTTAGTTATTATTCTTGTAATTTTTAATGAAAAGTTCAAGTATTATAAATTGGATTTTAATTAACTATGTGTAACTTCTAAGTACAGCGATTGATTACCATCATTTTAGTGCAGATATAAACAACTGTATGTATATTTTTTATTTGGATAAGATTTAGCTGATAACAGATGCCATCTTGTAAGATTTTTAAATTTTTTGCCAGAATAGTCGTAATCGAAAAAACTTTTCGAAATATGGGAAAAAGTGTTTCAGAAAAGAAAACTTCTACAATTTGGGACTATGTGTACCTTTTACTAGGCTTTGAAGATAGAGATGAAAGTGGGATATCCCTTTGCCTTGAAATACAAAACAAAATTAAGTGGTTCAATAGCAGAGTTAAAACAAAGCGAATGAAACATTGCCGAATCGAATCAAAAATTTTGCAAATTAAGGATGACCTATTCTATTTAGAAAACCCTGAAATTATCTGTACAAATCCCTATACCGTGTAGAGACTACCTGATCAATAACTACTATGTTGCATTAGCCCATACCATGTATATATTTTATATGTGTCCGCAAGTTTCCTGTACGCTCTCGTTTTAAACAGTCAAACATTATCTCTAATTATCTGTATCAAATATATAATATACGTGCCAAATTGTCAATAAGGCAGCCAGGATATTTGCTGAGGGGGGGGGGTGTCAAACTTTGTTGGGGGTGTCAAATTTACCTTCAAGATTTTAATTTTTTATAAAATCGTTACCTTATTATATAATTAAAAACGTGGGCGTCGGAATTATTTCGTATAAGAAATTATCCACGAAAAAACTGGCCGCGGACGCTTTCTGTGTTGGCCAATATTTGGCAATTGTGTTATCCTTGAGAAGGGTAATAATATCTAACAACCTATATATACACGGAGAATATATCCAAATAATATAATAATACATCCAAATCTAAAATAAGGAGCATATTCTACTATTCTCCAAAGCTGTACACCGTATATGTCATCGACATGAAATACCTGAATTTTGCCAGATTCTGAGAGACAACGTTCAGTTATGCAGTATTTGAAGAGAGTTATGCGAGAGCGAGCTTGACATCTATAGAAGAGTACACCTTTTATGCAGAATTTAAAGCTATTGATGAACTTCGGGAAAAGTTACAATTATCAAGTTTATCTTCAAAATGGACAGTGATATTTAAAGACTATAAATTGTTAACATTAAACCTAAACTTGTGACCAGTTCCACGATAACAAATTCTACTATAATAGATTCAGTTTTGAATCTTTGTATTTGTTTGCTGAAACTGAACTGAAAAAAATAGAATTCGATTTTTTATCGCCAAAAAGTAAAAAAGTTTAACAAATAGTGCAGTATCGTAGATAGCTTTAGCAACTTAGACAGTGATACAATTTCTATATCTGTTACCAATTGTGTAAGTACCACTTAATTATAAAAATGCCTGAAAAAAATGCACGCCCTCTGTTTTAAGAGAACAGGTGGTAAAATTAGAAAAAAAAAAGACAGTGCGCATATCTGATGTTTAGACATTTAGCAGTTTAGTCTTTTCGATTTCTACACATGCATATAAATTTTTAAGCAGTTTTGAATACCCAACTTTTCCTTATCCTAGCACTATTAAAAGGTTATGTTCTTCATTTTAAATTAACCCCATAGATGAATGTGAACAAAAAAAATTTCTTAAACTATATATGCACTAAATTTAAACAGTTATCGGTGGCACTGCGGAATTCGTCTCCTAGTGCTTCCCTCCTCTTAAAATGAGTCGGAAAGTCGCTAAATGTTGTAGATGGGCTTGTGACGTTAGTACCTCCTTTTTGTAATGACGTAAACAACATGGCGGCAGGTCAGTGTCACAATTGCCATTCATTTGGAAACACTTCCAAAGAAATCCACTAGGGAATGGCTTGTGCAGTAGCACCCAGTTATCTTCCTTTGAACATTTTGCCATTTTACTAATGGATAAAATGCATTTAAAATCCCAATTTAATTATAAAGATGGAAGTATAGTTGGGGAAATGAGTAGATTTTGAAACAGCTGCTATAATAGTGGACATGTTTTTATGGTGCAAAATTTGTTGTCGCCACATAAAAATGTTATTCATATTTTGCCAATTCGTACATTAACTGCCCAAGAACTTCGTGATTTGTTGCAAAATAATTATTTTGAAATTAGAAACTATTGGTTTTAAAATTATTGATATCTGCTCAGACAATAATGCAATAAATTTGAAAACCATGTATGTATTTAACATCTCACAAAAGTCAAGTATTGTGTACAGATATAAAATTGATCAGTCTAGACCAGAGGTTGGCAACATACGGTAGCATGTCAAGTGATTTAAAAAACATCAGAGTGTGATTATTTCGCTTCAAAAAAAGTATTTTATTTGTTTTTAGATAAAATCCATTTTCACATCTCTTAAAGAGAAATGTTGTTAGATGTTTGTGAAGGAAGTGTGCAAAACCATAAATTTGAGATCAGACAGATTTCTTGCACCTTGAATAGTCCTTAATTCTATTCCCATCCAAAATTTTCTTTTCTTCCTGTCTCAACCTCTCCACTATCACTCACATTTGCTCTTCATAAGAGTAGTGCTTTGAGTAATTAATTTTGCCGAAACGTCTACTATAAAATAGCAAAAGATTTGCATTTGTTTAATTCAAAACCTTTGAACTAGAGAACACGGTTTCATACAGCAAAAGGATTGCACTGTTGCTAATTGTTTGTTGTTAATTGTACATCAGATGTACAAGTACATTTTTAAGAGAATTCCTTTTTTTTGGCTCAAAATGCCCCTTGCTGTCTTTGCACCATATATCCAACCAACCTTTTATAAGAAAAGTAATTCTTTTACTGAACTAGGAATATATCAAAAGATCTACCTAAATTGTATTAATAAGTGGAAGGTAACACAGTCATAGTATAATGGATAATAAGCAGCATAATTTGATTAGTGATTCCACTAGCATGCAGAATGATTCTACGGTATTGCTTTGGTACAATATCCCAAAAACGTTGCCGATCCCTGGTCTAGACCATTGTTTCATGTTATCGATTCTGTACATTTACTTAAATGCGTTTGTAATAATCGGTTGAATCAAAAACTTGTAACCAAACTTTGTATTAACTTAATTTCGATAGAACTCCCTTGAGCAAAACTGCCCAATTTTTTAATTTGAAAAAATTACATGAATCAGAAATTGGAGATCTTGTAAAATATAAACATGGGCTCACCCTAAAAGCTTTGCACACAACCAACTTCGAATGTCAAAATGTAAAATTTGTTTTTAACCCAGCATTTTGCAGGTTTGAGAGAGGTTGGTCTAAAAAATTCATTATCTAATTTTGAAGGAACTGCACATTTTACAGAAACCATCAATATATGATGGAAAATTGTATGAAAACTACCTTTAAAGGTGAACGTAAATGCGATAATTATGTGAAGCCACTTGCGAACATTTCGGATGATGGGCGATTGGTCTTTCTTAATAAGTTTTTGGTATTGTTAAAGGCTTAGAAAAAGTTAGAATGTGATTCAGGCTCTGTATTGCCTTTGTGTAAGCTACTTATACAATAATTCAATTGACTAGATATCGTGTAACTGAAGAAAATTTTATATACTTGCTAACTGGTAAATTCCAAATGAACTCCTTAGAGAACCGTTTCAGCAAGTATCGAGCATTGGCTAAATCTGTATATTCTATTTCAGTTTGACAATATAAAGTTGAAAGTAAATTGCATATTCAAATCATTTGCCATTAAGTTTGAAATTGAGTCAATGTGGTATTATTGATATAAAAGTTTTTGATGCTTATAATACAATTTGGAATGTGCCAACTGGTGGATCATGTTTTCCTAAAGTTAGTAATATTTATGACACTGACATATGTAATTGGTTGGTTGGTTATATTTTTACAGTGCAAATACTGACATATGTAATGTAAATTCTTAAATGCCCATATTAAAATATTGCTGTCATTATTGGTATTCATATTTACGAAGGGAAAAGTGTTTAGAAGGTAAAGCATACATTATTTTAAAACGTTTAATGTTTCGAATATAAACAAGGAAAATTTAGTTACATCCAAACTCCTGATAGGGGTGGTTTATCTTGTCCACACCTAGATATTCTAAATTCTGCGTTATTTAACTATATAATAATACAAAAATTAGTATCAACGTATGAATCTATATTTTTGAAAATACCAAACTAAAGGCTAGCAACTGTAAATTTAACACTTTATATCATTGCTCAGAAGGAATGTTTCCTCAATTTTGATTCATGAGCTGAAGGCCACACATCAGATACCATTATAAAATGCATTATTTGTGTCAACCAATGCATTTTTAAAAAATTGCATTTAAAATAAAAATGACTTTGCTAAGCCTGTTGATAAAAAGAAAATGTTTAAGTGTTATAATAATATATTAATAATAATAATAATATATAATATAATGACAATAATATATAAATAGCAGTTGGTGTATCGTGTGCGGTAATCTCCTCAGAGGCAAATCCCTGATATGTCATTTAAAATTATTAGTAGAATGGTTTATTTTTTCAAAATCATTTTCATTTTTTGTGAAATTTCAAATTTGATTAAAAATTGAAGTAAAGTTTTAAAATGAATGATATGAAATCTTATAAGCCAATTTATTTTTTAAAGCATTTATATGCTACTTATATAAATGTATTTGTGAATTCACTAAAAATTATTAAATTATCATTATATTGTGCGAATTTAATAATTTTTAGTTGAATTAAAATGATGACTTTTCTTAAAATAAAAAATTGTTTAATTTAAATATCTCTTATGTGACTTCTCATATATATACTCTCTTTAATTATTGATTCATTTTGTTCATGTGAGTGGTGTAAAATATTTGTTTTGTGAAAATAAAATGACTAAAAGAAAAACGCTTTTGTCTATTTACTGTGAAGATAAATTGCAATTTAAAAAATGCAATGAATTAAGTTTTTATCATTACTGATTGAAGAAGTTACGTTTTTTAAATTTATGTGACTATAAATTTCTAAATAAAATACATCTGTCAATTTTTTATTAAAAACATTCAATTTAAATATAGCAAATAAGCATCTAAATTATAAACAACGTATAAAAATAGTAGTTAATGTACATGCATATATATTTAGACAAATATTCGTATTTTCCAACGATTTAAGCACGGAAGAGACATAAGGTCCACTCTAATGACGTCACGAACTGACTTCGCTAGCTTTCAGCCATAAAAATACAAACCGTATATCGCAATGATTAGAAGAAATTTTCTAGGAGGTTTACCCCTTAGTTACGCCAATGGAGGGGGAGCCAAAAATCGTCATGCTCAGGCACTGGCGTACCCACGTAGGGGTCCGTGGGGGCCCGCCCCCCTTGGGCTAACAAAGCGAAAAATTATTACGCCAACAGACACTGAAATTCTTTTTCTAAAAGTGCTAAAATTGAAAGTAGCGACGATCCCAACGACATTTCCCTGAACTCTGGTGACATTGATGAGGTTGCTGTTGAGGCAAGCAACAGCAGTGGCTAGGAGCTGTTTTCAATCCAGGTTTGTAGCCAAGCCGGGGCCATCAGGGGCATGGTCCCAGTTGCCCCATGCTTGTGCCCCAATTTTCCCATCGAGCTATTTATATATAGAGAAAACACTCCCCGGGTGCTTTGTGCCCCATATACCCTTTGCCTTTCCTTGTGGGGTAAAGCTGTGTCGATGGCTTTTCCTCTTTCAATGGTTTTGGGTGTGTTTCATGATCGGTGAAACTTTAGGATTGGGCAGAATACACTACATGTTCTGAGAGGAACATCGACGTAGAGTTCTCAAAATTATTGGAGGGGAGGGGAGGGGGCAAGCACATTTTATGTACGTTTATACATTACAGTATATAACAAACAGTTATTTTGACACTGGCGTAAGGTTTAAAAACACGACGTTTCGGGAGCCAACTGCTCCCTTTGTCAAGTGAAGGCAGAATGAAGAGTTCGTGAAAGTCCTAAGCTTATATACCCGCATGTTGGGAATCCCCATCTGACGCCATTTGGTGCGGAGCATTTCCAGCTGGGGAAACCCCAATCGGGGAAACCCTCGCCGGGAAAGCCCCCGCACCCGACGATGTCAGATGAACACCCCCAACTCGAGGTTTTGCAAAAATCCTGTAAGGTTCTGGTAGAGGTTTTGCGATGTTTATTGCACGACTCCTCAAACCGTAGGTTTCCCATGATTCCAGAAAAAGTCTACTCCCCAGATTCGTCACATTCTGATGTAATATTTTCATCGAATGCCAATCTGGTTCGTGACCCTCCCTGAAGACATGTTCAGCCAACTGGTTTGAATCGTCTCCCCTAGCTACCGCACGCATATGCTCCTTCCCTCGTAGACGTATCGATCTTCCCGTCTGTCCAACATACACCTTGTCACAGTCTCCACACGGTATTTGGTAAATAGCACCAGATTTTTCCTCCTCAGGGACGCGATCCTTAACTTTAAGTAATAGATCACGCAGGGTGTAGACAGGTTTGTAGTAGGTCTTAACATTCACACAACTGAGAATTCGAGACAGCTTTTCTGAGACACCCGCCACATATGGCAAAACCACTGATGTCTTCCTAGTCTCATCCTCTACATTCCTGTTTCCACCACTAACACCACATTGGTTACGAGCGATAAATTTAGTCGGGTAACCGTTCTTTTTCAACACGCTTTTGTTGCGTCGTAATTCAACATTGCGAAGGTCATCATTACAACAATGTGTAAAGGCTCGTCGGTGCAAGGCTCTAATGACAGATGCTTTGTGTGATGCCGGGTGATGAGAACGAAAGTCAAGATACCTATCAGTATGTGTTGGTTTCCTAAACACCGTAGTCAACAGTCGCCCATCCACATCTCTATTTATCCGAACATCTAAGAAGGGTAATGAACCGCTATCTTCTTCTTCTAATGTAAATTGAATATGAGGGTTCAAGCTGTTCAAATAGAGATGAAAATCAGTAACTGAAGACCTTGGTAGGATAACGAAAGTATCATCGACGTATTGCTTCCACACCTGGACACAGTAAATTCACTCATCTAAAGCACTGTTTTCAAATGCCTCCATACACAAATTTGCCACCACACTCGAAGCAGGTGACCCCATCGCCGTACACCTCTTCTGTCGGTAAAATCTACCCTTGAAGCCGAAAACCGTGGAATTCAAGCAGAACTCTAACAGGCAACATATCTCTTCCGGACTAAGGCTAGTTCTTTCTTCCAGGCTTCCATCATGCCTCAGTCGCTCCAATGCTGTTGATACTAAATTATCTATTTATCTCCTTATTGGTTCATAAAATACAATAAAAACTCATTAAAGTCTCGATATCAGTATCATGTCTAAGTAACCGAAAGGGTACAGATCATCATTACATGGTCCATCAGTGTGTGGTGGCGGCCTCGCCAGCGCTCAGTAGCTCTGTGGTTATTGCTTTTATATTCAAAAACAATAAAAAAAAATCAACTATGTCTTGGTATTGGCATTATGTCTAATTAAGTAACCAAAGGGAATAATATAAATAGGTAGTCAGCAGTAAGAAGTGAATATATAAAGGAAAACGCTACTTTGTGCACCATGGTGACCAGGAATAAGGCGCGGAAAATCATTCTTTCCTTTACGAGTAATTTAACTACTGGTCGTTAACTGCTAGAGGCAAAGAACTATTGAAAATGTAAGAAAATGAAGTTATTATGAAAATATACGGAGCAGTTGGTTAAAGCGATGAATGGAGCAAATGCCATGCACGCGAAAACCTAGAACTTGCGACAGAAATGTGTGAAAGAAGGCTTGGATTACTTGGACATAATAGTAAGAATTGAAGAAGTTATAAGATCGTCGAGAAGATAATGGAAATCGATCCAGGCAGACGGAGGAGGGGGTGAGTTGCCCCAGGAAACAATTGGTGGACGGAGTGAAAGAAGTCCTCAGAAGAATGATAGTGGAAGAGTAGCAAAAAAAAAGGGCGTCAAAGAGAGGGAAAAGTAGGTGACACATCAAATAAACTGAAAGATTATTAGACTGAAACAATATAGGGCATAAACAGGGGCGGATTTAATTTTTTTGTCGCCTTTGGGTTAACTCAGTATTTGCCGCAGCCCTCTTTTCATTAAAATTGTCTGACCCATCCTATCTTACCCTCCTCGATTTCGCTCCCGAACCTCCTTTCATTCCATATCACAAATATCTTAAATAAAACACTACTGATAATTAGTTTATGAAAGGTAAGTGTTATGGCTATATTTTACTTTGGCTCTACATCGTTTTGTAGGCCTATTGCCTTTGGTGCTCCGACCTTAGCAGCGGCGGCCGGATGGACAGCCGGTTTCCATTGTAATTAGAAAACATTGTTAATATCTGAACTATTTAATAACCATTTTGTTAATTATAACTAAATTATACACGTTACAGGCCAGCGTTTTGTTTCACATACATTTAAAAGATTCAATTGAATAATTTAAGTTCCGCAAAATGATTGTAATCGAGCATGTGCGTAAGAGAATGAAAATAAATTTTGTAACTAACGTTTTTCAAGAAGATAGATGTATTCTTATCGTTTATACCCCATTCGTCTTTGTTTTTTACACTCGCACTAGTTTACCGCGACTTTTCAGTGTCGTAGTAATGGTAAGTTGTCGCATTACTGAAGAAGTTTAAATTCTTTGTATCCCTTTTCTCTCAGGACATCGGCTTTTTTTTTTAAATTTGTCATTTGTTAAGTTTCCTAAACTTTGAGAGTTTTAAACAGTTGGTGACCAACCCTCTGTTCTGTCGTTTGTCTTAATTGCTTTCCATTTTTCTTCCTCTGACACTTTAAGCGGATGTTTTACATACGCATGGACTCCAGATATTTTAGTTTTCGCAACAAAACTATAAAAAAAAAAAAAGAGTGAAAAATGGTTACAAAGAAAGGGCGGTTGAATTCAGTGCCGGTTT
>QLNU02015360.1:150109328-150130557 GCA_006491805.2 Dysdera silvatica | reverse complement strand
TCATTTGTTCGTTATAGCCGTGAATTCGTTATAACTAAGTATACAGGGTGTCTCAGCACCAGGGTTACAAACATCTAGGAGGGGTAGGGTACACCTAGACGAACAATATTTGTCATAGAACCTAGGGTCGCAAACCACTCACAGCGCTAGTTCTAAAACCGTCCAGCATGCACAAATATTTACAACCAGTGCGTGAAAAGCGCCAGATAAAACTCTGCTTAGCTGCTCACGTGCATAGATGATTAGGACATCGCATTTTGCGCTTCTCATGCACTGGTTGTCACTATTTGTGCATACTGAACCATTTTAGAACTGGCGCTGTGAGTGGTTTGCGACCCTAGATTCTATGACAAATATTGTTCGTCTAAGTGTACCCTACCCCTCCTAGATGTTTGCAACCCTGGTGCTGAGACACCCTGTATACGTATATAGGGTAGTCGTAAACTCTTTCAACAGAAAAGAGGGTACGCATCAAGACGAACAATATTTGCAATGGATATTGAGGGCGAATTTCACTCATAATGGCAGAAAAAAGTAAGTTTGGAAAATGTCCAGCATACACAAGTATTTGCGAGTACAACACAACCAGTGCGTAAGAAGCACAAAATGCAAATCAGGTCAGCTGGTTAAGCGCGTAAATAATTAGGATATTGCATCTTGCACTTCTTGTAAATACTTGTGCCTGATGGACGTTTTTCCAACTTACTCTTTATTGGCACTATATGTGGAATGCAGCCATAGTTTCCATTGCAAATATTGTTCGTCTTGATATGTTAATATCATTCCTCTTATTTCGTTGGGAAAATTTACGATCATCCTCTGTATGTGTATATATATCATCATCATATTCAACCATTATCTATCCACTGCTGGATGAAGGTCTCTCCAAATGCTTTCCACACAAGTCTATCCTGAGCAATTCGCTTCCACGTCACCCCAACCTGTTTTCTTATTTCATCCACCCATCTAGTTTGAGGACGTTTTCTAGGTCTTCGGTGGTCTCTTGGAATCCAGTTCAGAATTTCTGTTGTCCATCGTTGATCAGTTCTTCTTGCAATATGCCCAGCCCATCGCCATTTCAGCCCTTTTACTTTAACAATGATGTCCTCTACTCTAGTTTGCTCTCTCACCCAAGTGTTCCTTTTTCGATCTCTCCTAGTTATTCCAAGCATGCACCTCTCCATGCTCCTTTGCGTTGTCTGTAACTTTCGTATTGCTCCAACTGTTAGACTCCATGTCTCTGATCCATAAGAGAGGACTGGCAATACACACTGGTTGAAGACCTTTCTTTTTAGACACAAAGGCAATTTCCCCTTCAGGATAAAACTGTTCCAAATGCACACCAGCCAAGTTTAATACGTCTGTTGAGTTCTTTCATAATGTTGCCATCCATTGAAGTCAGCTGGCCCAGGTAGATATATGAATCAGCAATTTCCAGCTCAACGTTGTCAACTTGTATATTTGTTTTCTCTATGAAATAATTGAACATGATGTTAGTTTTTTGTAGGTTCATCTTCAGTCCAACTTCTTTACTTCTAGTTGAGAGCTCCTGTACCATGTCTTGGAGTTCTGATGGGTTCGTTGAAAAAATAACAATGTCATCAGCAAACCGCAAATGATTTAAATATTCACCATTTATTTTTATTCCCTCGTTATTCCAATTTATGTGCTGAAAAATCATCTGTAAAGCTGAAGAAGAAAGCTGCAAAGCTTGGAGAAATGGTATCTCCCTGCGTCGGGGGTTGAACCTTGATTGATGGCATGTTAGGTGAAGGCAGCACGCTATTGTGGTGCTGTACATATAGAGCGGGATTATGTTCACTCGCGTTTTGGAGAGCAAGAACAACTAAGGTCATACTGCATAGCGACTTAATTGTCCAAAAAATCCGAACCTCTGTTGCCTATTAAATCAAACCCCGAATAGCGCATCTGTAAAAAAAAAATTGCAAGCGCAAGATACCTGCTAGAATTCAACCCGGACTATTCTTACGTAGTAGCCAAAGGCGTTACTATTGTGCCATCATAGGGCAACGGAGGAATGCTATGTGCATTAGAGATGAGACGGGCTCAGCCCGATATTTCATATAATTCCGGGCTGAGGCGG
This sequence comes from Dysdera silvatica, assembly GCA_006491805.2. Classification (NCBI taxonomy): domain Eukaryota; kingdom Metazoa; phylum Arthropoda; class Arachnida; order Araneae; family Dysderidae; genus Dysdera; species Dysdera silvatica. The sequence goes on along the minus strand of QLNU02015360.1, from coordinate 150,128,453 downwards.
GCCCGATTTCATTAGATAGATGCAACTGAAGATGAAAACTGACTTTCCTATAATGAAATTCTTCAAGGAATACAACTATGTGATTCGTTTTAGAGGATTATAAAAATATGTGGATACGAAAATTTGAAGGAAATGGAATAGTGTAATTTAGCATTTATTTATATTTAAATCGTGCTTCAAAGCTTTAAAATGATATTTGAAACAACGGGCTGGGGCTCAAATTCCAACGAAGTATTTCGGGCCCGAAGGAACTCTTCTCTAATGTGCATATACATATAATTTTCATCTCACGTTTAAGTTTCAAAACTCCATTGCGCTAACTATTTATTTTTAATGAAACCCTACTTTAATTGTGCCATTACTAACCAGCGACGCATAGATCAGGTTCCGACTGAAGTAATGGCTTTATTTTTCATTTTAAATTATAGATACAGCAACCTGTTTCCTTAATGTTTTTCCTGTTCTCAGCTGTCAGATTTGAAACAGGATGTGACATATAGGTAACGCGTCCAAGGAATATTAAAGTTTTTCAGGATATAAAAATGCTCCGACGTTAAAGTAGATGGCGCTGCGAATTAGAGCTGCCTGCCAGGCAATAACGACGTAATTAGTAATTTAATTTCTGTCGTTAATTATTGAAGTTTCCTCGGCAAATTAAACGCAGATACTGACAGGGTTTCCAGGAGACTGCTCTCTGCGTTAAATTATGGCTAACGTTCTGCATTTGCTCGACTGCTTTAAAATTGCAATTAAAGCGGTATCTGCTGTCAGAGAACTGGTAATTAATATTAAAGATATGTGCTTTTTAATTTAAATTTAATGAAGACCAAAGTATTATATATAATGAAAACGTGTGCAACGGAGCTTTTGTATTTATTAAAAATAAAAAGCAAGTGCGTTTTCATACACCTGAATTGGCTTGGCAAGCTTCACTGGCAAGTCTTCAGTGTTCAAGGTGACTGTAAATGATGGCCTGCTGTTATTAACCCCGTGACGTACGATTTAAATCGAAAAAAACTTGCCAAACTACACTGTTTAATTTCCTTAAAATTTTGATATACGCGTATTTCTACAATCCTCGAAAACAAAGTACATAGCTGCATTCCTTGAAGAATTTCAATATAGAAAAGTAACATTCGTATTTACGACAAATCACACAATACTTTTTGTGATAATTGCAATATAAAATAACCAATCAACACACGCTTTTCATTTGTTGGAGCCTTCATGGTCAGTTTAAAACGAATTACCTGAAAGTCTTTACTAAAAAGGCGTGTTATAAAAAGTTAGGCTTTTTATTGGATTATTTTACTTTGAATGCCAACACTCATGTGTAAAATTATTCTTTTCTGCGTATTGTGACCTACAACACTTATCATCGCCGAATGCAATTAAATTGATGAGAAGAAGTGTTTAAAATAATTTTCATCCTTTTTATTTTCTCATTATGTATGTATTTTTATCATGTAATATATTTTTTTTATTAATTCTTCATGTACCGTCAAGACATCAGATTTAAAAAAAAAAATGAAGTCATGGTAGATTTATTGCTGTATTTAATGAAAATCTGAAAATCACTTACCTTCTATTTACGGATGATATTTAATGAACATTATTCTATTGATTTAATATAATTCTTACCAAATTATACGTCAAGTATTGTGTAAAATGTTTAGAAACATGTTAAAAATTCAGTAAATAGAGAGCTAAAATATTAACTTGATACAGTTCGGAGGTGTTCGATACTAGGGAGGATTAGAGGATAGCAAGCATTAGGACTGAGAATTAGAAAAGTGTTCGTTAAATAGAGGTGTCCTCTATTCAAGGATGTCCGTTAAGGAGGTTCTGCGGTATTACTTGTGATCGAAAACAAAGTGAACGCATGTATAAATATATGCTGTAATACTCTGACAGCAAAATATCTTTGAGGATAAAATACATAAAAGAATATTTAAAAAAGAAATCTTTTAGAACACGATCATAAAATTAATTACATCAAAATACAATCTAACGAAAATAATAATACATTCTAAGTATTTCCACGTGACTTGGTTTCTAACGTATTAATAATAAAATGCAAATAAGTAAATTTTATACTATAACGGATTTCCCAAAAATGAAATACAGATTGAGGCATTAAATATATCATCATCATCATCATCATATTCAACCATTATCTATCCACTGCTGGATGAAGGTCTCTCCAAATGCTTTCCACACAAGTCTATCCTGGGCCATTCGTTTCCACGTCACCCCAACCTCTTTTCTTATTTCATCCACCCATCTAGTTTGAGGACGTTTTCTAGGTCTTCGGTGGTCTCTTGGAATCCAGTTCAGAATTTGCGTTGTCCATCGTTGATCAGTTCTTCTTGCAATATGCCCAGCCCATCGCCATTTCAGTCCTTTTACTTTAACAATGATGTCCTCTACTCTAGTTTGCTCTCTCACCCAAGTGTTTCTTTTTCGATCTCTCCTAGTTATTCCAAGCATGCACCTCTCCATGCTCCTTTGCGTTGTCTGTAACTTTCGTATTGCTCCAACTGTTAGACTCCATGTCTCTGATCCATAAGAGAGGACTGGCAATACACACTGGTTGAAGACTTTTCTTTTTAGACATAAAGGCAATTTCCCCTTCAGGATAAAACTGTTTCTTCCAAATGCACTCCAGCCAAGTTTAATACGTCTGTTGAGTTCTTTCATAATGTTGCCATCCATTGAAATCAGCTGGCCAAGGTAAATATATGAATCAGCAATTTCTAGCTCAGTGTTGTCAACTTGTATTTTTGTTTCCTCTACAAAATTATTGAACATGATCTTAGTTTTTTGTAGGTTCATCTTGAGTCCAACTTCTTCACTTCTAGTTGAGAGCTCTTGTACCATGTCTTGGAGTTCTAATGGGTCCGTTGAAAAAATAACAATGTCATCAGCAAACCGCAGATGATTTAAATATTCACCATTTATTTTTATTCCCTTGTTATTCCAATTTATCAGCTGAAAAATCATCTGTAAAGCAGAAGTAAAAAGTTTTGGAGAAATGGTATCTCCCTGCCTCACCCCTTTGCCAAGTTTGATAGTTTTGGTATCTTTATGTAACCGAAATTTTGCACTTGCATTTTTATACACACGTTTCACCATGTCAATGTACACATCCTCAATGTCTGTTGATCTTAAAGAGTTGATGACTGCTGATGTTTTTATAGAGTCAAAGGCCTTCTCATAGTCAATAAATGCAACACACAATGGAAGTTCATATTCATGTGTTCTTTCAATTAATTCTCTTAATACTTGAATATGGTCCACTGTACTGAATCCACTTCGAAATCCAGCTTGTTCTCTTGGTTGAGCTGCATCTAATTTTTTCTGCAGGCGATGTGTTAGAACTTTTGTGAAGATTTTATAAATAGCAGGTAACAAGCTAATTGGTCGGTAATTTTTCAAATCCTCTTTATCACCTTTTTTATGCAAAAGAATTACTGTTGCAGAATCCCATTGGTTTGGTATGTTACCGCTGTTAAGACATTTGGTAAAGAATTTTGCAAGTATGTCTTCTACATATTCTCCAGCTTCTTTTAGGATATCTAATGTAATACCATCATCACCAGGGGCTCTTCCTTTCTTCATATTTTTTATTGCAAATGAAACTTCTTCTTTTAAGATTTTAGGAGCTGTTCCTTCGACTATTTCAATGTCTTCGTTTAATCCACTGTTACTTTCATATAGTTTTTTGTAGAATTCTTCAACTCTTCTAAGTATTTCTTCCCTATTTCTTGTTACGGTGCCATCCTCTCCTTTTAATGCAATGATGTGTTTCTTCCCAACAGATAAACTTCCTTTAACAACCCTAAGGCTCTTGTTATTTTCAATGGCTTTCCTTACTAGCTCACAGTTGAATTTTCTTATGTCTTCTTTCATGCTTTTGCGCAGAGTTTTACAAAGTTCTATGTACTCAATCCTGGAACTGGTATTTCGATTGTCCACCTTCATATCTCTTCGCCTTTTCATGAGCTGTTTCGTCTTCTCAGATAATTTGCTATTGTGCTTTTTACAGGTTACACCACCAATTTCCCCAGCAGTTTCAACTATTGTCTTAACAATGTTTTCATTTGCTTCTGAGATATCACTTTCATCAATAAGTCCTTCCAGTGCAGAAAAGCGATTTTTTAATTCCAACTTGAATGCCTCGGTATTTACTTTCAGTTTCATTAGATCCACCCTCTTACTTACTTGTTTCCTAATGAGCTTCTGTCGTTCTAATTTAGTATTTAAGTGCACTTTACATCTCACCATTCGATGATCACTTCCAGTATTAAATCTGTTCAGTACACTGCAATCTTCAATAATTGATTTCTTGTTTGCCAGGATATAGTCAATTTCACTAGTTCCCCCATTTGGGTGTTTCCATGTCCATTTTCTTTGCGGTTTCTTCTTAAAAAATGAATTCATGATGCTAAGGTTTTCAGCTTCTGCAAATTCGATGAGTTGATCGCCACGTTCATTCCTTTCCCCATATCCGTATTTACCAACCGATGTCTCTCCTTGTTCCTGTTGTCCAATTCTTGCATTGAAATCCCCCATGATGAGCTTGATATGTTGTTTCCCTTTGGTGTGTAACTCTTTGATTTCTTCATAAAATTCTTCAACCTCTTCGTCGGTATGGCTTGATGTTGGTGCATATACCTGTACTATTTGAAGTTGGTATCGCTGGGTTAGTTGAACAACAAGCCTCGCTGCTCGATCTGATGTACTTTCAACTTCCAGAAGACAGTCTTTAATTCTTTTGTTGATTAAGAAGCCAACACCACTTGTTCTTCCAGTTTCCGTTCCTCTATAATAAAACAAATGTCCACTTTTAAGTTCCACCAACTCTTCACCTTTTCTTCTAACTTCACTGAGTCCTACAATGTCCCATTTGATCTTGTCAAGTTCTTCTTCCAATTCCTGAAGTTTTGCTTCAGAAGCAAGGGATCGTCCATTATACGTTGCCAAGGTCAATAACAAACGGCAGCCTGGGCCATTCCAGTGATTCTTAGCACCCCCTGCTTTCATGCCACGCTGACCGCTGCCTTGATCAGGAGCACTCCAGCACCTGGAGACTAGGGGCCATGGTTTCTGGTGTGTCAACATAATGGAGGAATTAGCCATAATTTCACCACGCTGGCTAGACGGGTTGGTGAATTAGCCCTCCCCTTCCGCCTTTCTATCCGTGTAGCAAATATTAATTTGCCACATAAATAGAAAGCTCAGCCTGCACCACTTGAAGGCGGGGTAGGACACTAGGTTACTGGCCTGGCCGGTTCCACACATCGTCACATACGTTCAGCGTGTGGGTCTCCTTCCAGTTAGATACCAGCAACCCTTTTGCAGGCCATATATATACATACTACTTACTATATATATTAGTGCCATACAAAATACCCATTTATAAGTAGATAGCCTTTCCAAATTTAGATTCTGTCGTCCTCTAAAACAGTAAAACGACGAAAACAGATACTGCTAATAAAATTATATTTTTCCGAATAAATTTTTTAAAAACGTTCTCTGAAATTAGCTAGTTGGACTACAGTAGAAAAAATTGCCAACTCTGGCAGCCTTTACTTAATTTACGTAACAGAACGTAGCTTATGACGTCGGAGAGTTCCAGGTTTCTTAGTAAATGTGGGTTGTGCGTACAAAGGGAAATTCTTTTATATGAAATAGAATACCTGTGCCTCCAACGTAATGGCGGGGCGTAGTGCCTTGGTTTATAAGTGGTTTTTGGCAGAGAATGGGGTGTAAATATCGCTATACACAAACGAAACCACAGCCTCTTCAAATCGTATGACGGCTGTAGCTCGTCATTGTACATTTTGGCACGGACACTGCATGACGAGTCAGAGCCATCAAATGGTTAACATTTCTGTGGAAGATGGCGGAGAACTATCGAAAAACGTTTAAAGCTATATTTAATTGTTACAACTGTGCCAGTTGTGTTTATTGGTATATTATTTATTAAGTAACCGGAAACTTTGGAAATATTGTGGTTGAATCCTCTAAAAGTCAGACTGAATGCAGGCAAATGGAGAAAACATATTTCTGAAAAGGGAATGATGCTTCTTCATTTATGCGGTGACGACAGATTTGATGGTATTGTAGATTAGTATAATACGCATACTTCCTGATATAGGCTAAAGGATTTCCTGGGATTAATAGCACTTCGTGCCTATTAAATTGTATTCAATGGTCCCTGATTACATATTTCTTTTTCATTATATCCTACCGCGTACTATACATATAATTTATTGATACATTTACTAATTAGTACATGAGCTGTGCGCCCTGCGGTGGCGCAGTGTGGTAACGCGTTCTCCTATTGCGCGGCTAATCCGGGTTCGACTCCCAGCAGTGCAAAAAGAACGCTTACTCAGAGATCTCATAAAAGATCGCACTGCTCACTGTAGTCCGGGGTTTGGTTCCCCAGGCCTTAAGAGGTTCGGATTCCTCGGAAAACTGTAGGTCCCGGCGCAGCATGACCACTGTAGTCTTTGAGCCGTAAAACCAAAAAACAAACAAACATGAGTTGTGTATTTACTTTACCTTCCAGATATTGAGGTGTGGAAATCTAGCTATAGAAGTGACCGTCGTAACGAGGTCACTCTGGCTAGACTTCGCATCGGGCATACACGCTTCTCCCATCAACATCTTTTAAAGCGTGAAGATGTCCCGATGTGTGTCACATGTGGTGAAGCATTAAATGTTTTGCATATTTTATATACTTACCCCAATTTTAACCAGTAACGCTCATTAACTTTTAACCAAAACATTTTTACCCTCCGTGACATTTTAGGCGATTTTTTTAATCATGAACTCATTTTTAACTTTATATCTAATATTCACTATTCTCCCATCTCATCTGATTTTTTATATCGTTTCTTTTGTTACATTTAATACATTACATCCAATATATTTTTACCATTTTAGATTTAATTTATCCTCATGTTATACCGTATGTACGATCTCACCTTGATTGACGCAGAATGACCCTTGCTGTCCTTGTGCCATAAACATAAAACCAACCGACCAACCTAAAACACTGATCGCATGGTTCAGCGTTTACGTTAAGCTATGGATTTCATTTTAAATAATCAAGGCAGTCCTAAGATGTAAAACTGAAACTAACTAAATCCTTCAGGAATGAGGTTGCTTTAGTTATTTGAGTTTCGAAGGACGTCGTAAACGTCTTTCATGAATAAAATATGAGTCTTTTCCATCATTTTTTACTTAAATGTAGAAAAAAAAACATAAAAAGCAATTGAGTTTATGGATTATGATTTTAAATTCTTAACTCTCCCACACACACAGAGTTTGCGTTCTTATCATTGTAATCAAAAGTTAGAAGTGAAGAAAACATATTTTCAAAAATTCCTTTTTCGAATGGTAATTTTCTCTTTGTAACTCTATAATTATATGCATTATTCTGCTGAACCTTTCAAAAATGAAAAATCGCTGTAGTCACTAAAACTCGTTTCTTTTACTTCTTTTTTTTTTTCCGTTCTTGTTAAAAATCAACAAACTACCCAACCTTTTATCTACGCGACATTTAGTTGAAAACTGTTAAAATCAGTGTCAACCATGGTTGTTCAACCTCGTTGGAGAGGAAATCTTGCCGGTTGAAAACTCCATTTTTGTAAGCCTAATTTTTTCTAAATTGTGCAAAATCGCCGCTGTATTTGAAATGTAGTTTTGTAATTTTTTTAGGCATATTGAAACCCGCCCCTCTTTATAAATTCATGGAAAGGTCATTATTGTGTACGTATTGTTTTTTTTTGTTTTTTTTTTTTAAATGGCCCGTTTCGTTCAAAACTAATAGATCAGACATCGTGGAATCACAAATTATATTCGTCACATTAATTCGTGGAGTAAGCGCTATCAATGTATTTATGGGAGTGGGAGCTTTAAAGATCGCTGGTAAGTAAGACAAAATCAAAATCTTTCCTCCTCACCGATATCGCAACCTCTACTATCACGCTGATTCCATTTTCCGCCAGTTTGACCACATTTCCTGAATGAACTCTGGCTGTACATTTTCCCCAACTCTCAATAAGTGTCATTAGCTTGGCTTTGGGCTATAACTCTTTCGTTTCTATTTACAGTCCATGTCTTCCTTACTTCGGTGTATTCGAAATCAGTTTTTCCAAACTTTATTATAACAATTTTCTATTTTAACGAGTCTTAAAGATAAACTGAATGAGTGAATTAAAAATATGATAATGTGGTATTATTATAATGCGGTAGAGGATACTCTCTCTCTCTCAATTTCAGCCCGTGAGGGATTTGAATTTTTCGGATGTCCTAGCTTATTATCCAACTGTAATACAATTTTTAAATTTAGATTTGTTGATTTTTTTTTAACGGTTCTGGGCTTAACCGACGCAAAAGAATCTTTAAACCATTTTTTAGCTAGTAATTTGCTAAGCATTTGTTATTTGCTTTCTAATATACCCGTAACGTATTTTTATATGCACTTTTCGGTACATGTACATCACGATCCATAAACTTACATGGATTTTATGTAATTCGATGCAGTACTCTACAAGAGCAAGGTTTTTCTCTCACGATTTTTTTTTTTCTGGTGTTTTTGTTTTCTTTTCATTGAAAACTTTATATATGCCAGTGCTTTTTAATCGATTTTAAATATTTTTGCATGCATTTTGGAGGCTTGTATCACTTGATGCATTTTCCCAAGGAATTCTTATTTTATGTATGAAAAGGCGATTTTAAATCTCTCGAATATCAAATTATACTGACGATACAAACTTCAGATTAACAGTGTTCTCCATCCTCTCTTGAATCGTTATAAATTTTTAGTGCTTTTGTTTAATTACACATTGCTGTCGATTAGAAATGAGACTTTTTAAAAACTTTTTTCGTCAATTTCCAAATACTAAACCTTTTCCTAGTTTTTAAATTGCTGTTATGTGTAGATGAGCTAGCATATTTGCAAAAAAGCTCCTTCAGCAACGGGAGTTTCGATTTTGTATTCATTTTTCTTTATATGGTCCGAATTATTGCTGCATTTAAATTCCGTATGGATATCAATTCAATTTGGATACTGTGTAAACTGCAGAAGGAAAGCGTGAGTGTAGAATACAAGTACAGTGTACTATCTCTCGCAAGGGGCATCTTTATTTAAAAGACCATTCTTTTGGTCCCCAGTTTCGTTGAATAGGGACACGTGTACATTCAAAGAAGGGACAAAATGGCCGGTCACGTGGGTGTCTTTTATTAGGAGGTAACATTATATATAAAATATAATTATGTTGTGTAATAATTTTATGTAAATTCATTTATTGAAGAAAATAGACATATATTTATTACAGCCAGGGGCGGACTGGGCCGCCGACCAATTGGCCTGCCAGTGCGCCGTCATGGACAATAGGACTCGCGCCCTCCGATAATCCAAGGTATGCGCCCTTTGAGAGGACCCAGTCCGCCCCTGATTACAGCATGAGAAAAGAGTAAAGTTGTAATAGATAAATATTCCCCCTTGTATGTTTATATAAACCTTAGTAAAAGGGAAGTGTTAAACTTCGACCATGGCTCAGTTGGTGCAGCATTTGACGTGCAACCGAAAGGTTCCAGATTCGTCTCTCGGTGGTCTATATATATATAATTACTTTCACTCGCAATCAGAAATGACGTACGAATAGGCTCGAGTGTAAACAATAAAAGAAATCTATTCATTAATAACCATGGAGCTCTTTGTAACATTGGCAAATGAGAAATTTGAGATGCTTATTGTGTATGGCTAGTCGTCTAAAACCTTATTTTCCGTTGCATCATAGAAACTTCATTTTTCCGTTTGAGCGGAAATAATAAAAGTCTAAGGATTTCATAAAGTCGTTATCCAAATGTGTAATGCGTTTGAATTAGAGGTGATTTCAACTTAAGTTCGGATAGTCCCCTAAAGAAATTTTCACAGATAGTAAGCACATCGTGACTTGTAATAGTGTACACATCGTGACTTGTAATAGTGTACACGATATTACATATTTTCTGTTAGGCTCACACACACACAGCCTTAAAAGGGAAAAAGCAAGTGAAATGCGTATGTTAGATTATGAGGTAATGGACTTCCGGCGCAAAACCCTATTTTGAACATTAAACGTATAAAAATTGGATGAATGCTACCATTCACTAAAATATGGAACTACTTGTTTCTCTTTCCTTTGTTTGCACCTTATTTGTTATTTTGTTTTAAATTAATCTGTAAGTTTCTTTTTTTTTCCACGTTTACTTTAGGATTTGGAAAAAAAAAAATAATAAAGGGGATATTGTGTGTCTGTGTGTGTGTGTGAAATAAAATTTTCCCCCTTAAAGAAATTTATTTTGAAGCTAATAATATTAATAAAACAATACAAAGTTTCACTAGGAGACCCCATAACAATGGTTATTTCAACACTGGCGTAAAGTCTGAAACACGAAGTTTCGACAATCAACTGCGCCCTTCGTCAAGTGAAGGCGGAAATGCCTTCACAAAGGGAGCAGTTGGCTCTTCTTCTTCTTCTTTTCGCAAGGGTTTTATTGGGAAGGGTGGCTCTCGAAACGTCGTATTTATACCTTACGCCAATGTTGAAATAACTGTTGTTAATGATGTTGTTCAAGGTGGGGGTTAACCCCCTCTCCTCCACCTGTGGTTGGTAAGTGTGTGTATTGAATATAAGTCAACAGAGAGTCGTTTAAATTCGCTTTAACCCCAAAGCCAGATTGAACTGCATTAAAAATAACACAGAGCAATATATCGTACATAATATGATGTGCAAACTCTCCCTGGAATCAGCCGATTAAAAACAATACACTGGTCAGCATCCGCTGTATACGTCCACTCTTTCCTAAAACTTTCTATTCTTTCTTCTGTGCTCGATTACCGCACATTACTCATCGGCTTAAGCCTGCATGTGTCGTTTCAGTAAGCTTCTTCTTCCTTTTTTTTTCTTTCTTTTGTCTTTGTCCGTGTCTGCTCGGGGGAGTGGAAGGAGTAATTCGCCGAAAAGTGAACGTCCTTTTCGGAGGTTAGGACAGGTGGTAGATATACGATTAGAAACCTTGCTTTGAGTGTGATTTTCCATTTTGCACTTTCAATTGCGGAAATTCTATTGCCTGTTTGCAATGGCGAAGGAAAGGGAGGGGCTAAAGCCCCCATCTTATATCAAAACACATTATTTTCTTCAAGACCGCATCACATAATCTTCTTTGAAGCCACTTCTTTGAACCTAATAAGTTTTGAATTGTTACGCTACTGTCTGCTTGATAGAGAATCGCTGAATAAAAACCTTTAGCAAATCACTTTTTTTACTTTGCCGCTTTAATAGTGAGAACTTGCCTTTCGTAACGTGATGAGGTGTGATAAAATAGGACAATTATCTGAGAGAAAGTGGTGTTTTTCACATGTTACTTTTGTTTTAGTTACTTTTTATTGTTGGATGTTTAACCATCGAAAAAAAAAAAAAAAGCTTAAAAACACGACGTTTCGGGAGCCAACTGCTCCCTTTGTCAAGTGAAGGCAGAATAAGAAATCAATGTCAAGAAACTTGACAAAGGGAGCAGTTGGCTCCCGAAACGTCGTGTTTTTAAACCTTACGCCAGTGTCGAAATAACTGTTTGTTATGGAATCTCCTGGTGAAACTCTGTATTGTTTCGTTATAAAAAAAGTTTGTCATCACCTTGCACCATTGGAAGACTTGGACCCCCCTTAATCGAACCGAGGACGTAGGTCTTGAAAAGAATTACGTCATAATAAACACAATAAGCGGAAGATCATATTTGAAATCATTTACTGGTGAGGTCATCCGCACCTCTAAACACTTTTGGACAAAGGTGTACTTACCCAGCTTGCTTGTGTGTGCAGGCCAGGGTCAGTCCGTCCATTAAGTGTCAAGATCTCAAGGACACGTTCCGACAAAATATGAATACTTTTAGAGTAGTTATAAATGGAGGTGGGGGGGCTTTAATTTTGACACAAAATTTATCTTTGCCTAGGGCGTGTGAGATCTTTGCGCCGGTTCCGGAGGGTGCTACAAAGCAGTTCGACCGTTCTAAAAAGGGACGACAAGAAGAGTTTATTATTTTCGAATTATTTATTATTTCGGCACAGAATGACCTTAGCTATCCCGGCGCCATAAAAATTCAACGAACCAACCATTGTTTTCGAATAAAAAATTGGTGTATATTTAAGACCGAACAAGACGTTCTGTTTGAGGTAAAAATAGAAGGGGTGGGGAGACAGAGGGAGGACTTAAACGTTTTATAAAATCGGGTTCAAACTGAATAGAAAACATGAAGGTTGCCTATGTTAAAAAGAAAATTTATTTTAAGACATGATGTTTGTACATGTTGGCCCCTATATTAAAATTTGATGTCAAAAACATGAAGCAGTTTATACATTTTAACGTTACAGGCGGCCTTCATTAGTTTAGTCGGCAAAAAAAATTCTTGAGTTTAAAGAAAATCGATGTACTGGCTCCTAAATTGCCATTAACTTTTGTAAAATTTATTACAGATAGCAAGCGTGAAAATTTGCTAATGAAAAGTTTAATTTCGTAGTTTCTGCAATTATTTTTCAACAGTTCTGAATATAGATACGGAACAGCTAAATTCGTTAATTCAGGATGCTATTAACAGTTCTTCTTAACAAAAAGCATTCGATAGGTTTCCCTTATCCAATCGTTAAAGTGTTAGTTGGTTAGAAAGCCAAACTCGAATTATAAAACAGTAAAACCTCCTTTTACGGCTATCTCAAAACAACGATGATCTTCGAAGACTGGTCGAACGTTAACGAAACCGAACGCAATCCATGCAATTAACATTAGAGCTAACCTCGGAACGTCGAATTTCGAACAACTTTCACCCGTATACATCACGAAAAAATTCTTAACAACTACCCAACTGCTTTCTAAATTTATCTCCAATCCAAAATGTCAACAAAATAAAGTCAAATTCTCTTAACGTGCCTGCGAACTGACCGGCCCCTAACTATTGCTAGGCACACTTGTCGTTGGTCGGGTCAAATAGAAAGTAACTAGGAATTGATAGTAAATATGAAGGAAGAAGGAAAAGTGATGAACTGAAAACAGAAGAGTATGTGGAACAGCCACAAAATTCTAATTTTAAAAGATATTTTGATGTTCTTGCAAACTTTCGGAAGATTCAAAACTTCGTTTTGAACACCGAAATGATGATAGTGAGTTATATAGAAAAACAGTAGGCATTTCTTCTTTGGAGAAAAGATTTGCCTATTATAAAAAAAAAAGGCAAATCACTGATTTTTTTTAATGCAAATTAAAATAAATGAGTCTTAGTGCAGCTAAAATAATTATTTGTCTTTATTGTTAATTTTATTTAATATTAAACCTCTAAATGATAGCCACCTCCGAAGAACTCTCACTTTTACGAGGTTTCCCAAGTGAACTTTATCCAATAGTTTTACTGTACATGTTTATTGTATATTTTTAAAAGATCATTTCTGTTGTCCGCAATTTATTTGATTTAACTGGGTTTTTTTGTTTTTTTTTTTAGATTGATTACCCTGACATACAGTTGATGCGTCCTGGTCAAAGGCAATCATGTACGACTATGAATTTGGAAAAGTTGCTTGCCCTCGAGCAAGAAGATATAGCTGTTGCTTTGGACAAGAGGCAGAGGCTCCTCTCGGAAGGCTCTGATGACCCTTTTCATCAACGACCTCACCATCATTTGCAGGTGACTTAGCTATTGCATTATTACTATTGGCTCAAACTAAAAACTGTGCTTTCGTTAATAAAACTATTTTTCCATGTACATCTTGCACGTACAAAAACCCGATTGTCTGAATTTCTCTTAACAGAAATCTGGACTAACTGGAATGGCCAGCTACATTTTAATATTACTAATATTTTAAGTAGATACTTGTTTAATATTTTTGGAACACTCGCATTTATTTTCTAGTGTACTTCGGCTTTAAAAAACAAATAAGTGCAAATATATAAATAATCGTTGCATGTCAGATATATGCAACGATACCGGACTATGTTAACGTAGTTAATATTTTAATTAACGTACACTTTCTGACGTTTTCTACTATCAATATAGTAGTTTGGTAATGTGTAATTAAATGTGATTTCGAATAAATGTTGTAAATTCTTTACACCGTTGCAATGAAAATTAAATTTTCGGATTATCCGAAAATGTGCTTATTCGAAAAAGCGTCCATACCTTTATTTCAGATAAGCGGGGTTCTACTGCAGTTGCAAATTTGGTCACTACACTCACGTTATAGTATATTAAAAATAGGGCTCCCAATTATTTTTTTTAAATTGATGGCTTATTTTCTTAACGATTAGAAGTACTTTTTTAATTGTGAAACAACTATTTTTTTTACTTCATTGTTTTGTTTTTGTTTTTTTAGAAGAATTTGCACATTGAATTTCGTTGTTTAACTTTTATTTTATTTATAGAGTATTACGTTGGACTTAATAAGGATGCATTTTTGTTTTACTAGTACTTAAAACTTTTTGTTTTCAGAAAACAATTATACATAAAAAAAAACAAAAAACAAAAAAACGCAAAACCAATTCATCCATGTTAGATGTGTAAAAATCAAAATTTATTGCTACCATGCCATTTTCAAATAAATTATCCATACTAAATGCACAAGAGAAAACACCAAACGAAATTATGAAATGCAACTGTGACAATTGAAATAGTAAAATCTAAAAGTTTTTAGTTTAGTCAATTATATCGTCTAGTAATTTACCATATCAACGTAACAACCTTTAACAGTTGGTTAATTTTTACATTTTTTATGTTTAATGATTTTCTAGTTTTATTTAAAGTGAATGTAAAAATCAAGGACACTTACAAACGTTTTTCAACATAGGTTGCATCATTAAATGAAGACGACATATAGTATAAAATTAATAGAAATTCACGAAACTAGTTAAAGTTTCTTAACCGTGTTAACTTTGTTGATTTTATTTGATTCATATTCTGTATAATTTAGCAATATAAATATCGAGAAATTTGTTATATATGCTAGTGGGGAAAAAAACGTAAAGTATACGCATGTATTACCAATCTTTAGACTGACCGTGAATGGTGTTTGGCAAAATCATTATTAACCATTTTAAGCTATTTTATCCTAGTTTCTGTATTTGTGAAACACGTTAAACTTACTTAATAGGTTTATAATTTGTTTTAAATATATAAATACCAGTGAAAACTGACAACAGACCTCGTTTCAGGCACAACGAGGTTAATTAAATCAACCCTACCTTATAAAAAAACTACGAAATCTTAAAATTGCAAAGAATTTTCAACCATGGCAGATAGTACGATCTATATCAAACCAAATATCAACAGACTAATAGACTTCAATCTCTTAACTCGTTGACTGCCAACTACTTTCTACATTTTTTCCAAGGATGGCTGAGATCATTCTGTGCTAATATCTAAAGTTTTCTGAGAGGTCTGTCTGAACCGCTGTCATCTAGGAAACCGCTCCGCTTAATTTGGAAAAGACAGCAAGATCTCATTAATTAATAGATGGATTCAAACCCTGATTTTTTCTGAAAAATTAGACTAATGCATTCCCTTTCCCTCACCATACAGCTGTGACCAGACCACACCAGTCGGTATGTTGGAAAATGTTGCATTGTCCTCCCATTATTGTTACTCCCCTGTATTTGTAATTTTTATGTAATTTTTCTTATTTTATATCCTTACGTAGTTCTCCTATCTCATTTACTCATGAAAGAAAAATTAAATGGCAATTACGAAAGATATAGGGTAAAAGGAAAAAACAGTGCTATAATAGGAACCATGGTGACAAGTAAACAGTGCTCACAATCTGAAAATATTGTAAATTAACATCCTGTAGACACTTACCATGACCAAATAAAATGGATTTTACAATTCCGAATCTTTACGAGTGAAGAGAACGAAGCATTCTTCCAGTTTCGATCAGTTCGGTCTGGCCAGACAGTAAAATGCAGTTCACATCAATCGATGTGGCCTAACAATCAAGTTGTTAACGTAGCCACTATTTCGTGTAGAAGAAGGTGGTGACTTCAAATTTACGGACTTCGTGAACTATTGCCATTTAGACTCATGAAATAAAACTTTTTTCATAATTATTATTTTATTTTATTTTTGCTTGATAATTTTTGACACCCACGTAGAAAGCTCAAGCTATAGCTGTTTTGTTTAGGAGAAAAAGAGACACCGCGCCGTCCTCATCTAATTCCTTATTCGAACCAGGGTCCTCCGTTTAGCCAGAGTGTTTTGACTTTCTGAACGAACGAGGACAAAAACAACTGCCTTTCTTTCCGTATATGCGGACGTAAGATATTATTATCCTTCACAGGGTCTTCTGCAACCTTAACGCGGCACCGAATTTTGGAAATTGAAGGCAAATTTTTAAATAAACACACATTACACTTACCTCATTTTAATGCGAAAAGAAAATTTATTCTATCTTCTAGATATACAAATTAAAAACGCATTATTGCTTGTAATCTTTTTTGGACTCAAATTTTGGCATGTGTTTTCTGGATTCTAGTGTTGCTCTAATAAATCCATCCCTATTCTGTGGTCCAACTGTTTTTTCAGAGGCTTCAGTGATTAGTTTTACAATTCGCTCAACTACTTGTGTGTGTGAAGGGTATTTAATAAAGCCGCCCATTGTCACATCCGTGCTGCATCATCTTCAGCAGTTCATGAGAACTGATCTCTCTGAAAATCGGAGGCGATGTCACATAACAAGTTTGCCAGTCAATGAGATCTACGTAGTCTGTAGCTCCAAGGTTAACAGCAGAAATAACGAATCTGCGAACACAGTTTCCATCTGGGCCATTTTCCCTTGCCTTAATAATCTGCCTAGCTGCAAGCGTCCTAATATGGCATCTCTCATCAGTTAACATGGCCAAAAGCATGTTTTCTGGAGTCGCAAAGTAAGCGCTGCGAGAAGTTACTGGTTCGATTATGTCAGGATACTTCTTAGTCAAGTACCGAGATGAGCTGATGAAATGCCACAGATGTCTAGCGCCGTCATTTATGGAATGATGATTCTTAATTCGAAACCATGAGAGTACACAGACTCTTAGAATGAACACAACCAAAGTTAGCAACTCATTTGATGGGTCTGATGTAGATACATAAAACCTCAGTATTCGATTAGCAGTTGTTAGCCAGCGGGCCGAATTCAACGTTGATGGTTGACGCTTAGCTAGATCTGAAGAACAAACGCCAGAACTCATCGCGGTTCAAATGTTTAAGAAGTATTTCTGATTAGAACTTAGGGCGGTGGGATCAATGCCCGGTAAGTCGCATTCAATACTATTAAAAGCAACGAGTAGAAGCTTTTCGCATCCTTTCAGGTTCCGTCCAATGTCTCCGGTATAAGACGTGGGACCAGAAGACTTTCCGCATATGTACTAAAATAGGTGTCGTAATGACAACTCGTTGAAATGAAGTAAGCAGACAATCCATTGGATTGATCTCTGAAGTTTCAATTCAAGCCTGCGAATTACACCATTAAACGCTCCAATGTTCACGACCGTACCGTCACACCCGAGAACATTAAGTTTGCTAAAATCATCCAATAACGCATTGGTTACGTATTCGTAAATGCTGTTGGATATATCAAGACTAAATCCACTTTCAAGTGTAACATGCCTCATGTACGTGGAACCAAGCTCCGATACAATACAGTAATGCTCTTTTACAATCGTTCTTTGGAACTGCTTGTTCTTGAATATTTCGTTTGTTAAAGTTTTGTCATGTCTTCCATTGAAATAAAGGCCCGTCGAGTAAAACGATTTTCATTTGATTTTGAGACCAATTCTTTTTTAATTCTTGATTTTTCCCTCGATATTTTACTTTTGTCTGTGACGAGGCTGGTGTCTGATTCAGATATTAAACCCAAATCTTGCATAACACTCGATGCAATAGCAGCCGTGGCTCTGTTGGACACACCATATCTGTGACTGACAAGAGCTGTTTTATCCAGTTTTAAACGCATTTGCATACTTAAAGTGGACTGCTGAAGAGATTTGCTTGCAAATGTTGTGAAAGACGCGTCTTTGGTGCCCTCCTAGTATTCCTCCGTTTCCATCTCCATCACATCTTCTATTTCAGTTTCCCCTTCATTCTCTACTGAATAGTAGCTTAAATAAGAAGACGACTGTTTTGCAGAACGAATAGTATCCTCGTCCTTTCGCATTTGGCGTTTCTTGAGCCGTTTTTTTTCTGGAACATCAACACTTCCGATGAACATTTTTCTTTCAGTTCTTTGGTCAATAAGGAACGCTGCTCGTTTGCAGGAACTTTGCTTTCTTTTAGGCAGATACACTGAAAAATTCGCGCATTTGCAAGCAGATATGTCAAATATTTTTTTTGCTTCCATTTTAAAGTTCTCGACATTTTCTCGAGTAGTCTTGCTTTTTTCACACGTTTTATATTTTTCATGATCGATCGATATTTTCCATGGTATGAGAGTATCATATCACAAACACATTTATATGAAATTGAAGGAACGGATGCATGGAGGTATAAATTTTCAATCTTCAAAGAAATAGTTTCTGCAATAACTGAAAAGCATGGTTCTTTGGTTTCCATCAGTTTCACAACCGATACGCCATCTCTCGTGAGCGCAACATCTATAATGTCCTCATGCGTTGGGAGCATACTTAAAAAATCCTTCAGTGCTCCAGAAATAGAGCATTGCAACATTTGCCGACATGAAAACTTTGACTGCGATGATTTTGCCATTTCTAATATTGACCAATATCTCGTACTAAAAATACTGATGAGATACACAAAACTATTAGACAAACCCCTTAAAAAACGATAAGACAAAACTTTATTTAGACATAACTTTAATTAGATTGTTAAGTTTCTTTTGATTTTGAATTCGTCCCAATCTAATTTCATTTTTGTTTTTATGAATTTTTTAAATGCTTTGTTTTGTACTTTGATTGACTTCTTAACATCGTTGTCAAACCATACTTTATTTCAATAAGTTTAAAACTACCTTCATATTCGATTTTTATAATATCAATAAATTTATCACAGAACACTTCATTTCTTAAGTTCACATTTAATCACATTCCAGTT
>QLNU02015360.1:150098108-150109228 GCA_006491805.2 Dysdera silvatica | reverse complement strand
AGGAGGGCTAATTCACCAACCCGTTTAGCCAGCGTGGTGAAATTATGGCTAATTCCTCCATTATGTTGACACACCAGAAACCATGGCCCCTAGTCTCCAGGTGCTGGAGTGCTCCTGATCAAGGCAGCGGTCAGTGTGGCATGAAAGCAGGGGGTGCTAAGAATCACTGGAATGGCCCAGGCTGCCGTTTGTTATTGACCTTGGCTACGTTTAATGGACGATCCCTTGCTTCTGAAGCAAAACTTCAGGAATTGGAAGAGGAACTAGACAAGATCAAATGGGACATTGTAGGACTCAGTGAAATTAGAAGAAAAGGTGAAGAGTTGGTGGAACTGAAAAGCGGACATTTGTTTTACTATAGAGGAACGGAAACTGGAAGAACAAGTGGTGTTGGCTTCTTAATCAACAAAAGAATTAAAGACTACCTTCTTGAAGTCGAAAGCACGTCAGATCGAGCAGCGAGGCTCGTTGTTCAACTAACCCAGCGATACCAACTTCAGATAGTACAGGTATATGCACCAACATCAAGCCATACCGACGAAGAGGTTGAAGAATTTTATGAAGAAATCAAACAGCTACATACCAAGGGGAAACAACATATCAAGCTCATCATGGGAGATTTTAATGCAAGAATTGGACAACAGGAACAAGGAGAGACATCGGTTGGTAAATACGGATACGGGGAAAGGAATGAACGTGGCGATCAACTCATAGAATTTGCCGAAGCTGAAAATCTTAGCATCATGAATTCATTTTTTAAGAAGAAACTACAAAGAAAATGGACATGGAAACACCCCAATGGAGGAACCAGCGAAATTGACTATATACTGGCAAACAAGAAATCAATTATTGAAGATTGCAGCGTACTGAACAGATTTAATACTGGAAGTGATCATCGAATGGTGAGATGTAAAATGCACTTAAATACTAAACTAGAAAGGCAGAAGCTCATTAGGAAACAAGTATGTAAGAGGGTGGATTTAAAGAAATTAAAAGAAAATACCGAGGCATTCAAGTTGGAATTAAAAAATCGCTTTTCTGCACTGGAAGGACTTATTGAAGAAGTTGACATCTCAGAAGCAAATGAAAACATTGTTAAGACAATAATTGAAACTGCTGGGGAAATTGGTGGTGTAATATGTAAAAAGCAGAATAGCAAATTATCTGAGAAGACGAAACAACTCATGAAAAGGCGAAGACTTATGAAGGTGGACAATCAAAATACCAGTCGCAAGATCGAGTATGTAGAACTTTGCAAAACTTTGCGCAAAAACATGAAAGAAGATATAAGAAAATTCAATTGTGAGTTAGTAAGGAAGGCCATTGAAAGCAACAAGAGCCTTAGGGTTGTTAAAGGGAGTTTGTCTATTGGGAAGAAACACATCATTGCATTAAAAGGAGAGGATGGCACTGTAACAAGAAATAGGGAAGAAATACTTAGAAGAGTTGAAGAATTCTACAGAAAGCTGTATGAGGGAAACAGTGGATTAAACGAAGACTCTGAGATAGTCGAAGGAACAGCTCCTAAAATCTTAAAAGAAGAAGTAGCATTTGCAATAAAAAGTATGAAGAAAGGAAGATCCCCTGGCGATGATGGCATTACATTAGATATCTTAAAAGAAGCTGGAGAATATGTAGAAGACATACTTGCAAAATTCTTTACCAAATGCCTCAACAGTGGTAACATACCAAACCAATGGGATTCTGCAACAGTAATTCTTTTGCATAAAAAAGGTGATAAAGAGGATTTAAAAAATTACCGACCAATTAGCTTGTTACCTGCTATTTATAAAATCTTCACAAAAGTGCTAACACATCGCCTGCAGAAAAAATTAGATGCAGCTCAACCAAGAGAACAAGCTGGATTTCGAAGTGGATTCAGTACAGTGGACCATATTCAAGTATTAAGAGAATTAATTGAAAGAACACATGAATATGAACTTCCATTGTGTGTGGCATTTATTGACTATGAGAAGGCCTTTGACTCTATTAAAACATCAGCAGTCATCAACTCTTTAAGATCAACAGACATCGAGGATGTGTACATTGACATGGTGAAACGTGTGTATAAAAATGCAAGTGCAAAATTTCGGTTACATAAAGATACCAAAACTATCAAAATTGGTAAAGGTGTGAGGCAGGGAGATACCATTTCTCCAAAACTTTTTACTTCAGCTTTACAGATGATTTTTCAGCAGATAAATTGGAATAACAAGGGAATAAAAATAAATGGTGAATATTTAAATCATTTGCGGTTTGCTGATGACATTGTTATTTTTTCAACGAACCCATCAGAACTCCAAGACATGGTACAGGAGCTCTCAACTAGAAGTAAAGAAGTTGGACTCAAGATGAACCTACAAAAAACTAAGATCATGTTCAATAATTTCGTAGAGGAAACAAAAATACAAGTTGACAACATTGAGCTAGAAATTGCTGATTCATATATTTACCTTGGCCAGCTGATTTCAATGGATGGCAACATTATGAAAGAACTCAACAGACGTATTAAACTTGGCTGGAGTGCATTTGGAAGAAACAGTTTTATCCTGAAGGGGAAATTGCCTTTGTGTCTAAAAAGAAAGGTCTTCAACCAGTGTGTATTGCCAGTCCTCTCTTATGGATCAGAGACATGGAGTCTAACAGTTGGAGCAATACGAAAGTTACAGACAACGCAAAGGAGCATGGAGAGGTGCATGCTTGGAATAACTAGGAGAGATCGAAAAAGAAACACTTGGGTGAGAGAGCAAACTAGAGTAGAGGACATCATTGTTAAAGTAAAAGGACTGAAATGGCGATGGGCTGGGCATATTGCAAGAAGAACTGATCAACGATGGACAACAGAAATTCTGAACTGGATTCCAAGAGACCACCGAAGACCTAGAAAACGTCCTCAAACTAGATGGGTGGATGAAATAAGAAAACAGGTTGGGGTGACGTGGAAGCGAATTGCTCAGGATAGACTTGTGTGGAAAGCATTTGGAGAGACCTTCATCCAGCAGTGGATAGATAATGGTTGAATATGATGATGATGATATATATATAAAATGATCTCCGGATGCTCTGTGCCCCATATGCCCTTTGCTTTTTCCCAGTTGCTCCTTCATCCTGGCTACAAGCCCGTTATACACACACATATATGTATATAGTGTGCCTGTGTGATTTACTGTTATAGAGTCTGTGTCTTGTTATCTAGTGGGGAAATTTTGCTTGAATTCCCCCTTTCCTACACCACTGTGTTGGACATAGGTATAATATATAGGATAAACATATATAAAAGTAAGATATATAATGAACATATGTAGATAAGACATATAATAAACATAAATAGGATATATACAATGAGCATGGATAAGGTATGTAGGATAAACATAAAAAATATGAACTTACAGTTAGATTAAATATAGTGAATAGAATGTTAGGTACAGTTGTATGCTCAGCAGGATATTTCTGTTGGTTTTGATACTAGTGAGCAATCATGTTTTTGCAGTACATTCAAATATTGAATTAAGCACTGTGTTAGATTGATAATTTTATAAAGTACAACTCTGAAATAGTACAGTTAAAACTATGATTTTATGTATATATAGTTGGTTTTTTTAGCTATTTTGTTTTTAATTCCAAATTACATGAAGTCTTTTGGCAAAGGGCAGAATCATAAGATGAAACAGCAATTTCTTATTAGTGATTCATAAATATGCATGTTGGTTCTGGTTCTGACTTGCTGTACATTCAGTCATGTAATGACAGTGCACATATTATAAAATGTGTGAAAATGTAAAAATCTTGATAGTTCAGATATTTCTCTAATCTGTACCAACCTTCTACTTAATAAGTTCAGATTGGCAGGGGTTAGTTTATGTATGATTTTGAGATGATACTACTCCATCGATCCTATTTCAGATGACTCATGGTGACTAATATTTAGATCTTAAACTAAAAAGCAAATAATTTAGTCACAGCATTTTTCATTTAAAAACAGCTTTAAAAGAGTTGCTTTTTCACAACTAACAGATATTTTGGCTTCATTAACATATATTGTGTAGTAATGTTTAAATAAAGATTGACATCAATTAATTTTTTTTTTGTATAATTTTAGTATTACAGTAAAACTTCTCTTGATTGATACCTCACATATAAAGTCACTATTTTTATGGTCAGATGAAAATTCCCTAACGGAAGTTTATTAACAATAACATATTTCAAACTTCTGCTTAGCAGTCTTTCTCAGATGTAGATATGGATACTGCGTTTTCATGATTCATTCCATTAAACTAAAACCCCTATATATGAGATTCGACCTTTCACTGTATAGATGCTTTTCTAACAACAAGTAAATGAAAGGGGAGAAAAGAGCTAATAATAAGTTTCCTGACCATCATTCACAAATGAATGACAGTTGACTCTGATTTAACAATTCAAAAGAATAAGATTTCATGAAGACTTCTATGTCCTTAGGGAAAAACTTGATTTATACCACACATGATATACAGGATAACTGAATTAATGGTCAGAATTTTAAGGGGTGATAGCACCCATCAAGATGAAACATTAGATATGGAACTTGGGGTCGTAAACCACTTACAATGCCAGTTCGAAAACCGTTCAGCATACACAAATATTTACAACCGATGCATGAAGGACACAAAATACAACTCAGATTAGCTGATCCAGTGTGTAGACAATTGGGACATTGCATCTTGTGCCTCTCAGGCACTAGCCGTGAATATTTGTGCATGTTGGACGGTTTTCGAATTGGCGCTGTAAGTGGTTTGTGACCCTATATTCCATATCTAATATTGTTCATCTTGATGGATACTATCACCCCTTAAAATTCTGACCATTAATTCAGTCACACCCAGTATAAGCTGAGTGTGGATGGCCATTAAAACTACGTAGTTGGAATTCAGCACATTACTTATGAAAATTTGAGGTCTCATCAATATTTGTTACAGATAACATGATGGAATTACTCCTTTTTCAAAATGGTCAGCATTAGTTATTGCCAAAACATCAATCGAGCAATTTTTTCCTTAAGTTTAACGAATTTCAGTATTTAGCATTATGTTGTAAATTTACTTATACTTTTATTCAACAAATCTGTTACTTTAAGCTTATCTTATGTCCTCACAAATAGGTATGTTTCGAAATGAAGGATTCAAAATGACTGATAGGTAACATTGAAATTGCTTCATAATGAATTTCCCTTGTTTTACAAACACATTTCTCTGTCCGGTGAGTGTCTGCTTATATGCGAGGGATGAGGAAGGGTGGTTACTGTATAGTACTTGTAATTCATGCATTAATTCAAAGATTGTACTTAAGCTTATAGTTTAAATTTTAACTGCTCCAAAATTTATTAAACTGAACTCAGTCTAATAAATTAAACGAGTGTTGATTATAAATTTTGTATTTGCTTATTACATTGTCTTTAATAACTGTTATTTACAAAATATTTTGTTTTATTATTTTTTTATATCCTTTAATGCCTTCGACAAAATTTATCAATCAAAATATTATATATTTTTAAAAGTCGAATAGTTTCACAAATGTATTTCTTAATAGTTCATTATTTTCAGCTACCTTTAGAGCTGCAAGGGATGTTTCATAAAGGTGAAAACTTGCTTAAGAATTCAAATCGGAGCTCCCACAGTAGTGATACTTCGTCTGCTTATTCAGGGTCAGATACTATGCATTCTGTACATTCTTCCTTAGAAGATCAGGAGGTGGATTTATCTGGTCTTATCGAAAGTGTTGTAGATTCTGATGAGGAAGAGGATTTGGCAGAATCAATAAGTGTAAGTAAAAGGACACAATAAAAAAAAATCATAAGTATATCTAGAAAAATGAAAGCATGCATATGTAGTTCCATTAACATGTATATGCTCGTTCCCTCCCATCTTCTTTGGATACCCTAAATACAAAGTTATCCCATAAGTAATAGTTTTAAGATAATATTTGGAATATGTATTTATTTAAATCAACTGTGCCTCCTCCACTGCTGGAAAAGTAATTTCCTGCGTTTTATATCATGACACAAACACCTAAAACATATTTACACATTAACTCAACATATGTCAGTTAAAAGAGAGAAAAAAATTGAAAAATTAGTATTTTGATAAAATATAATGCATATGCTTATATTTATTGTATGTTTTATATATATATATAATATCTCCCACAGGCGTCCTCTGCCAAGAATACCGGCACTCGGCAAAGTGCCGCTTCGAAACAGGCCCAGTAGCGGTCACTCCGCAGTGGGGTGACACAATGAGTCTTGCCTTAGTGCAGGATTTTCGGCTGTGGTGATCTAAGTTCTGAATTTTTGTTAAACTGTAGATCCAGCTTGCCAACCCATCTTACCAACATGATAAGTTCAAGGCTGCTTCCTCTGTATTTCTTTCACTGTACTGTGTGTATGTGTAATAACGGAGAGACCTTTATCCTGCAGTGGATTGAAAATGATTGATGATGATTATTTATATACATATATATACACACACACATAGGTGTATCAAAAATTAAGGTTCTCTATTTTATATTTTGAAGAATTTTAAATATACAATGAAGAAAGTCTAACATATATGAAAGTGTATATTTACTTAATTTTTCCACATAATTGTCTTGTTTGTTGAGGCATTTATCATACCGGTAGATCAAGGAATCGAAGCCTTGGATGCATCCTGATAAAGAAGCCAATTTCTAACGGCTTGTTTAACATCATCATCTGAGTGAAAACGTTTTCCTCGAAGATGTGTTTTAAGCTTGGGGAATAAATGAAAGTCAGAAGAGGCCAAATCAGGGCTATAGGTAGGATATGGCAGAATTTCCCAGTGCCAAAAATCCAAGAAATTTTGCATGTCATGATCTGTATGTGGCCTTGTGTTATCATGCAATAGCAGAACTACCTAGGACAGTAAACCGGGTCTTTGTGGCGAATAGCCTCCTTAAATTTTTTCAGGGTGGACTGATAGGAAGCTACATTAACAGTTATACCGTGAGAAGTATATTCCACCAAAAGCATTCCATACATGTCCCAAAACATAGTTGCCATCACCTTTCTTTCACATGTCGATGTTTTGTGTTTTTTGGCAAGAGAGGAATTAGGGTGCTTCCAAGTCACTGATTCAGCTTAACTTTCAGGACAATAATAAAACACCAATGTTTCATCCCCAGTAATGATTCTGGACAAAAAATTCTCACCATGTTCCACATAACATCAAAGAAATTCAAGTGAAGCTGCCAAGCACATTTTCTTGTGCTCTTCTGTCAATTGCCTGTGAAACCCACCTACTACTAACCTTTCGGCAGCCTAGACACTGATGAAAAATATTCCATACTGTGCAATATGAAAGGTAAAATTATTTTGATAATGGAGAAAGAGGCAATCATCTGTTTTGTTTTATCGCTGTATCAAGGTCATCAATACGGCTCGCTGAAGTTGAAGGTCGCCCCATTCTTTCTTCATCCAGAACGCTAATCCTTTCATTTTGAAATTCACGACACCATTTCTTCACATGTTGTATAGTCATAAGACTAATATCGTATACTGCAGTAATTTCACAATGGATTTCAGAGGCTGGCATCCCTTTTGCCCACAAAAAGCAGATTACAGATTGGTTTGTTGGGTGAACCTGATCTAACATTTCAGTAGACCAAAAGTTTAGCTTTATCAATAGAAGCTACATTTAGAGATGCAAGCGAATTAAGAGTAAATTGTTCAGCTATGCCCGTAAATAAAATTGTCAGTAGTAAGCCTAAAATTAAAATGTATCGTCCTGCAACCAAAGCATGTTTTTGATGTGGGAAAACAAATCACCCATCCCAGAAATGTTTTGCATTGAATTCTAAGTGCAAGGCATGTGGTCGTAAAGGGCATTATACTAAAGTATGTAGAAATTCTCAAAGAAACTACCAAACCAAAGTAAAAAAAAAAGCAAAACCAACTCACAAAATTGAGATAGAAGAAAATATTGAAACGAACACTGTAGACTTTTTTGCATTCAAAGAAAGTAAAAGGTCTGAACCCATATTGATTACTATTAAGATTAATCAGAAAAATTTTAGTGTGGAATTAGATACTGGATCAGCTTTATCCATAATTTCTGAAGATGTATATGAATCTCAATTGAGAAATATTTCAGTGGAAAAATCCAAAATTGTACTAAAACCATACCTTGGCGAGCCTATCAAACCTGGAGGTAAGTTACTGGATCTGCTTGACATATCAAGGCCAAATATATGAACATTGCTTTCATGTTGTTCAGAGAAATGGTCCATTGTTGTTAGGCAGAGAATTTCTAGAAAAATTTCAAGTTGATTGGAAAGAAGTGCACAAACTATCTGCACATGCTCTATGGAGTGAAATATTAAGATTTGCATGCATCTATTTGATTCTAATTGTTGGCTGTCTTCCAAAATAAAGCTATTAAGTTAGAGACTTAAAGAAGGTGCAAACCCCATATTTTTCAAAGAAACTCGTTCAGTTCCTCTTGCTTTAAAGGAAACAGGGTGAAAGAATTAAACAGATTAAGAGCAAGATAAAATAATTGAAAAAGTTGAAAAATCCTGACTGGGAATGCATGTCGTCCCTGTAATCAAAAAGAATGAGTGACATTGCATTTATAGTGATTATAAAGGTTACTGTAAACCCATACCTCAAAGTAGGGAAAAGTTCCTATTCCAACAGTTAATGAATTGTTTTCAAAACTAGCTAATGGAGAAAAATTTTACAAAGGAAATTAGATGTCAAAGCTGGGCCTATCTACATGTGATGTTGGAGGAAGGATCTCAGAAACTGCTTACTCTAAAGCACCACATAAGATCTATATAATGTAAGCGTCTTCCATTTGGAATTATGTCAGCGGCAGAAATTTTCCAAGAAATACAATTGAAGAATTGATCAGCAAAGAAGGTTTGCAACCAACTCCTGACAAATTGAAAGCTATAATGGAAACACCAAAACCGTGTAATGTCACGCAACTTAGAGCTTCCCTTGGATTAATTCATTTCTATGGCAGATTTATAACAAATCTTGCTACCACCACACAACATAGTTTGTATAACCTACTAAAGAAAAATACAAATTGGAAGTGGCTAAAAGAACATGAGACAGCATTAAAAAATGTTAAGGAACTGTTGAAAAGTGCAGATATATTGGTTCATTTTGATCCCAAAATTCCAGTAGAATTGATATGCGATGCATCGAGTTATGGATTAGGGACAGTTCTAGCTCACCGACTCCCTAATGATAATCTAAAACCGATTGCTTTTGCATCCAAGACATTGAACTCTTCTCAAAAGAACTACTCCCAAATCGACAAGGAAGCACTTGCTATCATTTTTGGTGTGCAAAAATTCCACCAATATCTATTTGGTTTAAGATTTACTTTGCGTACAGGTCATAAGCCTCTTATCTTGATATTCAATCCACAAAAAGGAACTCCAAGTACGATTGCAGCCAGGATGCAGAGATGCTCACTAATCCTCTCAGCGTATGATTATGATATTAAATTTTTGAAGTCTTGTGAAAACAAGATGGCAGATCTGTTATTACGTTGTCCTATTAAAGAAACTTTTGACAAAACTTATCTGGAAGAAATCCGTTTTTTATATATTGAAAAATTCAATTTATTGCCTTTAAATGCTAAACAAATTGCTATTGAAACCTCTCATGACCCTATTCTTTCACGTGTATTTCACAATATTCATCATGGATGGAAGGAAAACATGAAGTACCCAGATCATCTTAAGACTTACTTCAATAAACGTAATGAACTTGCATCAAACAGCGGATGTATTTTATGGGGAATGAGAGTACTCATTCCAAACAAGTTACGAAAAAGAACTCTTGAAGAACTCCACGATAGTCATTTGGGCATTGTAAAAATGAAGTCTCAGGCCAGACAGCATGTTTGGTGGCCAAACATAGGTTCAGATATCGAAGATCTAGCCATAAAATGTAGCCATTGTATAACCATAAGAAAGAATCCCCCTCAGTCTCCTCTCCACCCATGGGAATGGCCTACAAGAGCATGGCAAAGAATACATATAGATTTTGCTGAACCAATGGAAAATCGTTATCTGCTACTCATTGTTGACGCACATAGCAAATGGCCGGAAGTAATTCCAATGCGTAGCACAACAGCAGAAGCTACCATCACTCAACTTAGGTTTATTTTTTCTCATTTTGGTCTACCTGGAAGAATTGTCTCAGATAATGGTCTGCAGTTCGCCTCAAATGAATTTCGAGACTTTACCAGAAGAAAGGAAATAAGACACACCTTTTCAGCACCATATCACCCTGCTACCAATGGGGCTGCAGAAAACTTTGTGGGGGACCACAAAGAAAAGCAGCAAAGCAAACATGTCAGCTGGTTTAGATTTAAACGAATCTATTATTCGATTTTTGACTAGGTGTCATGCCATGTCCCAGTCTACTACAGGAAAATTCCCATGCGAACTAATGTTGGGCAGACAAAACCGAACACGTTTTGATTTATTGTGTCCAAAATCAATTTTAGATACAGTAAGATCACACCAGTAATTACGAAAGACTACAGAAAAGGAAAGAAGTGGCAAAGAGCAGTTGTGCATTCTAAACTAGGAACTCACACTTTCATACTAGAGACACCACAAGGACTCAAACTGAAATGCCATATTGATCAAGTTTGGTTATCAGGTCCCGATTTCAGAGATAAGCTTGAAGAAGATTAATACGGCCTACACACAGAAGATGAGTTGCAGTTACCACCAACACCAAATCTACCATCAGACTATTCATGGCTAACCTCTTGCGGCGATCTGTTCGCAACTAAAATTAAAGATGTTGAACACCAATCATCAAACATAATTTCTAAACATCCTGTTGTGCCTCCAAAATCTCCAAGTCCCTGAAAGGTTCAACCAGTTGAGGCCTAGCCTAATACACCTGTGCTGAGTGACATGCTGATGAATCGACCTCCACCATGTAGACGTTCATCCCGAGTAATCGAACCACCTCAGAGACTTAACCTTTGAACTTAAAGAGGGAGTAGTAATGTGATGTATCTGGCAATGCCAGTAACAAGGCTGGCAACACTGGACTGGCAGTATTTACTTGTTGTCGATGTCATTGTACT
>QLNU02015360.1:150054333-150098008 GCA_006491805.2 Dysdera silvatica | reverse complement strand
GGGACTACAAAGAAAAGAATCAAAGCAAACGTGTCAACTGGTTTAGATTTAAACGAATCTGTTATTCGACTTTTGACCAGGTTCTGTGCCGTGTCTCACTCTACTACGGGAAGATCCCCATGCTAGTTGATGCTGGGCAGACAAAACCGAACACGTTTTGATTCATTGCGTCCAAAATCAATTTTAGGTACAGTAAGATCACACCAGGAACGTCAGACTTAGCGGCAGAATTCGTGAGATTCAACCAGAAGATTTCGTACTTACAAAAGACTACATAAAAGGAAAGAAGTTGCAAAGACAGTTGTGCGTTCTAAACTAGGAAGTTACACTGTCATACCAGAGACACCACAAGGACTCAAGCTGAAACGCCATATTGATCAAATGTGGTTATCAGGTCCCGATTTCAGAGATAAGCTTGAAAAAGATTCATACGGCACACACACAGAAGATGAGTTGCGGTCACCACAAACACCAAATCCGCCAATAGACTATCCAAGGCTAACCACTTGCGACGAACTGTCCGCAACTAAAATTAAAGACGTTGAACACTAATCATCAAACATAATTTCTGAACATCCCGTTGCGTCTCCAAAATCTCCAAAGTCCCCGAAAAGTTCAACCAATTGAGGCCCAGCCTAATACATCTGTATCGAGTGACATGCAGATGAATCAACCTCCACCATGCATACGTTCATCCCGAATCATCAAACCACCTCAGAGACTTAACCTTTGAATTGAAGGAGTGATGATGTGATGATCTGGCAATGTCAATACCAAGGCTGGCAGCACTGGATCAGCATTACTTGTTGGGTCGGCGTCATTGTACTTTATCATTGGTATTACTGTCATAATACCTGCTGTTGCTTTTCTCAAGAGCAGTCTCATCAATGTCACCAGAGTGCAGGGAAATGTTATTGGGATTATCACTATTTTCAATCTTACTTTAAAAAAAAAAAATGACCAGTGTCTATTTGCGTAATTATTTTTCGCTTTGTTAGTCCAAGAGGGGGCTGGACCCTCTCAGCCCCTACATGGATGTGCCACTGCTGTTCATGACCGGGACCTGAAAATGTGGGCCATGGGCAAAGCAATGGAGCTTGCAATTCCGAAGTTTAAAGTAAGTCCACACTTTACTTGGAGTTTAAACGCAAAAATAAAATGATAAGCCACAAGGTAACACACATGGTGACAAAAAGAGACCCATTTTCCGAATTATCTCTCTAGCCTGTGATCAACAACTTCCGACAAAACGTAAATAAAATGATTGAACAGCACAATTACAACCAAACCTCCATCCTCAACACTCATCAAAGAGGCTTTCAATATGACATTGTGTCCAATAGAACCCTAGATATTGAGGGTTCTAAACTTGTCGACGTAGCAGTCATCAGTAAGAACAAAACCACTGACTCTTACACCGTCCAAATGACCAACAGTGCCACTGAGAAGTTTGTTGGTCCTTTGTTAATCGTGACCCAAAAATATCAAGGAGAGTTCGGCCCCCAAGTTATGCAGAAGTTGCAAACACTGCCCTATAAAAGTGTGCTCATCAGGTGCTCCAAATCTGGGAAAAACGCAAAACAATTGACTTTAGAGTACTTTGAAAAGATCAAGGAATCTATTGATGATGACAGGAATCTTCTGATACTGGACTCATGGTTTAGCCAAACAGACACAAAATTGAGCAGGCAAAAAATGTGAAAGAATCACAAGGTCATGGTTATTCCTCCGGGCACGATGAAGTACCTCCAGCCATTAGATGTATACTTCTTCCAGGACTATAAGCACCTGGTAAAAAAATTGTTAAGTACTTGAAGACTCA
The DNA here is from genome assembly GCA_006491805.2 of Dysdera silvatica. NCBI lineage: Eukaryota > Metazoa > Arthropoda > Arachnida > Araneae > Dysderidae > Dysdera > Dysdera silvatica. Next base: position 150,096,186 of record QLNU02015360.1, on the reverse strand, counting down.
TCGTGCAAATGTGGATATTACCAACAGGGAGGCCCTACTAAAGCTGTACCACTTGGCTTAACAACCCGTTATTTTCTCCCACCCTTGACGAAATTCGCCGGTATGCCTTTCATAAGGCTTTGCTTCAAACTACAAACCCCATCTTCCAGTCAGTCAAAAAGGTATGCTTCAACCGTGACCAACTACACTTGCATTGACTGCACACTACTACCCTTTCTTGTGTGTGCTTTGTGCTGGAAACACTTGTTCTTCTAACACTTCTATTCAAAAACACACTACCATGGTTAAAATATCATTTCAGCTATTTCAGGAAGCTAGCATTCTAAGCATAGGCGTAACTTGGGGGTTAAATATAGTATAAACTGGGGGGGGGGGCAAAGAACCCAAAATTTTATGGGAAAAGTATGATTTTGCATCTTTTCTAAAAAAACCTGGGAGGGGCAAGTGTGTCCCCCTTTGCCCTGCCAGATTAGGCCTATGATCCTAAAAAGATCCTAGAAAGGTCTCATGTTTGCCATTTTTCCTTTCAAATTTCAAAAATGTTCCTTTCATTTTTGTGCTAGGTAGATTCTTTCTATGCATAAAACAAATTGGCCTATATCTCCTAACTAGTTTAATTTGGGAAGGTACTTCCATTTGATTTTTTATTCCCCATAATAAGATCTTTCTATCGACACCGCTCTTGACCAAATCAAGAACTCACACCCTGGCTGGTTTCCTAGCCAGTCTGTTTAAAGCTGACAGGGCAGTTCCATCAAATTCAACTAGTCATCCAGGATATTGTCAATCTTCCAAACCCAAATGGTAAATTCTACATTTTTAGAGTATTTTTGATACTTCATTATATATAATTTTTACAGACTTTTTTTTATAGCAACACTAGTGTTCTTTTCTTTTTGAAATTCATAAAGAACAATGTACAGTTGTCTCTCACTATTTGTGGGGCTTATGTTCTAATGCAGGGGGTCTTCAACCCACGGCTGGCCGTTATGTTTTTTGCGGCCCGCTGGCTCATGAAAAAATACAAATTGTTTCACACAAAAATGCATTCCTTGCTCACTATCTTAAGTCTATGTATTTTATTCTGTTTATTTAGTAATAAATACCTTAAAGCGCTAGAGAACTAAAGTAACATGCAGCCTTCCCTTAATCATATTTTACATTAATTTTCTTGCGTATATCGATATTAAAGGTAGTTTTATTGATTTGCAGTGCAACAGTGATTTTAAAATAAAATTCAGCTTACGACTCACTGAATTCTATTCTAAATAAATCGATAAGAATATCTTCCCAACCATCTGACTGCATGCTCTGAAAACGATATCACTATTCGGGAACACCCTTTGTGAACTTTGCGAACACTTGTCTGCGAACGGCTCTTTTCGAGAATGAATGTAGTAAAATCAAAAATTAGGACCAGAGTAACCAACGCAAGCGTGGAGACAGGGGGTCATAGGGTTTATGACCCTCCCCCCTCCAAAGTATATTTTTTCACTGTAAAAAATTCCAACTTTCATGATAAATGAAGGGTGTTATTCCAAGACCATGGCAAATTCTGTCCTTGACCCCCCCAAAATGAAAATTTGTGTCCACCCCTGAACAGATTTCCACTTTAAAAAAACTCTTATGGTTGTAACCTTACAAAATAAGACCTGACAGGCTTGTTAAAAATAAACAGTGCTAAAAATCTCACTAAAAGGTTTGATTTCGCTTTATATATTAACAACTAAAAGTACTATAAATATTTTTGGTTTCCATATGTAGGGGACCCGAAATGAACCATATTGGCCGATATCCCCATGTTCGAATCGGAGGGGAATGGCTGCAGAGTCAATTTATTCTTTACGTCCATCTCGTTGCTACATAACCAATCACACCAATTAAAATAATTTTTCGCTTTGCTTTGCTTTCTTTTTGGTTTTACGGCTCAAAGACTACAGTGGTCATGCTGCGCCGGGACCTACTGTTTTCCGAGGAATCCGAACCTCTTAAGGCCTAGGGAACCAAACCCCGGACTACAGTGAGCAGTGCGATCTTTATGAGATCTCTGAGTAAGCGTTCTTTGCACTGCTGGGAGTCGAACCCGGATTAGCGGCGCACTAGGAGAACGCGTTACCACACTGCGCCACCGCAGGGCCAAATAATTTTTCAATACAGAATTTAAGTAATTGACATAATAATACAGAAGAGACAAAAAAAAATCAAGAATTCCCTTTTCTGATCCTGATCTGTGTTACTATGTAGTGAAAATAAACATAAATTATTTTATTTTTAGCATTTTTTAACACACTGGAAAAGAGTTGGGAACTGCCAAGTATGTGTAACAGGTGAAGGACATTTAAATGAACGATTTTTGTTCAGGGACTATTTTGCCTAAAATTAGCCATTCAGCCACTACAGTGAATTTAATGTTTATGTCCACCACGTTCAAGGTTTCCACAAATTGCAAAATGTGCCATTTCAAGAATTTCTAAAGTTATTTAATGCTAACGAACCTTGGGCTCTCTCTATTTGGTGACTTTCTTAAATCAGTTAAATTCACCGGAATTGTAAAGCGTAAAGCATAGTATACCTTGGAAAAAGATATCTTAGGCAGGGGCGGCCTTAGTGTGCATGTGGGGGTGGCGAGCCGGAGCATGCCCAAGGTCGCTAAAAATTGTGTGCGTGTACTGAAAAATTAGTTTAAGGCCGCCATTACGTGTATGATTTTCAACAAGGTCATAAAATCCCAGACCAAAAAAAAAAAAATAATAATAATTATAAAAATGTTCTGCATGTACAATGAAATCAGTTTTCAGCGACCCTTAAACACTTTTGGGCAGAGCCGGCATTGGGAGGGAGGGGGCTACCAACTGGACTGCTTAAAATCATAGTGTGTGTAGTAAGAAATCAGTTTTAGCAGTCCTTACAAATTATGTCCAAATACGAAGGATAAAACGCTGAAACTTTCTGTCAAAGAATGTATGTTCTCGAATGTATCGTGCTTAAGCGTCATCCTAGAAATTGCTCAAAAAAAATGTAACAATTTTATTTACCACCAGAAGTGATGCATACCTCACAACGTCGACGCATTGAATGGCGCGAATTTTCAAAGATGACAGGCATTTCTCGAATAGTGGCAGCAGCGGCGACAATTCTGGCTACGAGATTCTGATTAGTAGCAATTGGAGTCTCGTATACGATGGTTTTCAGTGTCCCCAGAAGAAGAAATCCAAACTGGATAAATCGGAGGATCACGGTTGCCAAGACACGGGTCGACCCGGCCAGTCCATCACTGTCCAAAAGCAGCATCCAAATAATTGCGCAAGTGAAGAGTGAAATGGGCTGGGTCCCCATCGTGCTGGAACCACATTTTACGTCGAATTGGCAAGTGGAATATCCTCAAATAATTGTAGCAAGACACTTTGCAGAAAAATGGAATATTTTCTCCCGTCAAGTCGAGTTGGCAAAAGGTATGGCCGAATCAGAAAGTCGTTCACGATACCGGTCCAAACATTTACAGATAATCGTTGCTGAAAAGCACATGGCCATGTAGCATGTGGATTCTCATTTGCCCAAAAATGAGTATTGTGCACATTAAACATGCCCTCTCTTGTAAATGAGGCTTCATCCATGAAGAGGACATGTGTTGGAAAATCCGGCTGCATTGCACTCTGCAGAAACCATCGGCAAAATTACCCACATTGAGAATAATCCTCGGCTATCATAAATTGATGTTTGTGTACATGAAAGGTGTGTAATTGATCTTGATGCAAAACTCTGTATATGGTGCTTTGGCTCACACCTCTGCTACATGCAATAAATCTGGTGCTTGTGCTGGGCGTTTCTCCAACCTCTCGTATAATGTCTTCTTCTAGTTGTACAGTTCTTGAATATCTCCTCCGACCGGTCTCATGCCTGCTAACATGGAATGATCCAGTTTCACAGAGTTGCCTGTGCAAACGTGAAAAAATTCTATGATCCGGTACTCGATTAGTGAGGAAACGTTCATAATATAACCTTTGAGCCGCACTTGCATTCATATTGCTAGCCCCATACCCCAGATGCATATCTGCTTTTTCACAATTTGTGAATGGCTCCATCGTGTACGACATCCGCGTTAAGAATGATTAGTTTAAGCAAAGAAGTAAATTCTGCATGTGCCCAATAGCGCCCTCTAGTAGTAAACATACACATTTTGTTAGATTTGCCGCCTCTACTGCCACTGTTTGAGAAATACTTGGCATCACCCCTACACAATGCTTCCCCTATATGCATAGCTGTATACAGGAGAATGGTCGTTGAAAACTGATTTCATTGTACATGCAGTACATTTTTATTATTATTTTATATATTTATTTTTTTGGTCTAGGATTTTACAACCTTATTGAGAATTACGTATATAAGGGCGGCCATAAGCTAATTTCTCAGTACGCGCACTATAATTTTTAACGACCTCGGTCGTGTCCCGGCTCGTCCCCCACCTCCACACACGCACACTAAGGCCGCCCCTGCCTAAGATATCTCTTTTTCCAAGATGTACTGCGCTTTACGCTTTACAATTCCGGTGAATTTAACAGATTTTAGAAAGTCGCCAAATAGAGAGAGCACAAGGTCCGTTGGCATTAAATAATTTTAGAAATTCTTGAAATGGCGCATTTTGCCATTTATGGAAACTTTGAACGTGGTAGACGTAAACACTAAATTCACTGTAGTGGCTGAATGGCTAATTTTAGGCAAAATAGTCCCTGAAAAAAATTTTTTCGTTTTAATGTCTTTCGCCTGCTGCACATACTTAGCAGTTCACAATTGTTTTTCAGTGTGATAAAAAATGCAGTTTTATGCTTATTTTCACTAAATCGCAACACAAATCAGGATCAGAAAAGGGAATTCTTGATTTGTTTGTCTCTGCTATATTATTAGGTCAATTGCAAAAATTCTGTATTAAAAAATTATTTTAATTGGTGTGATTGGTTATGTAGCAACGAGATGGATGTAAACAATAAATTTACTCTGCAGCCACACCTGTTCCATTTCGAACATGGGGATATCGGCCAATATGGTTCATTTCCGGTTCCCTACCACCCCTTAAAATTTTTTTCTCTAGTTAAGAATCACCCATATACACTATTGTTTTGACTTAAAACTTGTACATTTGTTAAAAAAATAATTTTTTGAGAATTTAAAAAAACAACTGCGAAATAGCAGAGGGCGGCTGTATATGTTTTATTTGCCGATCAGAATTTGCTTTTAAATTGTATATGTTAAACCTCCATGTACTGACAGACATCACTGAATTCATAACAATTAAATCCATAACATTTCCTCTGGGCTTGTTACAATGAGAGTACCAGTAGTTCTTTAGTATGGATCTGTATATATTGTGTCCCCCCCACACACACACACACACACAAATCATGGTTAGCTTGAAAAATATTCATTTTCATAATGAATATTGAAATTGAAAACGGAATATTTTTGTTGTCAACCTATATGATTGTAGATAGTTAAATGTTATTGATTACTGTAGTATAATTGTATTGTATGGCTATATATCATACCCTTTTGACCAAAGTGTTACAACTCAAAAAATCCCAATCTTCAGAAAAAGCAAAAAAAATGCTTCTGGCTGCATTGAGGGATACTGTGCTCATCTAACGACATGTGCTAATTAACGGAAATCAGAATAACTTATAGTCTAATGTTTTACACAGCAGAATGCAGCACTGTTTTGCACATCTAGTTGTAACATTAAGTCATTTTCACCGAATTTTGAGTTGTAACACTTTCGTCCCAAGGGTGCGATATGTAGATTGGTGATATTGTGTAATCCTAAATTGATGTAATTCTGAGAGAACTGCGTGTAACGATGCTGTATCTTATGAGATGTCTACTTGTAGGTATGCACTATCTACAAATAATTTTCTGGACATACCTGTATATGAAGAATGTATTTTGAATTCTCTTATTGAGTTCATTCACCCGGTATAGATTTTGATCACTAGTCATTGTCCATGCTATCATGAGGGTGTATAAACTACATTGACATTTTCTGTAATCAGATGCTTTCTACTCTGCAGCAGCTCTATAGAACAAATGAGTGTTATTATTAGAATGATAATGCACTCTGCCACAAAGCTGCAGCTGTTGTGGACTAGTATGAAGAGGTGGGTGTGAGACGATTAGTTTGGCTATCCAGAGTTCTGATCTCAACCCTATCAAACATCTTTAGGATGAAATGGAATTGTGGTTGCAGTTGAGACCAACACATCCAATTTCGTTTGCTAAACTTGGTGCAACTTTGCAAAAGGAATGGAGAATTCCATTTGATGTCACCTATAAATTAGTCAGAAGCCTTACTTGACCAGTATTGGTGATAATCTAATCCAAATGTCAATATACCAGATTTTAGGGTCAGCGTTTTGTGTTCAAATGTTTATTTCTAGTGTCCGGACAATTATTAGTAGATAGTATATATGTAGAAAATAAAGTCTGTTTTGTTGTTATTAACCTTTTGGTGATGGTGGCACATTGTCTGTACCATGAGGTTATTGCCCAAAGTTCATGGCTCCAGGATATATATATGTACCATATAATGACCATACTCTGCCTTCCCCTTTCAGTTGCTTCAATCTGCAAAGTCTCATTATTCTAAGATTCACACATCCACAGGGGATGAAAGCGAGGGTGACAGAACTAATAACAAAATAAAAGTTCATTATATTGATGTGAATTCTGCATCAGCATAAAGAATAGAGGGAATTCATCAAAATTTCAGGGAATAAAGGGGTTTTGAAAAGGCAGTCATCAGCAAATATTTTGCTAAAATTTACGAAGGACCCCATGTCACGACATTGACCTGAGAAAGATCACAAGAGGGGGAAAGCACTCAGAGTATTGGTACATAGTATTGTGCTTGGTGGAAGGTGAATTCACACCTCATACTTGCTATAACCTAAAGGTTAAAAGTAGAGCATATAAGAATGAATAAATCCATGTTTAAACATCATACATTACACCAAAAAATGAATTACTTATGTGATCACATGAGTAAGGTATTTTTCTTAATTTAGTAGCCACCCTTTTTGACTTCATGATATATAGAAAAGAATGTTTAGTTACCATGTTATCAATAAACAAAGTTCAGTGATTTTAGACAAAAATTTAAGAGTTGACTTGATTACTAACTATTCCTTAGAAATTCTTTTGCTTGATAAATTCATGATGCATGAAGTGCTTAAAAAATAGATGAGGGTATAGATTGGCATACCTAGCCTCAAGGTCTGAAGGGAGGGGGCTATATCACCCCCCCCCAATCCCAGTATTGATACATAACATTGGTTTGTAATTTTCATTTCTCTTTGCGGGGGGGTACAAGTTTTTTCTAAGGAGGGCTAAGCCACACTTAGTACCCACTAATTATACCAATGGGGTAACTTTAGGCATTGTTTAATGAGAAAAAAATGTTTTTATTATAGAACCTGACGGTAAGAGATACTGTAAGAGAGTGCTTAGAAAAAGACCCATGTGAAAGAACGGAAGATGATATTGAAGTTCTATTGGAATTCATGCAACACCTGCCTGTGAGTTATAATCTTTATATTGCAAACACAGAATGCTGAAAATTTTATAGTATTTTCTGTAATAAGCAGTGCACTGTAGAGGGTTTCCTTGATACATTATATTTGTAAACCTCATAAATAGTCAATACATTCAACATAGTAGCTTAATAGAAATGCTACTTTTATGTGATGCTTTGTAAAAATTAAAATTTTCAGTTTATTTCTGTAAGGGTTGAAAATTTTCAAATAAAGGGAGAAAATATGTTGAAACACTGTAAGTGTAAATGCCAAAAATATTTCTTATGTGACATTTTTATTAACAATTAGTTTATTCTAATGATACTATAGAATGCCATATCTTTTTTCTGCTCAGCGTAGTCTAGTGTTTGATTCTCTAAACAACGAAGGTTCAAATTCTTCAGAAAACTGTAAGTCCTGGCACAGAATGATCTTAGCTATCCTTATGCTTTGCAAAACACAAAAACAAATAATTTTAAACAACTAAAAGTACATATAATTATGCAGATTTTTTATAAACTAAAAAGATTCGCTTTGAAAATAAATCATTAAGTGTAAATGCATGTAAATTGAGCCATGTAACAGCATATTGCAAATTAACATGGATTTCTTTTAAAAAGTAATATTTCAATAAAGTTATCTTTCAAATACATGCTTTCAGATACAAGCTTTTCATGAAATAAATTTTAATTTTCCAAAGAATATACATTACAGTCAAACTTGGTTTATGGTCCCCTTAATGCAGGGTCTTCAACCCGCGAGCAACATGCAGCCCGCTGGCTCATGCAAAAATACAAATTGCTTCACACAAAAATAATGCCCCCTACTCCCTCTGAGCATAAAATGTATGTATTTTATTCTGTTGTCATTTTCACACTTCGTAATAAATATCTTAAAACGTTAAAGAACTAAAGTAACACTCTATTTTTCCCTCAGTCGTGTTTTACTTTAGTTTTCTAGCGTATATGGGAATCAGGTTTAGTTTTATTGATTTGCAGTGCAAGAGTGATTTAAAACAAAATCAACTTAGGATTCATTAAATTCTATCCTAAATATGTCGATAAGAACATCTTTCCAACCATCTGACTGTGTGCTATGAAAGCATCACTATTCGGGAGCAATAAACATCTGTGCATAGGCTGACACAGAAAATTCATAAAGGGGGAGGGGTTGCAGAGCTACAACTCCATATATTAGTATGTGTGTATAAAAATTTCACTGCAGTGGAAATTACAACCCCCATAAACTGTCCTCACCCCCTGCATACACCAATGCATCTGCAATCGGCTGTTTTCAAAAATGAAGTTGATAAAATGAAAAGTTAGGACCAGAATAACTGACGTCCACCTTGGAAACACTTTTAGGATTGTAATATCAAAAATAAGACCTGATATTGATTGGACTGTTAAAAATAAGCAGTGCCAAAAATCTCGCTAAAAGGTTTGATTTCGCTTTACATATTAATAACTAAAAGTATTGTAAATGTATTTTGCTTCCATACGTATTTTACATTGTAATATATATATATTCCCTCCCAGAGGCAGATCCAGAAAAAATTTTTAGCTGATCAAAGGGTCCCATTAAGACATGTGGGGCTGTAGGTACAGTATTATCTGGGAGCCCCTTACGCTCAGTGAAAGATTTAGGTGGGGGGGTCTGAAAGCATATTAAAAAATAAGTACTCACATATACTCATTCTAAAACTCTTCAAATTTCTGGTAAACTATCTAAAATAGCCCAAAAAAAGTAAGCTTTTACCTAAAAATTTTCTAGATGTCGATCAAAAGTGAGTAAACAAAAGTCAACTTTAAAAAAAAAAATGAGGCCCTCCTCTTACTAGGGGCTCTAGACCCAGACCTTGCAGGCCTAGTAAATAATCAGGCCCTGGGTGGGGACTCAAAAATAATATAGAAACCTAATGAAAAAAATAATATGTATATCATCAAAGTCTGATCCAGGGCGGTGCTTGTGGCACCACCTCTTGATCTGCCTTTGTTCAGTCCTAATATTGCTGATACAGTACCAAGATAGATAGATAGATACAGTAGTGTAGCGTGTGGGTCTACAGGAAGAAGCAAAATTGGCCCTTGGACTGAAAAAGGTTGAAGATCCCTGCCTTAATGGCTTTTCTTATTAACTACGTTTTTTTTATATATCCAAGCAATTATAAAAGTTTTAATATAGGCACTAAAAATATCCCCAAATGTCAACTTAGTCAATCAAAAAATGTTCCATTAAAAGATACTTACTGTATATACAATGTTATATATTTACATTTTTTAAAAAATTTTAATTATTTTTTTAAGTTTCTAATTCTTTGAGTATTTGTAACCATTTCTATTTTGTTGAATACATGGGAAATACAAGTATTTATGTTCGACTGACCCTCAACATAGCTATTGAACTTTTGCCAAATTTTATATGGTCTGCATACACATGGGAACCTACATTTCTGAAAGTTCTATTCTTCACCCATTGGATATTTTGTTCTATTTCTTTATCAGAAGATATTATACCTAACCTATTGTCGCTAACATCTGCCAAGATTTTGGTGTCTCCAAGGTCCTCCAAAACTTCCAAGTTCTCACCAATATTTACAAAATCCTTGTAAGGGATATTTACATTCTTTCTTATACGTTTTGGTCCCAGTTTTGTACAGTGATTGTGATCAACTTATTTGAGAATTTCCACCCTAGAAATCCGGTTAGGGTATAATTTGCAACAGAGAATTACTTTCTTTTGAATATTCCGAGAAAAAAAACCTTTGAATTAACCAAAATACTTTTTAACACAGACAATTTTTTACATCATTTTAATAGATTCACAGAGCCATGGAAAATGTTCGAATTACCCATGAATTTGAATTAAACACATTCGAATTATCCAAGTTTGACTGTATTCACAAATGTAATGTAACAGATAATAAATCTATTCAAAATGAAGGCAAAAAAATTAGTATTTGATGTTTAAAAATTAAGTTTATGAAATCTTGGTAAAAAAAAATATAAAATTACATAAAGTCTATTATACAGATTTTATTATATCAATAACAATGACTGTTCCTTTATTTTGCTTTAAACATTTTGTATCATAAGTATTGACTTCCTGCAAATGATTTATGAGAAAAAATGTCTAAATATTTATCTTTTTTCATAGGCTTTTGCAAACATGACTTTGGCAATACGCAGAGCATTATGTGCTGTTATGGTTTTTGCTGTTGTGGAAAAAGCTGGAACAATTGTTATGAATGATGGCGAAGAGCTGGACTCTTGGTCAGTAATTGTAAATGGGTATGTAGAAGTTGAGCAGCATGATGGTCATTCCCAAGAATTACATTTAGGCGATAGGTAAATACAATCAATACTTTTGATTTTATGTTTTGTATTTGGATGAGTTGATATTATGGTGTTTTATAAATGATGACTAAAAGACTCTGTAAGAACTTAAGAAAAAGATATAGTTTATAGGAAATTTAACTTTTCACTTTTTTTTTTTTTATAATGCAACTGTGGTGGAAATCGTTTATAACAATGCTGGTTATAATGACCAAATGCGTGTAACGACTGAATTTTTACAAAAAATTTGGTTTCCTATTCTATTTCTTATTAAATATATTGGTTATAACAACATTGTATATAATGACGGTGATTTTGTTTTAAATAATACAATCTGTATCTGATATAACAATGCAACTCGACAACCAGTCATCAGAACTGCGTAGATTCGAAACAATGCTTGAATCACACTGTTCCATTCAAATAAAAGGAGAAGTCAAATACATTGTTCATAGTGATGGGCATTTCTGTTCTTTATGAAAAACGCCAATGAACTGTTTGTTGTAAAAAAAAAAATTTTAAAAACAGGTTAAAAGTAAATAAAAAATTTAAAATTCTCCATCAAATGCTGACAATAATTATAATATTACTTAATTCTCTCTCTCTCTCTATATATATATATATATATATATATATATATATATATATATATATATACACACACACACACACATGTATGTATCTGTGATTTTCTTTAAAGTTAAATAAAATTCAATTTTGGTTGAAATATGTTGTTCAGCTCAATTCAATTTTTAAAATTAGGAAGGAACTATGAAGTTCTCTAATCATGAATGATCAATCATCTTGAATAGTGAATAAAAAAAATTTTAATCAAACTTTTTATCTCGTCAAGAAATATTATTTGTGAAACAAAAATTACTGGAAAGAAAGTATTTGAAATCACAGAAGAAAAAAAACCCTCTTAAATAGAATTTATACATAGTAAAGTTATTTTTTGTGAAATTGAGGATATGATCATTCTAATTTCACAGAATCTTATTCAGCAAAATGTAAAAACAAAACAATAATAATTAAAAGAAATGTAAAATAGTATGATAGCAGGTTGGCTGAATGCAGTAGCACCCATATGAGTACTTTGGGGGGGGAGGGCTGAGAAAATCATTACCTCCTTCAAAGCTGTCAAACATGTTAGTAAATGTATAAGATACTAAAATAAACTCATGTTTGTAAAAATTGCAACACCATGAAGGAATCATGTGATTGAGCTGAAACTTTCAGGAAATGCAAATTAGGGTATGCTATTCAAATGATTAGAATTTCAGAGTCATCACGCATGCGTGGGCTGAGCAGCGCCCTCTGAACTGCTGATGGATCCGTATAAATAGAGGGCTGTAGCGGGGCGTGTATGGTTATCTGCTAGTGGTAAACGTTACATGAGACGTCACTATGCCTCTACGACGAAAGAGGGCGACATTTCAGCAAGTTACGGAGTTTGAACGGGGACGAATGATCGGCCTTCGTGAAGGAGGGTTTTCTTATCGTGCAATAGCAGCTCGTATGGGGCGTAACAGCAGCACAGTGATGCGAGTGTGGAAGCAGTGGGTTCAAGAGAACCAGACAACTCAGAAATCCAGAAGTGGACGCCGAAAGGTGACGTCAGCACGGGATGATAGACACCTGGTCCGCATGGCGGTGACGGACCGTTTTGCTTCATCTGGACAGTTGGCAGAATGTTGGTGCACTGCTACAGGTGTATCATTGTGTGCTTCATCAATTCATCAACATCTACTACACTGTGGACTGGTCAAGCATTCTTTTCCGTTTAAGAGTTAAGATACAGTCCGTTTAAGATACAGGATCCCTCTGACGCAAAACCATCATCGCCTGCGGCTACAATGGGCTCATGGACATAGAGACTGGCGTGCTGATTGGCAACAAGTGGTGTTTTCTGATGAATCCCGCTTTAATTTGGGGTACAGTGATGGCCGCATCCGTGTTAGACGCTATACCGGTGAACGCCACCTTCCGGAGTGCATTATCCAACGTCATAGTGGACGATACCCCAGAGTTATGGTCTGGGGTGCGATTGCGTATCATGGACGATCTCAGCTGCTACGAATTGTGGGTAATCTTAACAGCAACCGGTACATCAATGAAGTTCTGGAGCCCGAAGTTGTTCCCTTCCTTCAAGGCATTCCCGGAGCTGTATTTCAACAGGACAATGCCCGCCCACATATTGCCAGGAATGTTCAAGACTTCTTTTCATCACAACAGATACAGCTTCTTCCTTGGCCTGCCTATTCGCCGGATATGTCGCCGATTGAACATGTGTGGGATTTCGTTGGTCGGCGTCTCGCTCGTGATCCTCGTCCCATAGCTACTACAGATGAACTTTGGGGTCGCATACAAGCAATCTGGAATGCTCTTCCTCAGGCACACATTCAACATCTGTTTGATTCCATGCCACGTCGTATAGCATCACTTATTGCAGCGCGTGGTGGCTTCACCAAATACTGATTTTCGACATGTAATATTGTTTTTTTGCTTTGTAATTTTAATCGTTTATTTGTATCAACACAGGTCGTTTGTACATTAAATTTCATTCAATTCGGACGAGTCCTTCATGGTGTTGCAATTTTTACAAACATGAGTATACTAGAAAAATGATACTGTTTGGCAATTAGTAATGAGCTATGAACTAAAAAGTACAAATGTGACTAATGTGAGTAAAAATGTGACTGTAAAACTTTTGAAAGTAAATGCATAGCAGAATCATGCAAATCAAAGTTTTGAATTACTGCCCCCCCATGGGTACCCATGACTGTGTGATTAACAGAAGCATATCTTCATGAAAAGAAATTTTCTCACTCTATTTAAAAAACAAACTTTGGGAGAAATTCTTTAAAAGGAGCAGTTAGCAGCATGCTGTTTGAAAATAGTGGATTAAAATGAACAGGTGAAAAAGTGGAAAACAGAAGTCGTTTGAAAAGAACAGGTATCATATTGGGGCAAACAAGCATTGAAAACAAACGAATATGGGAGGGGAAAACGTTTTCTGTTCTCGCAATGCGTTCATATTTTTTGCCAAAACAACTGTTGTTTGGTGTTATATTTGGTGATCATAGAACTAGTGATCTAGCCAATTTCGGATTCACATATAAGATTTGTGTATATATCAGACAAAATCATAGGCTTAGACTTAGGACCCCACGATTTTGGGGCTTATCAGAGAGTTATTAATTAAGAGTTACTTTAACCCTATTTATTCACAAGTGCCCCAGAAAATTTAATTACTAATAAATATGAATATTGAAGATAATGAACTTCCATCAGGGCTGTTGCCATGGTGGAGCTTCAGCCCCTTTGAAATTAATTTTGATTTTATTTGGGTTTTTTTTCCTAAAATTAATTATTGTAGAATTTTGGTCTGAATTTTTGTTAAGTTTTAAGTTATTTTGCACACAACAATGGAAATTATTCTTTGGCATCAAAAATGTATTCAAAGCAATGTTCCGTGGCAGATCTTATGTACCTCATGTTTTAATCAAAGGTTTAGGTCTCCATCTATTTTTGCAGTAAGGAGAAGAGAAACTATAAATTTTAATATAACTCTACAGAAATTTTCAATGCAATATTTATGTTAAGAGTTTTATTCAGTATTTTTAATATAAATTAGTTTGATTCCATTACTAATTAATTATATATTCCATATGTATTATTTCATATTTTAATTTTAATTTTGTCGAAAGCATGCAATATTAAGAATTAATAAACTTCTTCAAAATATTTCATGTCTGTATTGTATATATTTAGTGTTATCTTTTTTAAAAATATTCATAAAATGCATCAAAACATGAATGAATCTAAGCCCCCACCATAAAGCGCTTCAAACTATGGCCTTGACTCCAAGAAAAACTCATGATTTATTGACTGAATACATCATGGGAACCACATTCCTTAGGGGTCCATTTTATGCTTTCAGATTAGGACTCATAAAAAACTTAGGCCGACAAAAAATCTAACAGCAATTTTGACCCATTTGAAAAAAGTTTGTTTATTGTTTGCTAAAAAACAGTTTTTTTCAAACAGTGTGGCATTTTTGTTCCCATCACTAATTGTTCAGTTAAGTGAATTGAATTTCGTTTTTTGTCAAACCTCTAATGCTAAATGCATAGCAAAGGATGGATGTATTTGAATCCTTCGTGCATAGTAAGTAGGTGCTATAATGTTTTTTGGAGAGCAGATGTGGCTGTCTATATGTGTGTGTATGGATGAATGAAAGTATACAGTATATAGTGGAATGATGTACCATTCTAAATGAATTAAATACAATATCGACTAAGAGTGTGAAAGCCAAAAAGAAGCTAATGAAGGTTCTGAGATAAAAGTATAATGAAAATTTCTTATAATAGCCTCCAAGGAACCATGCAACTTTGGTCGTTATAACCTATAGTCATTATAAATGATTTTTATTAAATCATAGTAATGCATTATAGGGATTTATAAATTATTTTTGTTAGTAAAAAGTATTTGTTGGTTTTAAATTAAAATGCACTTAATTAGAATGAATTTGATTGCTGTATATATTAAATTATATTTATAGCCACACTAAATACTTAATATGTTTCCTTGAATTGAAAATACTAAAGTATATAATTTAGAAAACAAATGTGATTTTTGGTATTAATAATACTACTGGCTTCCTAACAGTGCCGATTTAAAATTCTTATAGGCTGTAAAGATATAATGGGCCCCTAAAGAATATGACCCTCATGATATTCAATTAATAAATTATAGCATGCTCGTCCGCCATATTGAATTACGTTGTTCTTTAAATAATTTTGTGTGGATATTAACGTATTATTACAGGAGAATATTAGTTTGCCAAATATATTCTGTGTATTTGTACAAAGTAAGCATGGGTAGACAAAAATAAAGCCAGACGACGTTTTATGGGTTATATTTATAGGCGCCAGAGCCAGACTAAAATAAACAGTGAAAATCCCATAAAATGTCAAAATTAATTAAGGGCTTGTAAATTCTAGTATCGTAAACTCAAGGTGGAGTAAAACTCAAACACCAAGAGACCAAGCAAAAGTAACCTATCAAAGGCCAGCAAGATGGTTGGCATATTATGCAACAGCCAATGTACTGGCAAAAGAAATAAACCTGTAAATTGATTTATTAACTTAATTTGATTGACATGTGAGTTGTGCTGGGGATGGAGAGAGAAAAAAAAGGTGTAGAAGAGCGGGAGCATCAAAGGAAGAAGGACGTCTCAATTTGACGTGAACTTGGAGTTCGGTCGGAGACTTCAAGGCAAGCAAAGTTGCAGGTGGGAAGACTCACAACCTTCCTACTTGAAAGTATTTCACAGACTCAACTTCGAAAGATTTTTTAGATGTTATGAATCTCGAATTCACACATAAGTTTACAATCGTACACCACAGCTGAGTAGAGTTCATATTCATCGCCACTGCAAAGTAAAAAAATTCAGGCTGATGATAAATTATCTACAACATCTCAATCATTCAGTCCTACAAACAGACAGCTATAGCCTTTATTATTAAACGTTTACATCAACAACGATTACTTCGATGCACTGACGCAGCAGCATCCCGGCTGTCTATCGTTGCCCTCGCATCACCAAAGCCTGACGTTTTTTCTAAATACGCCTAGTCCGACAGAAGTGACGCAGCAGCATCCCTGCTGTCTATCATTACCTTTGCATTACCAAAGCCTGATGTTTTTCCTAAATATACCGAGTCCGACAGAAGTGACGCATCCCGGCTATCTATCGTTGCCTTCGCATCACCAAAGCCTGATGTTTTTCCTAAATATGCCAAGTCCGACAGAAGTGATGCAGCAGCATCCCGGCTGTCCATCGTTGCCTTCGCAACAGCAAAGCCTGAAGTTTTTCCTAAATGCACCGAGTCCAACAAAAGTGATGCAGCAGCATCCCAACAATCCCGTTTACTCCTTCTCATCGACAATTGGACTTTGAACGACACAACGAGCCACAGAAGTAGTGTGACTGAACTTGAACTGCAGTCAAGAGACTGACAGTATCCCAGCATAACGTTAGTATGTGAGTCAATATCCATTTGTTCTAATTTGTAAAGAGGTGTACCATTATCTAGATTTAATTTTGAAAATTAAGTTACGCTATTTGCTCTATTCTCCCATTTGCCCGTGCTTACTAAAGCAGTAGTTATTGCATTCTCTTAATTTAACATACGTTAATTTTGTCATATGTTCTTAGTATTTGAGTAATATATTATAATGACATATTGAAATGTAGATAAAATATTGTTGCTGAGACATTGACTAGTTATCATAAACGGTATTGACATACCACATAATGGTAGTAAGCGAGTATAGCTAGACTTTGATGTTCTTTCTACGTTTAAACATTCTCTATTTATATAATTGCATAGAATTTGTAGACCTGACATGTCCAAGAGATATAGTGGTTGTAGATTAGTAGTTTAGTCATGATTAAATTCGTTATGTTTGTTTAATTAGTTTTCTCCTTATTTTGTGTTTTACAACCCTATACTGATTTCATAGCCATTTGATAATCATTTGACAATCATAATCTGGAATGCCCTCTGTGCAGTCAAATAACTTCATCCATTTTAATGTAGGTTTTGCTTTCCTAATTTATTATTTGCAGTATCATATTGTACATAATTACATATTGCATCCAAAGAACTTATAAAATATCAATTTGATTTATTGAAACTTATTTAAGAATATGCACTTAAATGGTCAAATTGAATTTGGCCTCATGTACACTTCCAGAGTGGGTTAGGTCATTTGTTGCCCCATTGGCTTGGCATCCGGTGCACACACCAACTTCACCCTGCCCTCAATCCATCACTGACATACACACAGCCATACTTCTTATATTTTGAATTTCTGAGTGCAACTACCACCATCTCACTATATTAGCTTCTTTGTGACTACCGTACTCTTGCTCAATACTGTATTTAGTATTTAGAATGGTGTGTCATTCCACCATATACCGTATACTTCCATTTATCTATACACTTAAATACAGACAAACACATCTGCTCTCTACAAAACGTAATAATACCTATATGCTATACATTTAAAATTAGAGATTTTGCAGAAAATGAAATTTGGTTTATTTGAGTGAAAAATGCATCCAACTTATTCTTTTATTTGAATGGGACAGTGTAAATCCAGCACTGTGTCTGGAACCCACTTGGTTCGGATGAGCGGCTATCAAGTTGCATTGTTATATCCCAGGGTTGTCCAACCTTTTTGGGCAGCAGGCCACTTAAAAAATATTCGCCTGTCTCACAACCCAGGGGTTTCAACTAGTGTAAAAAATAATCCTTATTTTTGAATTTTCCTTTTTGGAGTTTCTTCCAGTTATTTGTTTGTTCACTTGTGATGCAGAAAGGGGTCATCCATGCTGTCCCCACAGTTTTTCCTTATTTCTGAAAAAAAAGTCTAAAATTTTTGTTTTTGAAATTTTTCTTATTTCAAACAATGTTGTCAGCTGGCCAGATTAACACTGTTGGTGGGCTGTACATTGGACAACTCTGTTATATCTAATACAGTTTTCCCTTATTGGAGCAAAATTCCCATCATTATAACAGGTTTCATCTTTATGTATGATATCATTATAACCAATATATTTAGTAAAGAATAGAATATAGGAAACCGAACCATTGGTGGAAATTCCATCATTATATGTGGTTGGTCATTTTAACCGGTGTCGTTATAAATAATTTTCACTGTAGTTGCACTCAGAACTTCGAAAAATAAGAACCATGGGTGTATATATGGTAATAACATTTTTTAAGTATCCCCATAAAAAAGTAAGGATTTAAATTGAGGAGCATGGTAACCATAAAATTGGCCCTCTACTTTCTTTCCATCAACCTAGGAAACGTTCATTTAGCCACTTTTTAGTCGTGAAAGAGTAATGTGTCAGGAAGCCACCATGCATAAATATTGATACAGAACAAGCACTATTATTAAGGTATTATTATCCTTTGCAGAGATAGCATATTTACCGAATGGTTAACATAGAAAGCCATCAAGGCAGTGTTTCTTATAATTTCATGGAATTGATATTTGACTCAGAGTTTTCATTTTTTTCATCTATAGTTTAGGATTATGCATTTTTTTTCCTTTTTTTTTCTTATTATATATCTCTAGTATGAAATTTAAATGTTGTTGTCAAAACTTCTAAGATACCATTATTTTGCCATTTTTCTTGGATAACCGTCCAAACTCCCTGTTTTAAAAGCCCATTATAACTCCTATTATTTAAATTTCCATCCTTGGCCAATTATTTTGTCAATTCCATATAGTAGACCACACATTTAATTTTTGGACATAGTGGCTATGATGCTCTGTGATCTGGCAAAGTTTACTGTTACTCCAGAAGTAAAACCAATTACCATGGATTAATAATCTGATAGATGGTAAATCCTTTGAACTGTTGTAATCTGATAACACAAATCTTTAAATATATACTTACATCTAGGGATAACTATGTATAATGTGTCTAATATATTTTATAAGTTGCGTAAATTTTTTTAAAATGCATAATATAATTAATTGTAAGCAACATGTTGGTGTAGGTATTTCTTCACTGTGATTTATTACAACTTGATAGTTAACCCTGGATTTAAAGATGACTATTTTGAATTCTATTTCAAATCATGTTTTAATGCTGAGTTTTGGCGCAGTATAGCCCAGATGCTCTTGCGCCATAAAAAAGCCAAACAATCAATCAATCAATTTAATGCTGAGATGAAATATATCAATATAATTAATATTTCATATGTTAACTCTTCATATCCTTAAGGCTCTCCATATTGCCCAACAACTTAATTGGCCTAATGCTCAGAATGCAAAGCTGTTTACATAGATCCATATCTTATTTTTAAGTTATTTGTAAGTGATAAAAATAGTTACTTTTTTTAGTTTTGGTATTACACCAACAACGGAGAAAATGTATCATCAAGGTGTCATGAGAACAAAAGTTGACGACTGTCAGTTTGTTTGTATTGCACAAAGTGATTATTACCATATTCTCCATCAAGGAGAAGAAAATACACGAAAACATGAAGAAGATGGCGAAGTGGTATTAATTACTGAACATAGAGTTCTTGATGCTGGAAGTCGTCATGGCCATGTAGTGATAAGGGTATGGAGTTGTTTCTCGTTTATTTAATAAATGCTTTTCAAATTCATAAAAAAATTCTTTCTTATGAAAAATGACTTTACATTCAAAGAGTTTTTCATTTCCTAGTTGTATTTTAAAATTATCGTTATTTTTACGTTTTGAACTTTTCTGTGTTACTATTAAAAATTCACTATATTGTATGCACACACACAAGAGCATTGTTTTTTTTATTGCTTAGACCTTTCTTCAAATTATTCTCTTACTGGATTTTTTAATGTTGCACAGAATAACGTATTCTGTCCTTATGACATAAAATTGAAAAATTCCATATCTGAATGTATAGTATCAGTAAGTCACTTGTAAACATTTTTATTTTTCTGAAGTTGCATAAAGCCAGATTCTCTATTTCAGAAGACTCGTTGAGAAAAAAAGTCTTGGAATGAACAAACAAATCTGTTATAAATAACAATTTTTAGGTCACTCCTTTTTTTTTTTTTTTTAATTGGGTTTATTTACTCAGTAATATATGATGGTTTTGAGGTTGTGTTTGTAAAATTTAATTTTTGATATATCTGAAAATAAAAATTGGTGATCAAGATAATTTTTTTATGCATCTATAATTTCAATTCAGATGAGTCAGTTTTATTATTTACATAAGAATCAGAAAAGAAATACTGTGCCTTGAGCTGGATTTGATTTAGCAACTTGAAAGTTGCTAAATCAATGTTATTGTGTATGTATATATATGCTATAAAGCCATTAGGACCATCCAAGCAGGTTTTTTTTTCATCATCAAAATGAATTATGTGTGTTCTCACAGCTTACTCTGAAATGATAGCAAGTATGTTATTAAAATGGATCCATACATCCAACTTTAACTATGCTAGTTGTTTGAAATTTTTTGTGCCTTACAGTGGCACAGGGGTAACACATTTGTTTATCATGCCATTAACCCAGGTTTGATTGCAATTAGTACTGCAGAATGAATGCCATTTATTTATTCTTTTTTTTTTTTTTTCATTGCAGTCCAAGGTTTAATTCACTAGGCAATAAAAACTCAAATTCCTTTGAAAAACTATTGATCTGAGTGTGGATTCTAACTATTTTTTTTCAAAGTAGTCATTCACTGGAAATGCATGAAACTTCTACATCCTAACATGTCAGGTTTTGCCTTTTATCTGCTACAGCATCTTCAGGATTGCTACAAGATGTTAATCATTTACGTATATCACTGTGATGTTCCTGCATATAATTTTTTAGACAAATAAAATAAGTAGTTTCATATATTGTACTCTAATTTTACTAGTATATTTTTAATAAAAAGGAAGGTAAATTCATTTTAATTGAGTAATTATTAATATTTTTGATTATGAAGAGGAAATAAATTTTTAAAAACAGTTTATATTAGTGTATATAGTATTTGGCAAGGGATTAACCAAGGTTATATAATTGTTTGTTAATTTTATAGAATTAATATGCAACTGACGAAATGCAGTGCAAGTTAATTGAACTGCCTGAATACCAAGCTTTGAAGTAAAAAAAAGTACTTACGATGGAACCCTTTTGCTGTTCACTACTCTTAGAGATAGGACCTATGGGAGATGATAGTGCTTGACTTCCTGATGATGAATATGTAATCATTTGTCTGCAAAAATGACATGGCAATTTTTTATGAATATTTGAAGTCCAAAAATGACTTTTTTCGCCAGGTTTGATATTTTGTAATCGCACTGTATGTGAGTAAAAACAGGTTTGAAGTCTCTAAAATTATGAAGGATCATCGTATTTAATGCATAAAATAAAAGAAATATGTCTCAGCTAATTCAAAACATGTAAAAAATTAATATGAAATATGGACTTTTAGCATAGATATTTGGCTAATTTGGCGAAAATTCTGGAGGCTACGCCAGATTGTCGTTTGAAGTAGTTATTTCGTATTATCGTAGCCCATGTCAAGTTTCTTTTACATTTCTTTTTCCAAAATATTATCTCATAAGGAAAAGAAACACATAACTATATAGAACCATGCATACATGAGTATAAATAAATGAAATGTATGAATATATGAGTATCCATATATAAGACGTATAAATATATGAGTGTCCATACATGAGATGTACGAATATATGAGTATCCATATAAGATGTAGGAACATATGAGTATCCATATATATGTAGGAATATATGAGTATCCATATATAAGATGTATGAATATATGAGTATCCATATATAAGATGTACCTAATATGAGTATCCATATATGAGATGTATGAATATATGAGTATCTATATATATATGAGATGTATGAATATATGAGTATCTATATATATATGAGATGTATGAATATATGAGTATATATGAAATATATGAGTATATATGAAATGTATGAATATATGAGTATATATGAAATGTATGAATATATGAGTATATATGAAATGTATGAATATATGAGTATATATGAAATGTATGAATATATGTGTATATATGAAATGTATGAATACATGAGTATATATGAAATGTATGAATATATGAGTATATATGAAATGTATGAATATATGAGTATATATGAGTATGAATAAATGACGTGTATGAATAATGAAAAGTTGCTATATTTACACAACCTGGATGTGGTCATTGCATATCACATGCTGTTGCAACCATGGAATTTAAAAAAATTGTGAACAAAACTTAATAGTAGGCTATTTGAAAATGCATTTATTGTAATTAGAAAAAATGTGAACAAAATTTCATGAAGTTATGTAACCATAAATTGTGGATTAATTGTTGAATTATGCTCTTTATTTAAAAATGAGAAAAATTAAACTGTGTACATCTCAGGAATGTCGTAAAAGTGTTACAGTACAAAAAAAGAAAAGAGTGAAGTAAAGCAATTGATCACAGTGGGCACATTTTAAGAATGACAGATTTTTGCAATTATCTCGGCTACAATTGTTGTATTCAATTTCAAAAGAAATTTCCTCAACATTTTTGAATTTTCCGGGATCATGATCGCTATAACAGCACCTAAACCAAGCATATTGTAACGTAGGGCGATATTTTTTAGACTGTAATTGATTGTGAACCGAAGAATGCATTTTTATTATCTCATTTCCATGTCGTATGTCAATATCCATTTCATTGATTGCTATTCAACATTTTAACATTTCCCGTATGCAAAATAAATTCTATGGCACTATCTTCTATATTACCCATATTCTGGGTGTATATTTGAGTGATATATTTTGTTACTTTCCGCGCAACTATTTTGTTTTGGCTCTTAAAATTATCTATAAAATTATCGGAACATTTAAAATCCTCAAATCCTAACTCTTGGGATTTCAGGATCGCCCATCTTTTCAAATCTATATCATGAACAGGTAAATAATTTTCCCTAGCTTTTGTAAATCTGGCTAACATTTCATTTTTTATTATTTTATACTTTTCTATATTTGTGCCCATATTTGATATATATTTTCTAAACCTCGAAATATAAGTAGGGTATTTTACTGTTGGATATCTCCTGTTTGTTTTCTGGAATTTATTTTTTTGACAACTGTCAAAATACTGAACAATTGTTTGCATATTTTCTAAACTGAATTCATTTGCCAATTGATCGCCCTTTACAGTACAGTTATAATATTCGTCACCGACTATACTAATATCACTTTCTTCGTCGATACAGAAATCACAATTGTCTTCAAAATCTAAACTGATATTTTCACTGACATTGTTATTAAAAATTATGTTTTCGATTTTCGACAATACTTCCCGACTTTCCTTAAGTTCTTGATCAGTTATTAACGACGGAAGCGTGTCGTATTTATTAACGACCAAATTCAAAACGGATTGAATTATGTTCACTATATTTTTCATTTTCTCACAATCGGAAACTCGTACAACTATATTGACGTTACACTTGCGGACGAGTTTATATAGCTAGTGGAATGCGAAACTTAAATGTCCCGCCAACTCTTCAAAATTGTCGTCAAATTCGCCAAATATCTATGCTAAAAGTTCATTTTTCATATTAATTTTTTTATACTGTTTAAATTAGCTGAGACATAATTTTTTATTTTTATCCGTTAAATACGATGATCCTTCATAATCTTACCGACTTCAAACCTGTTTTTGCTCACATACAGTGCGATTAAAAAATATCAAACCTGGCGTAAAAGTGTCATTTTTGGACTTCAAATATTCATAAAAAATTGTCATATCATTTTAGCAGACAAATAATTCACATTCGTGATCAGAAAGTCAAGCACTATCATCTCCCATAGGTCTGATATCAAAGTGCAGTGAACAGCAAAAGGGGTTCCCTTGTTGGTTTAGAATTATGAGTACTATTTATATATGTTGTTTCTGGGGTATGTTTTTCATCAGTCTTATATCTCATACTTCAGTTTTATGTAATTTTTACACTTTGTTCATAAAAATATGTCAATGTTTTTACTTCAGGGTACAATGCAAAGGTTGACTGCTCATTTAGTTGAAGACAATGCTCTTGATCCAGGTTATGTTGAAGACTTCCTTCTGACTTATCGAACTTTTATATCTACTGCTGTTACTATTACAGAATATTTATTACGTTGGTTTAGTGATCCCCTTCTAAGAGACAAGGTAACCTGCCTTATATAATAGAAATAGCCATTCATGTGACTTGTACATGCCATTTTTTTAAAGGACAGAGGAATATATTTTATACGTGCATGCATATTTCCTGTAGTGTCACATTTTTTGCAAGTGTATTTGAACCCTTCTCAAAAGTGCGTATTATTGGAACTACTGATATGTGTAAATTATGAAAAAACATAACGGTATGCTGAGAATTCCGGGGGATAGTTGCATGGACTTTTTTATTCCCTACTGCAAGACGTTTCGAATGAAACCACTTTTGTCAAAATTGAAGACACACTTCTTGCACTTTGCTTGTTAGTACTAAAAGACTTTAATGTAGTCTTAATTATTAATATTTTAGAGGCCCCATAGCGGCATAGGAATGACGTATTTGTTCATTATGCTGTTAACCTTAGTTCAGTTCAATGTTACTGTGAAATGAGTGCCATTTTTTCTGCCCACCCACAGTCTGGGTTTGATTCTCTAGGCAACAGAAATTTGGATTTTTTAGAAACATCGACCTCTTCATGTAAGTTGATGCATCATACCAAGTAGAGCATTAAGACCTTGTAAATGATACCTTATCTTTGTATTTATGTATTTTATTTCCCTTCACATTCCCTATATATATTACAAAATTTATCATTGAAAATAGTTAACACACACACAAGCCATCAGTGTTTATGTAATTTTCATGGTGAAATTAAATGAGATAAATGTTTCTGTAACACAATTTATAGCTAAAACTGGAACTGATTTTTGACCCACTGTTACAAGGTTTTGTGGGTCATAAGAAAATGGAAAAAGCATTATTCTAAGCTGGAGTCAAACCAGACATCTCTTCATCTGAACTGAAGCATATTTAATTTTATCTTATTTAATATCTTCCCACAAAATTTACTGAAACACTGCGATGATGATCTTGCATGTGAATCGATTTCCCACATCAATTGTTCTATCCCTTGTATCAAAAAGCTCAACCAACCAATTGCGCTATCCCTGTGGAGAGTAATAGTATTTTTAAAAAATTATCTAAGGTTCCCTTGCATCATTAAACACAAGACAAAATTTAGGCAGTTTTGTGGTGGCTATGCAGTATTATTATTTTTTTTAATGTGGTCACACATAATAGTCTAAATTAGTGGTTTCAAACTGTTTTTACTCCCTATTAATAATTTAAAATAATCTTTAATCTATATCTCTCTTTTTGTTTTTTTAGTGTTATATGCAATAAATACGTTGAAAATTGCAATTTATTTTTAATTTCGAATTTTGCGTAGTATGTCAACAAACATATTTTCATATATTTCTATGTTCAAATACCTATCAGAAAATACTATATTATGTGTATGTTCTATATTAAGACTGGAAATTTTTTTAATATAATGTTTGGATAACAAGCTAAAATTATAACTTTCCTTCATGAACTTAAAAAGGATATTATGTATCCTAAATATGAGCAACATATATACTCACACATCACTATATAATAGCAACACACATTTGTTCATTGTGCTTTTGACCTGGGTTTGACTCCAATGGTACTGAAGAGTGCGTGCTGGTTTTTCTGCCTGCTGTAGTCCAAGAGCTAGTTCATTAGGCAAGGAAGTTTGAATTCTTTAGAAAGCTATAACTTCCACCATAGCATAACCCTAGCTATTTTTGCACCATAAAGCGTAAACAATGCTCACACATTGCTGTATAAATATTAACCACAATGCCGTACTGGAAAACTAATTTCTAATATCTATAAGTAGGTATCAGTACACTGAAAGAAAGCACGTGGAAACACTAAGCACTACAAAAGCTACTAAATTAATTATATGATGATTAAAAATATCATTATAGACCCTGTTTAAATTTAAGTAAAGCATAAATGTGTCATGTTTCAGACCCATGTTAGGCAATCAGTATTGTCCCTGAGTAACCCTTTGCATTGTTTTGGTGCATTAAAATCAACACCACTCAACTAATCTTTCTGTGTACACATTAAGGTTTTTATATGTAGGCTGACCATATGCTAATGAAAAAACATCGTTTCATGTTCCAATGAAGTTACAAAACCTTGAAATAAATGATGTTTTAAGCTTAAAATAGTGAAATTTCTGGTTTACTAAAGAGCGAAGTGTTAGATTTATTACTTGAAAAGGCAGTTGTTTTTGCATGAAATTAAAACAAATGAGTGATTGACCAAAATATGAGCTTCCCGATCGAAAAGGTTTTATTAGAAATTGAACTTTAATATTTATGTATGATATTATTACCCTTCACAGGGATAACACAATTGCCAAATATGGTCAACACAGAAAAGCCTCCGGGGCGAGATTTTTGTGAGTTTTCGTGGGGGAATTTATTATACGATTTTTTTTCCTCCTCCTTCATATATGTAGCTCTAAACTAGAGCTTTATTGTTTTTGGAGAAAAAGAGACGCTTTCCCCATCCTGGATTCGAACCAGAGTCCTGGTTTCAAAATTTTCATTAGGAGTAGATCGAATGCCAACTCTGTAAAATGAAAATTGCCATAGGTCAATAAATCGTGGTGATGAAAACTGATTGTGTATAATTGACTGCAATTTGATTAGTGTGTTACATTCACCAATGTGAATGGGAGATGATTTTGTTCTGATTTGATGACACATAGCTCTCATAAAATCTTTCATAGGATGAATTCCATAACAATCCAATGTCTGGACATCCTTTGTTGCTTTCACCAAAATCCATTTAATTAGAATGTTATGTCCATTAATAATTGAATCTTGAATAGACACCTGATCTGTAAACAATCCCCAACTATCAAGTAGAAGTAATGTTTTGTTTGCTTCTGATTTAATACTAGAGAACACTTCTTTGAAAAAAAATCATGGCCATGCTTTGTCATGATTCCACTTTTTGACGCATGGAAAACTAAGTTAGGAGGGCGTAGCATTGATTTTGAAACAAGTGGACCAAAGTTACCAGTTTTCTCTTGAAAGTTGATAAACATTTTATGATGCAGTTTACCTGACATTGAAATGATCTGCATCACCATGTACGAATGTGTTGTATCGTTTTCAGATGAAACAGATTTTTCCAAGTTATGAGAGCCAATAAAAGCTAGTGATCATCTACCTTCCATTTCATACTGAAATCCAGACTGATCGCAGTTAAACACATGTTCAGTCGAATAGATTCCGCTGTCAACCAACTCGCGAATCTCTTCTGAAAATACCATTGCTTCGTTTTCAATGTCTTCTTTTCTGTCAAAGTGTTTTCTGCTCACAAATGCAGTTATTTTGTGACTATTAATTTTGTAATTGCACTTGAAATTTTGCACCCATGAATGTGAAGCTTCAAATGTAAATGGGTAATTCAATTGCCTTGCATGTTCTGATGCCCAAATTGCAATATTGTTATCATGACTCGCAGGTCCATTTCTATCAACGTCAATAAAATCAGCAATGGTTCATTTTCATAGCTTAAGCAGCAGATTATCTCGAGTGCCACCTCGTTGCAACTGTTTTTTCCATTGATATATCTCCTCCCATGAATTAACAAAATGAAATGAGTGTTTGATTGTTTCAATTTTTTTACGAGAGCCGTTTTCTTTCCATGCAAAGTCGATTACTTTTTGCTTTTGTTCATTCGTAATTTTTATGTCTCTTCGTTTTTTCTTTGGAGACGGTTCGTAATCTTCATTTGAACTGTCTGACTTTCTGATGCTGGTGCATGAGAAGGTGGGCGACCGTTCTCATGTGAATCTTCTAAATCAAATACATTTTCGTCAATATCGGCCTCATACAAAATTGCAAGGGATGAACTAACTCTGTCTGCATATTCATATTTATTAATAATAATATGTATAATCATTCGTGCGAAATCACGGTCATTGTTCGAAACTCGTGCTGCTGATTTGAAACCTGATTGCATTGCTCATTATTCAATGAAGATTTTTACTACTTCTACTGAATTTTTAGAATTAATCTTATTGAAATCCGTTGCTGATATATTTATCTATAATGAAATATTATTAATTAGTATATTTCATAGTGTATTGCATTATTTTAGTTTAAAAAACGATTTTCTGGTTGTTGTTGATGTTTAAAAGTGAAGTGTTAGACTTATTAATCGAAAGGGCATTTTTTTCATAAAATTAATAAATAATGATTACTAAAGAGCAGATGCTAGGATGTTAAGCGACTGAACGGATTAGTTTGCTATTGTGAATAGACTGTAAAAAATATTTTTCAAATTTTTCTGCTTTTCTTTGTGATTGGGCGACTAATTTTTTTATATGTTACTTAGTAATCATCAGTCATTAATTTCATGCAAAAAAATGCTTTTCTGAGTAATAAGTCTAACACTTTGCTCTTAAATGCAAATAGTGTGTTCCATGAATCAGATTTATAAAGAGTTTGTACCTTATAATAGTTATTAATTTGCATGTATTAATCACCTTTATGACCTTCCACTTTTTGAGATTCTTTATAACCATTCTAATATTTTTAATTATGTTTGTAAGTCCTTTTTGTTTTCTCATTACTTCTATATAAAGTGAAAATAAGTATATGATTAGGAATTTTATTTTTAAAAGGTTACCAGGGTGGTACTGCTTTGGGTTAACAATCATTTCACTGATTTTGAAACTGATCCTGAAATGATGGAATTCCTTGAAAATTTTGAAGCTGGTCTAGAAAAAGAAGTATAACTAATTTTTCATTTTTTTTTCTCTTGTAGTATATTATATATACTGTTTTTTTTATGAAAATATATTTTTATCTAAAATAATGTGCCGTTTTGTAGAGTTTTTATTAAGAACTCTTGTAATACTAATATTGTTTCTTAGACCATGTATGCACATTGCAAAATAGATCTTCAAAAATAAAAAAATCCTGCGTATATAAAAAGATAACATATAGATTATGTATAGTTCCCCTTTTTAAAAAGAAAAATAAGTGTTTAAATTGAAAATAAGTTAACATTGAGAACATTATTTTTTCAAGCTCAATAAAAACGTTTTCAACTTTAAGATCATTAATCAATTTCATACGACTCGTTGATCAGTTTTGAAATGTAAAACACAATGGCTTGCAATGTTATAAGCCAAATAAACTGCATTCAATATACATAGGCATAAAAACTATGTTATAAAGTGGTTATTGTGGATCTTGTTATTTGGGATGGTAATATAAACAACTTATTTTTTAGTTTAGTTAACCATAGTAAAAAATTACATTCATTATATAACTGAAAAGGTTATTTATAATATAAATGATCTGGAAATTCTAGAATTTCCCTATATATACAGTGAAACCCCGATTTAACATCATTCAAGGGACCAATAAGAAATTTTGTTATATGTGGGAATGACGTGGGGAAGAACTCTTCCCTTTTATTAGATCCTTCAGTTTCTCTCTCCTTCCATTCGAAGTTATCACCCTTGACCTTTGAAAAACCACCTTTTGCAAAAGAACTTGAGATACATTTCCTCCTAACTTTCTCCCATGCTGAAAAAATCATATAAAGGGCTTTTAATGCATCCAACTTTTTCATGTCTCCAAATTCTACACTCAGAGGAGCATTTTACAGAAGTTAGTTTTGATAGTTCACTTTAAATGATCATATGATCCCCAAATTATAAGGTTGAACTTTGTACAATTGGCATGGAGAAATCCCACTCGCACCTTTTGTAACTTTAAATTTACAATATGGGCTGTGCATTGATCAAAAAATAAAATAATCTTGCATTTCCATGAGTGCATTCCCAGAAAAAAAAATTAAATGCATGAAATGTTCCAAAATGAAAATGCTATATCAGGAATTTTTTTAACATTATAAGATAAGAAAATTATTTGGTAACAAGGAAAAATGACAGTATATGTAGGAAAACATTAGATTGGGGTGTCACTGTATATTAAATGGAAAAAATGATTAAAAAACACATACATACATATTGATTACAACATAGAAACTGCCCAAATTGCAGCTGGAATTCATAAGTGTAAATTTATATCAAGCAAATCAAAATACATACGAATGTAAGAGGAAAGGGAACCGGACTTCCAGGACTCAAATCTGGTAATCGAAAGGTTACAGGTTTATAACATTCTATTTTCTCTCACGTTTGTATATGTTTGATTTGCTCAATGTAAATTTACATTTGCAAATTCTAGCTGCAATTTGCGTGGGTTCCATATTGTGAACAACATATATGTTTATCTCTTCCCCAATAATTATTTCTACTTAATATATATTTTACTTTTATGTACATGGGTTTGACTGTATATACATATATATGCTTTGTTTTTAGAAAATGCAAAGTCAGTTAAGGTTATTAAATATTGCCTGTGCTACTAAAGCTCGCAATAGGACAGTAACTCTTGCAAGGTCAACTCGTGATGAAGTTCTTCACTTTCATATTCTGGGTGGATATGAAAGAGGATTTGGTATATTTGTATCAAAAGTGGATAAGGATTCTAAAGCTGAAGATGTTGGGCTGAAAAGAGGAGATCAGGTATTCATATATTTCTGAATTTTGCTTTTTATTTTTTTAATGCCTAATGGATTGTAAAATAGCCGGTTTTATGGAGTTTGTCATTCATCATACAGTAGCAAAAAAACTTTCTTTTAAATTATGGTAGTTTTTTTTTACCTAAAATGTCTTAAAGTAAGTCTTTTTTGTTTGCAAATTGTTATTTTAGACAATTTTAAGGTTACATACATACACACACACATGCATAAGTAAGTAAATAAATAACAAAAAGCTATTAAAACATACACAGCCAGATGCTTACTTAAAACCCATTTTTATTTCTCTACATAACCTCTCGTAAGATTGATTCATTTATCTCATCTCTTTATCAGTACTCCAGTACTTTCTGCATAAAATTCTTTAGGCTATTGTCTCAACTACATATATACCTCACATTCAAATTTTGTGCCTCATAACTGCTGTTTGTTGTCCTTTTCTCTTTTGCTGTTTATACTCATCCTGTTTGACAATGCTCTTGCACAGTCATTTTTAGATCTAAAGGTAAACTTTTAAAGCTATTGGTTTTTTTTATGTTTTTTATTTTTTTTACAATGTTGATCATATTGTGAAAAAAAAAGTTTTACCTTTCGAAATTCGTTTACTGTAACCACAACTATGAGAGTTCAATTCTTGTTACTTAC
This sequence comes from Dysdera silvatica, assembly GCA_006491805.2. NCBI lineage: Eukaryota > Metazoa > Arthropoda > Arachnida > Araneae > Dysderidae > Dysdera > Dysdera silvatica. Next base: position 150,064,394 of record QLNU02015360.1, on the reverse strand, counting down.
ATAACTCTCAAGTGCATACCTGCAAATGTCTAAATCTAAAATTTCCTTCAAATACGTTAAAAATTACAGTTGTGACTTGTGTATAGGGGAACTTTCTTTATGACCACCCTCTACATATATACACTTTTTCATTTAAGCATAAATTTCTTTATGCTATTACTAGTATGAAACATATACAGTGTCTTTTTATAATTAAAGTTCCACTTTGAAATGGCCATAAAATGAAAACTACTGGACCAAATGTTACCAAACTTGGTAATAGCTTACAAGTGGTCATGGGATTTTATTTTCCGCAAAAAAAAAATAAATAAATAAAATAATAAAATAAAAAAAATATAATAAAATGAAAAAAATAAAAGTTCAAAAATCACCACCACCGGGAATGGCACTGTAATCAATATTGTTAAACGAAATAAAAAAAATGAAGACATTGGTTTAAAACGTTTTTAATCGTTTCTAAAACAAAACTGTCTGTGGGGTTATGCAAATTGTTTATGGTGATAACATAAACAATTTGGCGGAATTGAAAGATGCGATACACCGACATGTCCGCAACATTCCTCCTGATATGCTAAGAGCTGCTGTTGAGAACGCAGTAATGCGATTTAACTTGCTTTCAGAAAATGGTGGACGCCACATTCAACATGCTTTGTAACACGTTTTAGAAACGATTAAAAACGTTTTAAAACGATGTCTTCATGTCTTATTTCGTTTAACAATATTACATACAGTGCCATTTCCGCTGGTGGTGATTTTTTAACCTTTTTTTTTTTTTTTTTTCGGAAAATAAAATCCTGTGACCTTCTGTAAGCTATTACCAAGTTTGATAACATTTGGTCTAGTAATTTTCATTTTATGTTGATGTAATAAAAGCATGTCAACAGTGATTTTCTATTATTGGCATATTACTTCATAAAATCACTTATTCTTACATTTCTAATGGAAGATTTATTCATGTTTAATTTTTTCCCCTCAGATTTTAGAGGTCAATGGTCAAAGCTTTGAACACATGAGTCATGCTAAAGCTTTAGAAGTTTTGAGAGGAACGACCCATTTATCTATTACAGTCAGATCAAATTTACTTGGTCAGTGCTATTTCACTACTTAAATATAATATTAAATATATTTTGTAGGTTTCATATTTTTCCCCAACTGGGTTTATTTTGGAAGAGTATTTAAAAATTGGAACATTATAAAACTCTAATTTTGAAAGTACAAATGATTTCAAATAGCAAGTATGATCTAGAATATGCAAATATATAAAATAATTAGATAGCTTATTACACTTTCTTTTATTTGCTATTAAAAATAAGTCTTGGTTTATATAAATATTTTTGAGTTTAATAAAATAAATCTATGAAGGGAAAATGATATAGTTATAGAATATAGACATGGATATGTCAGACACAATAATAAGAAAATATATTAAGATATATATTTTTGTGAAAACCAATGTAAATTAATATTTGAAGTTTAAATAAATTACTTTTTTTAAGTTTTATAAATTATTTTAAAATTTGAATGAATGCTTGTAGATTGTTGTAGCTTTAGTTCATATAATTATGCGTAAGTTTTCTTATATTTTCTTAATTGCATACAACATCCAAGTGCCACAATTCTTACTACCATAACCTATGAGGATTATGGAATGGATTTAATGCCAGTAAGCAGAGTTGAATGTAAATATATCATAGTTTAAAGGTCACATTAAACTTTCAATCCCACCTATGAAAAGCAGTTACATGCAGAAAGTAAAATCACAATTTTATGCTGTATAAAAAAAAAAGTTTTTAAATTTCACTTATTTCAAAAATTGGCATATGTCCAGGATTCTTGTCCTGGCAGGTTTTAAAGATAGTTAAGAGATTATATTGGGATACATGCCCTACTCTCCTGTGTTCATGGATTTTATGAACACTAACAAATGTAAAAATTATAAGAATGTGTATTTTCAATGTATTTCTACCCTTGGATATACATATAGAAATCTGGAAATCAACTAATTTTTCACATTTGAGAAATGCTCATAGTTCAACACATTACTTATTTCATTTATTGGTGTCACACTGCACTAAATCCAGTGGAAGAAATGATTATACAGAATTTATTGGTGCAGTTGATTAATAAAAACGTTTACAACTATTTCAATAACATATGCCTATCATCAGCATAAGGTTTAAAAATACATTTCAGGAGCCAACTGCTCCCTTTGTCAAGTGAAGGCATAAATTCTGTCTTCACTTAACAAAGGGAGCACTAGGCTTCCGAAATGTTGTGTTTTTACACCTTATGCCCGTTTCAAAATAACTATTCGTTATGGAATCTCTGTATTGTTTCGTAATCATTAGAAGAAAGAGATCATGAAAAGTCATGTTCTGATGATCATAGTTTGGTGATTGACTCCAATATTGCATATAATTATTTATTAATACTAATATGATGAATAACACACACAACTATATCTTTAATTTTTCACAGTTACAATTGAAGAACTACATTTATAATAACTTTATCATATAATGGAAATTTTAAAAAACAAAAACATTCCAAAATAAATCTATCATACACATGATAATGAGGTTATTAAATGTTATATTATTGGATTCATGAAGTGAATAGTCAATGTCACTGCACTATTCTCCCACCAGTGAAGGAATTCTGAATGCAACTTAAGTTCCAGTCTGGTGGTTTTCTTATCCAGCCGGTTTTGGTTGTTGTATTGTGAGGCGGTTTTGTTGTTCATTCCATGAAAATTACTTTCTTTTTTGTGTTGTTTTTTAATAGTGCTTGTGTTCATGTCAGAGGTTGTAAGGTGAATATTTGTTTTATTATAATTAATGATGTTCATGTTGATTTGATCCATGAAGCAAGGCTTTAATCATTTCATGGAAATGTTTTCTCTCACCCATTGATCCAAATAGTAAAATAATGGTCAGTGCGTTGCATGACTTTAAAGGGTCCTTCATATGGAGGTTAGAATGGAACATGAATGTCATTAGTCCTTATCCATACGTGTGAACAGGAGTGTAAATCTTTATGAATGAAAATAGGTGGTTCAGTATGTCTGGAAGGTGGAGAATGTCGTACTTTGTTAAAGTCTCGTCCTGAGTGACGAAATTAGATATGTTTGGCATCTTAGTAGATTCATGTAGGAAATTATATGGTAAGCGTATATTGGTGCCATAGACGACTTCTGCTGGTGTAATCTGAAATTTTTCTCTTTGTAATCCTAAAAGAGTATGGTTGGCAAAACCCAAGTCCACTGAATGTTGATATGACACATAATAGAAGTTTTTAGGCATGTGTCAGCATTAAATAAATCCATTACATTCTGGATTGTATGCCATAGTGCATTTGCGCTTAAATCCCTGTATATGTAATAGTTCTATAAATAGTGACAATTCAAATTGGCTACCTTGATCCGTAATGATGGCTGAGGATACACAGAATCTAGTAATCCATCCATGGTATACAGCTTTGTGTGAGGGTATCAGTATATATGTTGGGTACTAGAAGGGCCTCTGGCCAGCGAGTGATCATTCATTGTAATGCAGTAGCCATTGCCTTCTGAAGTAGGTAGGGGACTGATGATATCTAAATAGATTTCATTGGATTGTTTGGAAACAAGAAGATAATTGTCTATTGCTTTTTATGTATGACTGTGTATCTTCGTTTTCTGGCATGATAAACAATTTATAGCCCAAAGATGGCAATCTTTTTTAACTAATGGCCATACAAACTTTTTAGCCACCAATATAGTTTTGGTGTGAATTCCTGGGTAGGATAAATTGCGAATAGAATCGAAAATTATTTTCCCTGAGAAAAATTGGTACATAAGGTCTTGGCACTGTGGTAGAAATGTCGCAAAATATTTGCCAATCTGAGCCAAAGACAGGAAAATTCTGGAATTTCAAATTTAAGTTGGTTAGCTGTACTTGTTGGTGTTCAACATCTTATTCTTTTGTTCATCCAATTTTAGAATAATCTATAGCTTTGGGAAGATATAGTTCTCCACTCTAGACAAAATATTCGTAACCATGTTATCTTTACCTGAGATGTAATCCAAGGTAAATTGGCTGATAAAATTGAGTTGCCGTAGTTGATGAGGAGAGGTCTTATCTAAGTTTTGTTGAAAAGCATAAATTAAAGGTGGGTGGCCAGTAAAAAGAGTAAAATTCCTGTCTCCTAGATAGTACTTAAAATGCCTGATGGAAGAGTAGGCTGCTAATAGTTCGCAATCCTAGGTACTATAATGTTTTTGTATTTCCGTGAGTCTTCTGGAAAAAAAACCTAATGGTTTCCAATCTTTCTGAACTCATCATTGAATAACTGCACCCAGTGCAAAATCCGAGACATTCACTATGATCACTAGATTCGCATCGTGGGTAGGATGGGTTAGGAGTCTGGCTTGAGGAAGTTATTTACATCTTTCAAATGCTTTGACGGCTTTCTCTGTCTGTGTAATTCTAGTTTTATCATTCTTCTTTTTACTTCCTTTGGTATAATCATTTAAAATGGCCTGAGTGTCTGCAGCTCCCAGAATAAATCTGCGATAAAAATTGATTATTCCGAAGAATTTGCACAGATTGTTAAGTTTCAGGACGTTTACAATCGGCAATTGCTACAATACCGTCAGCTGTTGGGTAAATTCCATGAGAAGTTATATGGTGTCCTGGGTAATCTACTTATGGCTTAGAAAATTGGCATTTGTTTACATTAGTTATTAAATCGTATCTTATAATCATTGGAATATATGTTTCAAGTGAAACAGGTGTCTTTCATTCTTTGAAGCAACTAGTAAATCATCCAGATACACAAAACAGCATTCTGAACTTTGAAGCTATGTGTGAATGAACTTCATAATCGTTTGAGCTGCATTCCTTAAGCTGTATGTCATTTTGGGAAACTCGAATATTCCAAAAGGAGTGAAAATGACTGTTTTTTCATTGTCGGCTTGTTCTACCAGAACCTGATGGTAAGCCTTGACAAGGTCAATGGTTGAAAAAATAGTTCAGTCACAGAGATGGTAAAAAAAAACCTTGGAGTTCGGGTGGAAGATATTTATCGGGTAGGGTTTGCACATTTAAAGTGTGGTAGTCCCCACAAGGTCTCCATTCTCCATTTTTCTTCTGTACTAAATGCAAAGGACTAGCCCAACAGCTTTTGATAGTCTACAAATCCCTTGCTATAGTGTAAATTCAAATTCTTTGCATAACTATGTTTATCGGGTGATAAACGTTACACTTTGGCTGCCTGTGGTGGACCTGTCATAACTATGTGGCGAGTTATTGTATTTATATAAATCGAACACTACGCAGATTAAATCAAACAACAATATCAATCAACGTTTATTGGCGTAGTGATACCAACGCCGATGTTATGGTTCTCGATTGCGGCTAATCCGGGTTCGACTCCCAGCAGTGCAAAAAGAAAGCTTACTCAGAGATCTCATAAAGATCTCACTGTAGTCCGGGGTTTGGTTCCCTAGGCCTTAAGAGGTTCGGATTCCTCGGAAAACAGTAGGTCCCGGCGCAGCATGACCATCGTAGTCTTTGAGCCGTAAAACAAACAAACGAATTGTTGACTCAAATTCACACCGAAACTGAAAGATGGCAAGAGGTATTAAAACGTCTTGTATCAATAACCTTGTACTTAGCAGAACATAATATTGCTTTTCGAGGTTCATTATCCAAGCTTTCCACAATGAACAATGATAACTTTCTAGACTTAGTACAACTTTTGGGACAATTTGATAGTGTAATGATGTACCATTTCAGACAAGTACAAAGTGGTAGTTCTCTTCAAGTTAACCTGCTTGGCAATAGAATTCAAAATGAGCTTATTTGTCTTCTAGGCAAGAAGGTAAAACAAGCAATTATCAAAAAAATAAAGTCCAAGTACTTCTCTGTCATTATGGACAGTATACAGGATATACTGTATACTGTCCATAATGACAGTATACAGGATATAAGCCACAAGGACCAAATCTCTCTTAAATTCGTTATGTGTTTGAACAAGGAGATATTGATTGAAATATAATGATTGAAGAAAGTTTTATTGGGTACAAAGTTGCTAAAGAGTCTACAGGTAAAGCTCTTACTAAGTTGCTGTTCGAAGAAATTGAAGAATGTAACCTCGATATGAATGACTGTCGTGGTTAAGCCTACAACAACGAGGCCAATATGGCTGGGATCAACAAAGGTGTTCAGAATAATGTGTTGAAAGAATATCCTAGAGCAGCTTTTATTTACTCCTTGTAATAGCCATACTTTAAACCTAGTAATTTCTGATAGTGCCAAGTCATCAGTCAAGTCAATCTCACTTTTTGGAGTCCTCCGGCGTCTTTACACAATCTTTGCTGGATTGACAAAGTGTTATTATATCGTCAATGAACATGTCACATCCCTATCTTTAAAGGAAGTTTGTGAAATACGCTGGGAAGCACGAATCAAGTCCATTCAAGCTGTTAGATACCAGTATGCTGAGATCAGGCAAGCATTAATGGAATTGTCAGAAAGTGTGGATGACCCAACAATGGCGTCAGAGGCCCAATCACTAGTAAATCACATGGAAAACTTTTCTTTCCTGGTCAGTTTGATTGTTTGGCATGATCTTTCATTTCAAGCGAATCTGGTATGCAAAACTTTTCAAGCTAAAGAAATTCATATCCCATCAACAATGAAACATGCTCCAGGATGTGAAAATTTTCTTGAAGCTTTCAGGGAAAAGGGTCTAACTGATTCAATAACAACTTCTAAAGAAATTGCCGAAGAAATCGAAATGGAGCTTTCTTTTCCAATAAAGAGGCGCAGGTGTATGAAAAATCAATTTTCATATGAAAGCTCTGATGGAGTTACGGATTCTCCAGAAGATTTGTTTAGAAGAGAAGTATTCTTGTACCTTGTCCACAGCATCTCTACATTTCTTAAAGAACAATCAGCTCAACTGAAAAATCACCACAACGTACATGGGTTTTTTTACAGTATGAACAAGCTGCCCGAAAAAGAAGACCTCAAGAAAAGTTGTCAAAAAATTCAAAATTTTCTGACTACTAACGATGTTAGTGACATTAACGGAAAAGAATTATATAATGAAATTCTTTACGTCAAAAGTGTTATTCATGATGAAGATGAGGTAATAACTCCTATCAAGGTACTTCATAAAATAAAATCCAACGACCAAAAGGATCTGTTTACAAACTTGTGGATAGCATTGCGCATACTATTAACTGTGCCTGTCACAGTTGCAAGTACCAAGCGAAGTTTTAACAAACTAAAACTTATAAAAACTTACATCAGCATGACCGAGGAGAGACTTGGTGCTCTGGCAGTTTTAGCAATTGCAAACGAGGAAGCCAAAAAGTTGGACTTTAAACAAATTTTAAAATCTTTTGCAAGTGCCAAAGCCAGAAAGATTCCTTTAGATGTTTAACATATTGCATTTGGCTGTGAAGTCAAATAACATTACATATTATTAGTTTTTTTTCCATACCTTAATTCTCCTTTGTTCAGCACTATATTAATATACCATATTTTTTGAAATGCATTGATTTTCTTTAAAACTACAAATCATATTGAGATTTTTTTTTTTTTTACTTCTACCCCAACTCTTTAACTCCCTAATTTTACTTAGGGCTATTTTCTGTTCATGGCCATATGCCTACTAAAAGTAAGCATTTAAAAGGGCCAATTGAAAATTTTTCAATGTTGAGTCGATAATTAAAAGCTTAGTTGGAAGATTTGGGAGAGGGACATACGTGTGGGGGGTGCCGTAAGTAACCTCGCCCCTGGCACCTACAACCCTCCCGGGTGACCATGGCCACACAGCAGCTTTGACAAGTTTATTTTATTTCAATATCCACTGGGTTTTTTTTTTCTATCTTTTCAATAAGGTTGTCGTTTTAATTTTATTAGTTCACTTCAGAAGTGTATTGCAAGTTTAATTTGGCTTGGGCATTTGTGCTTGTATCACATTATTATTTTATGCTTATATACCTTGAAGTTATATTTTGTAGGCAGAGTCGTATCCAGAGGGGCATTTGAGGGGGTCTTGCAATTCCAGCTCAACAACCTATACATAATGCATAGGTGCCAATCCTTCCAATTTTTTATCGATCTTCCGGTCGGAAAACGATTTCTTCCGATTTTTGGAGATTTCATCTAAAATCCCCCAGTGTTTTTTAAAATACTGATTTTTTTTAAAAAAATTAAATACCTATTTTTCTTGATGCATGTTTATTTAAATTTTTGCGCATATGTGCATATTTAATGATAAATACGCATAAATAAATGCAAATATCGGTAAAAAAGTCGAAAAAATTCGTCTTCTGTTGACGGCGCATGCGTGGCGTGACGTGGAATTTTAGCTCCAGCTATGACGTAGAGTGATGCCCCTGCACAACGAAATCATGCATCTGTATTTGTAGTTGTTGGGGAAGGCAAGAAAGAATGCGCTATATCGATAAGGTTTTGGTCAAGCACGTGACTTTGTGTAGGGAAGCCATGTGTTAGACATATCTGGTATTTCTTTGCTCTGGAAAGAAAGTTTTGTTTTTAGGTGTTTTTGAAAACAACGTTAACGATGTCGACTGTTAATAAAAGGTACTACCAAACGTTTAAAGCCGAATATATGAAGATGTTTAATTTTATTCAAAAATCAAGACTGGGGCCAAAATATGCTTTCTGCACGTGTTGCGGTAAAGACATAAGCATTACTCACGGTGGTAAACGCGATATTACTTTGCATTCTGAGACTGTTGAACATAAGGAGGCATTCAAGGCTGTAGAGTCTAATCATAGTATCAAGCCTTCATTTTTTGCATTTAACGATGGGCTGTTCCTGCCACCTTATTAACTTAGCAGCTGAAAAGAGTGCTGCATGTTTGCCATTTAAAATCGATGAAATTTTGGTAGACATTTACTATTACTTACAAAAGAGTTCGAAAAGAAAAGATAGGTTGAAAATTCTTCAAGAATTTCATGAGACTGATATAAAAAAGGTACTAAAACACGTTAGCACTCGTTGGTTGTCTGTTGGAAAGTGCTTAGAGCGTATAATCCAGCAGTGGCAACCTTTGATCAGTTTTTTTAAGGAAGAGGCCATGAAAAGGAATCAAATCACCCCACTTTCTTTCTTTACTATTCCCTCTATCAAAGTTTCGGTTGAAAATGCAGATAAAGTGAAAGAACGTAACAGCAAAAAAGCATCACAGAAATTAAAAAGGAAAGCTCAAAATTATGTGGATATTTCTAAGAAACAAAAAACTGAAAACTCCATGTCTCGTGAAGAAAGGTTGTTTTATTTTCTGTCGGAAGATATCAATAAGGCTTTCTGTTTATTTTTATCTTATACTGTGCCTATATTTTAAAAAGCAAATGCTCAACTTCAGTCTGCGGAACCGTATATTCATATGCTAAAATCTGTTCTCTTAAAATTTTAGAGGGGAATGCTAGTGAAATTTATAAAACCAAGCGTCACAAAATTATGTAATAATATTTTGAAAGTCCACTATCATGAGAGGAGTAATCAAAAAGATGATGTTGATATCTTAATTGGAAATGGAACACTGAAAGTAATCCAAGATTTTAACATCCATGATAAAAATGAATTTTATGAAAACGTCAGAAGCTATTTCATAGCAGCATGTGACTACATGCACAATAAATTTCCTTTTGAGTTAGAAGTGTTACATCATGCAGAGGTTACACAAATATCGAATTTTGAAAATGCATCATTTTCCAGCTTAAAATATTTTACAGAAAAATTTCCTGTTCTTTTGTTCAATAATACAGAAGATGAAGCTGTTGATGCTTTACAAACAGAATTCAGTGAGTTCCAAAGTTCTTCTTTTTAGTTCTTCCAAAGTTCTGCAAAATGTGAGTAATGAAGATAACATTGATGCACAATGGGCGGCCATATTTAAAATAAAAAATGATACTGATGAATTAAAATTTAAACGACTTTCTCAGGTTATGCTGTCAATACTTACGATCCCTCACAGTAATGCAGCATGCGAGAGTGTCTTCAGTCAAGTGAAGAAAATTAGAACTGACTTCAGGTCA
>QLNU02015360.1:150030973-150049607 GCA_006491805.2 Dysdera silvatica | reverse complement strand
GAACAATCTCAATTGTTGTAAGTGGCCCAAAAGCAAACTTACAACAAGTAGATAGAGGTATTGAAAGTGATTAAAGTGTAAAAGTTGAATTAACAAGAATAGAAAAGATGATAAAGTGAGAAAATACTTAGAAGAGTTGAAGAATTCTACAAAAAACTATATGAAAGTAACAGTGGATTAAACGAAGACTCTGAGATAGTCGAAGGAACAGCTCCTAAAATCTTAAAAGAAGAAGTTTCATTTGCAATAAAAAGTATGAAGAAAGGAAGAGCCCCTGGTGATGATGGTATTACATTAGATATCCTAAAAGAAGCTGGAGAATATGTAGAAGACATACTTGCAAAATTCTTTACCAAGAATGGAAAAGATTATAAAGTGAAAAAATTATAACAAAAAGTTTTACATGAATATGTCACACTCAAGATAAACACTTAATTATTAACTAGTAAAAATATATAAGTTTAAGTTTAAATAAATCCGTATATTCAAAATAAACAAATTGTTTCTTTGCACTCATAATAGACCCAGAAGTGTGCAATCAGAATAAAGACATATATATGCTCATATGCATAAACATACACACACCTATATATACACACACAAATTAAACAAAATATGCATAATATATATATACAGAAATATAATTTGAACAATATTAAATACAAAAACGTTTTTGAACATAGAGAACTCAATAAATATGCATACAACAGCTAGAAAAAGCTTACTATAATTCTCGAACCTGATATCAAAACACTTACCTACATTACAGAGATAAACTTGTTAGTATAATAAATAAAAATGTAAGAAAAACAATCCAGAGGTGACAAGAAGTATTTAAGAAAAAGTACTGAAGGATTAGAAGTAAGAAAGTTGATAAAAGAAATAAGATTTGCCATGTCTTGGGTGTAGGAGAAAACACCAAAGCACTGGGGTTCTTTTTGCTAGAAAAGTTGCCTTTTGTCCACTAGGACTTAAACTTTAAATGGTGCTTTTGTGGTGAAAAAACAAGCAAAGGGTAGAATATAATAGATGATAATAGTGGAAATAGGGACTGAGAAAGTTAAAGGCATATAGAAAATGAACTGAAGTGGAGGGTTTAGGATAAAGAAAGTTTTTAATAAAATTATGAACCAGATTCTTGGTGAAGTAATGTGGAACATCATTGTAAATGCATTCGACATTAGTGTCTGAAAGTTTTTTAATTTGAGGTTATTGTTACTACATATCCTGTTGATGCGAGAACATTGTGAACAGATAATATTTCTGTGGCATTTTTTGGATATGTTGGGAGTCCCAGTTTGTGAGGAAATTCACTTTAAATCTGAAGTCTTGCCTTTTATCATACAAGTCAATTTCAGTAAGAGAGTTGTCGTTGATGCTGATATTTAAATCTAGGAAAACACCACTCTTGTTGTCAGTATTGGTTTTAATTAGTTTTAGGTTTGGCGGGTAGCTGTCAAGATTCTTAGTGCCATTGAGTGTTATGAGGTCATCAATGTATCTGAATGTGACTTGTTTAATGTAAAGGTAAGCTTTTTCATAAAAATGAAAGTATAAGTTTATCAGAATACTGGAGTAACTGGCTCCTGTGGGAATTCCGTGGGTTTGTACACAAAGCCTGCCAAACGTTTTCATGTTGTTTTCGAGGCTAAAGGAAAGAAGGTTTTTGCAGTTGGATGCTTCCAGCCCAAAGAAATTCTGCTTTTCAAGGTAGTGAAAGATAATTTAGGAACACTGTAAAATGTCAATGGAATCAATATATATATATATATATATATATGTGTGTGTAATTATCAACAACAACCATTTTCAATCCACTGCAGAATGGCGGTCTCTCTGTTATAACACGTACACATACTACAGTGAAAGAAATACAGAGGAAGCAGCCTTACTCTCACCACGTTGGCCAGACGGGTTGTCAAGCTGGATCTACAGTTTTACGAAGGTTCTGAACTTTGGTCACCCCAACCAAAGTCGTGCACTAAGGCAGGACATAGAACTAGAAGTAAGTTATTTAAGATGGGAATATATATATATTTCCATCTTAAACAACTTACTTCTACTTCAAAATGTAAATATATTTCTGAAAATCTTCCCAGATCTTTTTTTTTATTCAGAACTATAAGAATTTTGGAATTTTCTCAGGCCTCATCAATCACCATGCACTCCAGTTTAATAGTAAAGTTCTCACTGACCCTCAACATATCGCCACTAATTACTGCTTTTCATTTGATTTTTTCTACTAGCTTTTACTGATTCTCAAGATCTTCTTACTTCTTTTTTGTCCTTCCACCCTCCCTTTTATTGTCTTCCACTCTCCCCAATGGCTTAGCTAGATGTTTTGCCACCCAAGGCAAATGACTGTCATTGCCATAATTTTTGTGCCTGTCATTTTTTTTAAAGGCTAATTGCTGTCGCCCGGGGTGACTGCCCCCTTGCCCTCGCTATCATCCTAGCTATGCTACTGACTCTTCCGATTACTACATTCTGTTCTGGTTTAATTGAACTTCTCGAATCTCTTGAAACTCTCTTCGTCCATCCCAGATAGTATTCCAAACTTTATTCTTAAATCTTGTACTCATGAAATCTCACACTATTTTATTTTTATTTTCAATTCATCTCTTTCTAATGGTAGATTACCACTCGACTGGAAAATTAATTAAATTACACAATTTGGGCTCACTACCTTTCACAAATCTGGCTTGTATGATAACCCACTCAATTATGATCCTATTTTTTTTTTACTTCTCAGTGTTCTAACGTTCTAGAGCACATCCTCTCAAATGAAATCCATCACTATCTTGATCCCCAAACTTTTTTTCCCTTCTCAGCATGAATTCCATTCAGATCACTCAACTACCTCTTAATTAATACACTTTACTCATCACCTTACCAAAGTAATAGACCAACATTATCAAACTGTTGTAATCTTTCTTGATTTTGCAAAGGCTTTTGACAAAGTTTCTTATTCAAAACTACTATACAAGATTTCACTTTTAAATCTTCATCCCCAAATCATGCACTGGATTAGTCACTTCCTTGTAACTGAAACCAATTTGTCCTTTTCAACACTATCTCCTCTCATTTACTTCCTGTAACCTCAGGTACCCCTCAGGGAGTGGTTCTTTCCCCTCTCCTGTTCCTGATTTTCATCAGTGACATCACCACTTCCTTCACTGTCCGAATTCACCTTTCTGAGGATCACTGTGTCATCCTCTCCAAAATTACCTATCCTGATAATCATGTAAATCTGCAATTTAATTTAAATCTTATGTCTAACTTGTCTAAATCATAGTCTCTACTAAATCAGTTCTCCTATGAGTACACTGTAAACATAATTCATCACTTTTTGCTTAGAAACTTGACAACATTCCGATCGCCCCATTGAATTATTCAAATATCTTGGTCTTATTTTTACTATCGATCTTCATTAGAATTTGTATATTACCACCATCATAAACAAGGCTAGATCTAAACTTTACTACCTCTGAAGACAACTTAAACATTCCACAACTCAAGTCCATCTACTTTGCTGTAAAAGTTATATCTTACCAACTTTGTCTTATGGAGATGAGATTTTGGACCCTCACCAAATAAATAATCACCAAACTTTTATTTATCAAAAATTTAGCTATCAAATTTATTTGCAAATCTTGGTCTGCATGCCAATAAATTTCCACATTTAAAGAGAATCTTGGACTTACCCCTTGGCTACTATCTGTAAATATAACACCACTTGACACTTCTTTTTTTTAATAGAAATAAGATACAAAGTACCAGGGAAGAAATTTACATACAAAAGGTTAAAACACTGGTAAAATAGCAAACGAAAAAGATCACCCAAGATTGCCTCCTGATGAAGGGATGCTGCTGATGTGTCCAGAAATGTGGGAGAAATGAATGAGAATGAATAATTAGACAATTATAGTTTTGAACTCTGTTTTAATTTACAACTAAATGTTTACCCCAATATTATTATCTTGGAGTTAGTCAATACTTTAAGCACATTTTATTTTGTTTGTGACACTTGTAAAGGTGTAGCTAGTTTATGGAAAAAATTATCAGATGCGTTTCCTGAAGGGGGATTTTTTGTGAGCATGCACTCCTTAACACGAATTTGTTATACATAATACAGGTTTATTTATTGCCTATTTTTAAACCTTATCAACTAAAAGTCGATATTTACTGATTATTGTAAAATGATTGTGTTTTTGCTTCTAATGTTAATGAGTAGTCTTTAATGACATAATGATAATTTGTAAATTTCTCACAAATTACATTTTTTTTAATTATTTATAGTAATTACTCCTTACGTGAAGTTTCTGTTGGCCATGGTGGTATGGTAAAACAACGTAGGCTTCCGGACCAATTACAAAATTTGGCTGAAAGGCTGGGATTAAGTAGTCGTTATTATCTAAAAAAAAATTCAAGTACTGAGCCTTTAGTTCCAGATGATTTGGCAGCTGTAAGTAAATATTGCCTTATTTCAAAATTTTCAGAAGAAAGTGTATTTTGTAATAAAGCTTCATGTTTCCTAATGGCTATGTTATAGTAATATATTTAACTTTAGTGAATAAAGAGTGATTCAAAATGATGGACTCGATTTTATACAGCCATATTTGTTGAAATATGTATGAATGATACACATAACATTTCAAAGAGGATATCCTAAAGTTTCGACTAGTGCTAGAGCCATGGCTGTGCAGAGTCATGCATCAGTGTTAGTTGAAGGCATCAGTTGCAAGTGTGATGGCTATAGTGCAGCACAAAGTTTTTTGCATTCGTAAGTTCAGTAAAACAAAGTTGGCGATCAAGCATTTTGTCATCATTATAACATTGACCCTCCAGCGAGAAAGAGCATTTGTCATTGGAATTATCAATTTGGGCAAACTGGCTGTTTGTTCAAAGGTACCTTTATATAAATAGTTGTTTGTAGCAGCCCAAGTTCTTTGCTCACTCTACGGCAAGGCTATGGCCAGGATTTAATTTTGTAGGACCGGTTCCTAAGATCCCCCTCTGGATATGGGCATGCTCTATGAGTTGACTTCGTTGGGCTATGCTCTAAAAATATGAATGTGTTCCTCATTCTCCTCTAATACATGCAGTCAGTTGATACTACTTTTGCACAAACAGCCAGTTCGATCAAATTGATGATTCCAATGACAAATTCCCTTCCTTATTGAAGGTTCAGTGTTGTAATGATGATGCATGTTACACCGTAATCACAGACTTCGTTTTGCTGAACTCACAAATGCAAAAAACCCTGTGCTGCACTTTAGCTATTTCGCTCTAAACTAATGCTACTTCATAATTGTGCACAGGATAGAGTACTCTAGCGGTAGTCAAAACTTTACGACATCCTCTTTGAAATGTTATGTAGGTTGTTCACATTCAATGTATAGCTCAGGAAATATGGCCGTGTGAAATTGAGTCCATTTCGAATCACCTTGTATATAATTGCGGGTTTTTTTTGGGAAAAACAAATTATATTTTTAGAAGAATATGCTTTGATGCATTTTTAATAAGTGTTATCAAGTTATCAAAAACATTTTAAAGAATACAGCACAGAATTTTTCTTTATTTTCGATTTTGCTTTGTAATTATTTTATGTAGTTATTGTATCTATACATAGCACATATATATAATGTATATGATTACAAATGTGTGTGATGTTTTTTTTCATGTCGTATTTACACCAGTCTTTGTAAATTGATTAAACTACTCCTAAAGTTTTCTCAAGAAAGCATGTGACTAAACTTCCAAAAAGGCTTATGTGACTAAACACTTCTTTAGATCTGAATTATGGTATTCAAGGTTGTTCAAATGACGGTTGCTTATTTTTTTCTACTATATGTGGCTAATGAGTATGTTCAAATAGTTGTACTGCTGTGCTGTGATCTTCCTTTGGGCTTTCCATGCATCTGGAGAACCTGGAATTGTCAGGGAATTTGAAATTATCCCTAAAGGTCAGGGAAAAATGAGATTTTTGATCAAAACTAAAAAAATCCAGGAATAAGTTCCTAACTTCTGTTTTAAATAGTTTGATTTCACATAAATGTGAAGTTATTTTCCCTAAAATCTCATAGTTCAATTTGAAGTTTTGTTAACAACTGGTCAGTGAATTTTGTCAAAGAAGTTTGTTTGTTTTTTGGTTTTACGGCTCAAAGACTACAGTGGTCATGCTGCGCCGGGACCTACAGTTTTCCGAGGAATCCGAACCTCTTAAGGCCTGGGGAACCAAACCCCGGACTACAGTGAGCAGTGCGATCTTTTATGAGATCTCTGAGTAAGCGTTCTTTTTGCACTGCTGGGAGTCGAACCCGGATTAGCCGCGCAATAGGAGAACGCGTTACCACACTGCGCCACCGCAGGGCCTCAAAGAAGTTATGGAAAAGTTAGAGAATTTAACTAATGTAAGTGGGAACCCTGTTTCTTGTGCTTATGATGCTGTTCTGAAAAGTGGCTGCTTTTATCTTCTCCCATGTAAATCTTCCATTGTAGTTTGATGTTAATCAAACTTGACTTCCATAATAATTTGCTAATTTTGATGTAAACCATACTTTCTTTTTCTACAAAAGTTTTAATTGTTTCATTTAAAAATCGTTAAAACTGAAACCCACACTATGTTAACTGTGACATAATACAGCCATATATATATATATGGCTGTATTATGTATATATATATATAATATGCCATTTCATAGTTTAAATTATCAATTAATTTATATGCAGGTTTTCCTGGCTTTGAATATTTACTGAATGCTTAAAAGTAGTGTGGGCAGGTCTTTTAAAACTGTTAAAATTACTAAATGAATCTCCTTGTATAGTTAATGGAAAGTGTGGAAGAATTAATCATTGTGATTAAGTCTTCCACTTTTTTTAATTTATTATCTTACTTTCAACAAAAGACTTGTTTAAAAAATACTTTACAACAAAACCAAATTTAAAAGGGAATTTTGATGATTCAAATATTAAAGATGTATTAATATACAATTCTCCACTAAACAAATAGATTAATTAAAATAAATTATACATATAACTTAATAAAAATTAGTGAAGGAAAATAAATTACAGATGAGTGTGAAAACACAAACAAAATGAATAAAAAAGTTCTTAAACAAAGTAAAGCAAACTTTTGCTTACTTATTGCAATGATGTAAATTATGTGCCAAAGCTGAGGAATGTGGAATTTAAAATTCAAAGAGTGTGAGTGCAAATCATGATAATTCTCTATCTTGGAGTACCATGTTTGGTTGATGCTTAACCTTTGCTATAGCACTTTATTTATTCAGATCTTTTTAGCCTAGGTGTTGAGGTTGCTTAACACTTTCGAGTTTGACTAAGTAAGGTACCCTAGCTTATTTTATTAATAGTAGATTAATGGGTTTATTATCATTATTAATGAAAAAGAGAGAGAAAGGTATAATTAGTGCGTTAGTTTTGTTAGTAAGAAATTAGAGGGTGAGTGATATGACAAAATATGTTTAGTGTTAGATTAGGGTCTAAGTAATGATGAAAAATATAATTCAGTTCTCCAGTGAGAGAAGAAGAGAAGTTGTCTCTTCCATTTTGAAAGAGTCTACTCATAAGATGGCCAATGGCCACCTTTTTACGTTTATTCAGCTTCTGACAGGCTGAAACAAGGACTTGTGACTTTGGCTCTGTCCCTTTTGGTTTTTTGGTGAGATTGTACAATGAGAGGAAAGTTGTCTTTTCATTCCATGCGATTGGCTCGGACTCAGCATGGATTGGCTTAGATAACATATTTTAATCTTTTCTGATTGTATTTTAAGGGGATCAAAGTAATTTTTTATTTTATTTATTTATTTTTTGTGATATTCTAAGATATAAGATGCAGGAACTTAGCTGTTGGCAGAATCATGGAAACAAGAGTGGGATTTTGCTCTTAATTCATTAATGAAGGTTTCTAAGCGAATTATATGGCTTTCAATCTAGTTTTGGCCGTTTGTGACGAACCGGGGAAAGTTTGTTACATTTCTAATGAATTTTCATTCTATGACTGCAAGTTTTTGGTAATTTCTCATTGATGTCATTCCCCATGCAGCAGATGCATATGTCAGATCACGGCAAATGCACGTTTTATAAATGAGAAGCTTATTTTTATATTTAGTTTACTGTGCCTATTGAGGAGGGGGTAAAGTTTGAATATGGTGATGCTGGCTTTTTTAGCTGTGTTTTCTATATAGAGGTTCCATTTTAGTTTGTTATCAAGTGTTGCTCCAAGGTAGAAGGCCTGTTTCTCCCATTTTATTTTCTCATTTTCGCATTAGAGGGTTTTTTTAGTTAGGGTTCTGATCGATGGGTGGTGCTTTTGGTTTGAAAACATTAGAGCAATTATTTTTGTGGCATTAATCTTGATGTCCCAGGTTTGAGTCTATTCTCCTGGATTTTATCCATATGCTTTTTTAGTTTGATTATAGCTTGTGGGTATCATGGGGCTGTAGCTCCGACTGCAGTGTCATCTGCACATAAGGCTTATAGGGAGTCCTCATCGTTTGGTTTCGGTATGTCATTCACCTAAATATTGAAGAGGGTGGGGCCTAACAGACTCTATCATGGTACACTTGTTTTGATTGATCAGGCTGTAGAGTGTGTTTTATTTACCCTGACCTCGAAGGTTCTGCTTCAGGGGTAGGATGCAATCAGATGTATTAGATAATTTGAGATACCTAAAAGGATAACTTTGTAAATTAGACCATTGTGCCAAATTTTTTCAAAAGCTTTCTCTATATCAACGAATGCAATGGCAGGAAAGTTCTTATTCTCCATGTTATTCTGTTTATGGTCGACCACTCTGACCAGTTGCTGTTCCGTTCAGTGGCCCTTCCGGAAACCATACTAAAAATCTGTGAGAATTTCGTTTTCATCTAGGAAGTTGCTAGGTCTGTCAAGGATGACCTTTTCCATAAGCTTTCCAATGGTTGAAAGTAGACTGATTTGTCTATAACAGTGGTTCTCAACCTGTGTTCTGTGGAGCATTTGGTGATTCGTGAAATCTTTCCAAGTGCTCTGCTTGCTTCAATGCTCAAAAATTACAAAGAAAAAAAAATCGATGGATTTCTTGGGCTTCATTGTTTTTTTTCGATGCCAAGTGGCAATTTTAGTTTTGTAACTACAAAAATGGTTTTAGACATCATATCCACATTAGTAACACATGGTGGATTCAAAATATATGTTTTAAATTTGTCCTCAAATGTTTTGCCTTACTTTATGTTTTTTGTTTCTGTTTATGTAGTTAAGTAAGGTACCCATTTCTCTGAAATTTGTGAGAAATGTAGCATTTCGAATAAAATAAAACTTGACGTTTTACGCGCCCAAATGCTTCAAAAATACCTTCCATCGTTAATACTGCTGTCATTGGGTTTAGGACCTATGTTGGTGAAAATATTTTTGGCCGTATGAGAAAAGAAAAGTATTAAAAAAATGAGTAAAAGCATATAGGAAAGTATATACATAATTGATGTTTTCAGAAAACGATATTTAAAGTTCCATCTAATTTAAATTTTTAGTGGCATTAATTGGGAAAATTTTAGATTCAAATTGAAGCAGTTTAAAATTCAAAAACAAATTCATGCTTTTGCTATTTTACAATAAAATGTCAACTACCTACTTGAAAAACATGGTTAGGTACAAGCAGCCAAAAATAAAAATACATATCTTTGGCACAAGGGCAATGATAGTGCCCCTCGGATAATTTTTCTTTTGAAAAGTACTCTGCGATGCAAAAAAGTTGAGAACCACTGGTGGACGGGATCCTTATCAACGGGACCCTAATCAATGCTATCTTCCAATTGATTGGAAAGTGTTGAAGTTTAAATTTACCAATGAAAATGGCCTGCTGCCATTTCAGGACTTCGATTGGTAGATTTTTGATGGCTTTATTACCTACATTATCAATGTCTGTGGCTTTTTTATTTTTGAGGTTTTTTACAAATTTTTTAATTTCAGAGATGGGAATTTCCAGATCAGGGGTTTGGTCATAGCTACTATATAAGAAAGCGTTTTGAACTTTCAGATTTCTTCAGTAAAGATTTCTTCTGTAAGAAACTTCAGAGAGTGTAGTTTGAAAGACAATAAAGACGATAATGCTTAGCACCACCACAGAGCTATTTTCCAAGCAGAATCATCTTATAGAAAACCCAGATATGTTTCTGATAGATGAAAAAGGAAATAAGGGGAAAAAATCTTATCTAGTTTCTCTGACATGCTGGAGGATTTTTAAAATGGTCATGGTAAAATTCAGTGGATTAAACAAGAAGAATATTAATCACAAAAGAGGAAAATCTTTGAAACCTTCTGCTCTCCTTAACATGTCCACTTCTGCAGAAAGTTGCTCAAAAACCACTCCTTTCTGAGGTTACATTCCATGCACCCTCTTTGAGGGAAAATAAACATTAGAATTCTTTCCCAATCAAATAATAAATGAATGTATAAATCAAATAGATGTGCAAGTTCAAATTTATAGTAAAGAGAATAGGAAGAAATTTCTTTAGCTTGGCACGTTTGCTCGTCAGCAATTTCAATATTGGGCAGGAGGTAGGTGAAGGGAAAAATCAAGTTATAGTATTCAGAGCTTTCATAATGTAAACATCTTGCATGGTGTTGTGAAAAATTTTGAAGTAAATTTCTTTAGGAATGGAGTCTTTTCCATAGTGGAAAACGTTTATTTTAATTTCATTTGTATTATTGCAAATTTTCTTGGTATGGCTAATTTGCATAGAAATAACACACACATATCTGTAAATAGTAATACGAATAATAAACCATTTAAACAAGACTACTACAGTTAAAATTATTGGCGCTAGTACACATACTGTTCCATTTCGTTTTTAGTGAGAAGTGTTTCCAATACACTTGGCAACTTTGTCTTGGCTTGCCGCCATGTTGCTTACGTCACATTACAGGCTCCGCCCCTTTCCTTCCTCCATCCTACACCCAGCCCTCTCACCTACCTCTCTCCCCTTCTAACCTCTCTCTCTCCTTTTCTCCTACCCCTCTAACCTCTTCCTCCTGTTCCCTTTCTCCCCCCTTCCCCTCTCCACCTCCCAATCCCTGTTTTCTTGGCAGTCTTTTCCTCCTCCTGCTGCCCCTCTAATCCCTTTCCACTCCCAATTTCCCCCCCCCCCTTCGTCTCTTAACCTTTCCCGCTGTTGGCTTTCCTCTCTTTTCCTCCATCCATTCCCCTCCTCCTTTTTCTCGGTGCAGCGAACAAAATAAAAACGGCATACTAACTTTTATTCCTTTTATCTGTCGGATAACTTCACCTCTTTAACTACACAGTCATCCACGTTAGGCCTAGCGCACCTTGCAAATCGGGTCCTTCTACTCCAAACCAAATAAACCTTCTCCCACAAACCAATCCAACAACATTCCTCTTCCCTTTCAACCGCAATTGAAGAAAAAAATCCATATTGAAATGTTCCGACATCTTTCCAATCGCTGCAACACTTCCATGACGCTCAAAAGAATAACGAAGCAGCTTCAAGTGAGCGATTCTTGCTACACCCACTTGGGTGACATCACACATCACGTGGCATACATTCTGACGTCCAAACTCTGCTTACCGTGACTTTTCTACATTTCTCTAGGGGAGAAACACGTCATTGGGACGGTATCTGTACTTCCACCAAATCATTTAATTAGGTGGATGACGATCGTTTCGGCAGTAAATGACTGCCTTTGTCGAATCCAGTTACAAAAGTGAAGGTAAACTTTACCGCACTAGGCGTATAAACACATATTGCCATCTATATTTATGGAGAACATATTAAATGGAGGTGAACTGATTTTTATACACATTAGGCAAAAAAATATTGGCACAAGTGTCATTAACCACAAAGTCACTATTGATAAAAATGTGGTAGGCAGCGAAAAAGTCCAGATCCGAATTCGAAACAACTTTAGCGAT
Organism: Dysdera silvatica; assembly: GCA_006491805.2. NCBI lineage: Eukaryota > Metazoa > Arthropoda > Arachnida > Araneae > Dysderidae > Dysdera > Dysdera silvatica. Next base: position 150,037,678 of record QLNU02015360.1, on the reverse strand, counting down.
GATTTTTGCATCAGAAAACGCAAACTTGTGCTCGGTATTCCAACTATGTTGTTCTATGGCAGATTTATGAAGTTCTTGGTTTTGAACATGTTTCTGGTGTTCCTTTACCCTAAATTGTAAAGCCTTATGCGTCTGTCCGATATACATTCTTCCACACTCACATTGGATGTTATAAATTCCACAGTTAAAACGGTCAGGAACGGGATCTTTGAATTGTGAGACCCCAATTTTGTTAATCGGGCGGAACACAACCCAGAAATTAAATCTACGTAAAATAGAAGCAATTTTTGCCGAAACCATAGGAACAAAAGCAATACAAACACATTCCCTATGCGGTGGCGACTCTGGTGTAAGTGTAGAAACAGGTTGCCATTTCGAGAGTTTTTGAACGAGACGGTCGATGATAGATGGATAGTAACCCCGGTTAACTGTAATGTTCTAAGGAATGACAATTCACAGTTCGGGCTGTCAATCGATGACAAAAGTTTAAGGGCTCTAGCCGTAAACCAATAAAAAGCACTAACTTTCTGGGAGTGTATATGGACGGAGGTTGTGTGAGGTGGTAGACTAATAAAGTTAGGTTTTCTGAAAATACTGCTTTGGAAATCCTTTTCCAAACGAGTGACCAACCGTCCAGAAAGGCCAATGTGGAGTTGTGCTCCTCTTCAACGGTAAACTGAATAGGGGGGTCTATGGAATTAAGTATATTTACAAGGGTTGTATTGGCATATGGATCCGATATAATAGCAAAAATGTCATCAACATAACGGAACCAACACTTGAAAGCAAGCCGGTGGTTGATAATTTCTTCCATGTAATGCAGATAAATATCACACCATAGCAGTGACAAAGGGTTACCCATCGCCAGGACATCAACTTGCTTGAACAGTTTGTTCAAGCAAGTTGTTCAAGTAGGCACAAGTTTGCATTTTCTGATGCAAAAATCATCGAAAAGTTGTTTCACCTTCGGATCTGGACTTTTTCAAGGCCTACCATATTTTTATCAATAGTGACTTTATGGTTAATGACCCTTGTGTCGATAATTTTTTGCCTAATATGTATAAAAAGCTGTTCACCTCCACTCAATATCTTCTCCACAAATAAAGATGGCAGCATGGGTTCATAGGCGTAGAAAAGGCTGTTCATCTCCAGTCAATATGTTCTCCATAAATAAAGATGGCAACACGTGTTTATACGCCAAGCGGGGTGAAGTTCATAGTTTACCTTCACTTTTGTAACTGGATTCGACAAAGGCAGTCATTCACTGCCGAAACGATCGTCATCCACTTAATTAAATAATTTTAACTGTGGTAGTCGTGTTTAAATAGTTTATTATAGTTTTAGCACAGTGTTTCATGTTACTAAGTAATACTAATGTTATAATCTCAATTTAGCAAAGTGTAACCATGAAAATGTATCACCTTATGTCATAGATACCAGTGGAAATAACATTTAACTTGGTTAATATTAATGTCTAGGAAGTAGATTTTTTTTTAGCTATATATATATGCCATGTGAAAATTAATATGTTCTGTGCTCTATGAACTTGCAAATAAATTACACATTTTATTTCTAAACATTATTTAAAATAGGATTTCAAAATAGGATTTAAATATGGTTTCAGAATATGGTATCTTTTCTTTTACAACTCATTAATAGGAGCTACTGCATGAGAGTCAAGTCCATTTTCTACAGTTAAATAGTGTTGAAGTTGCTACACAGCTTACCTTAGAAGATTTTAGCATATTTTGTCAGATTGAGCCAACTGAATACATTGATGATTTATTTGAAGTTCCTTCCAAATATGGAACACCACAATTGTCTAAGTTTGTTGAGGTATACACCATTTATTAATTTTTAAAGAAAATATTTTGAATAAGTTTTATGTGTTTTTGTACATTGAAACTGCCCCACGAATTGTATGCTTGCATTCTGCTTTTATTAATATAAATTTAGCTCCTTTTTTTTTAATAAAAATTTTTAACAAGTTCAAAATACAATGTAAAAAGTTAATGCAACTTAAATAAAAATTACATATAATTTTCAAAGTTTCTAGTCATTATTTCTGATTCACATATTTCAGTGAGTATGATCACCGCTTTTTAGCTCTCTGACCTCTGAATTTTACTCCCAGTAAGCTTCGTTATGTACGAATATATCTTGGTACTTGGGTCACATTAATCCATCATAATCTTATATGACCCACAAAACTCTTAAGGCATAAAATATAGAAATACTTCTGATTTATATTTCACTTTGGATAAAAATAATACAATCCATATATACTAATGCTGTTAGCTAAAATAACCACTGTCAGGGAAAATGTATTTAATATCATTAATGATATATATACACGGATCGTCCAACTTGCTACTCACTGAAAAGCTGCAATGATTTTTTCTCAAATCATGCCAATATGATGCCCAACCGTCAAGACTCCACTTTTTTCATCATCGAATATAACCGACAGCCATTTGTCACCAAATGACATATTATTATACGTCCACTTCAATCTCATCTTGTGTCATGGTTTCAACAATGGTTTTCAAGTCATTTTCTGGTAAACTATTATACTTGTTTGTCTAATCCTTTGGTGAACAGTATCCCTTGAAATTTGTAGCTCACTTTCTCTTTGTATTTGTTTAAGGGATGCTCTCTAGGAAGATACTATTCTCACAACTCTTTTGTCATCACATATTAGGCTTGAACGTGGCCTTCCAGAATGAAACTGAAGGACATAAATCACCCTGTAGATTCTCTATGGGATTTAAGTCTGGACTACTTGCATGCCATGGAAGAAAAATCATATTATTCTGCACACACCATGTTTTAACTATAATATTTGTGTGAATGCTGGTAGATCCAGTTGCTTCCTGCAATTTCTGGTGAAATAGGTAAAAGATAAGTTTCTGAGAATTCTTTGTACCTTAAGCCATTCGTTCTATTCTAGATAACTACAATAGAGCCAACACCGTTGTAACCGACACAGGCCGAAACCGTCACTTATTGTTGTACCTCCTACACATTGTCTTGTTGAATATTCGTTTTTCCTTTCTTAGATCTTACCAGTAGTAGTAAGCATTCCCACCAGAACTGTTGAGGTTAAACTTTTTTTCATCTGAAAAGATGACCTTTATTCACTTACAAAATGTCATAACTTTTTTCTGAACTCCAATTGCTGCATCATATATTCTTTAAGTACAAGTTGTTTCAGTGCCCTCAAGTACTACAAGCTTTTACACTTCTTTAAAACAGAGTGTATTGTTTGTTTTGTTACTGGTGGATTCCTTTTTATGTGAATTTCATTTGCAGAATAATTTCCAGAAGACTCTAATCTCGACAGTTGTCTTCTCACAAATTTTCAGATTTTCTGGTCATCCTCCATATTTTTTTTTTATTTTTGGCTACAGTTATCTTTCAAAAATAAGTAACTATTAATTACTGTCTTAAATCTTCCAATATTTTTTTCATTATGTCAAGTGAACTGTGCCCATAACCTAAGTAGGAATCGATTTGACCCCTCTCATATTCAGATAGTCAAGCATTTTTAGGCATAGCCAATATTTTAGTACATAAGCACAATACAGCACATCTCATTACTCCCAACCAAGCTAATCTGAAAATCCTATTAATCTTGGAGTTTTTTTTTTTTTTTAGTGTGCTGCCATCAGCACCATAGGTAGATGCTCTTGCACCCCTGGCAGAAACTTCCAGATTGTGTCCCCCTAGCCACGGACATATTCTACCCTGTGAATTATTTCAGCCAATTTTATGCTCCTTCCTGCTGTGGGCCGTCTGCACCACCTCCTAGCTACGGCCCTGGCTGCCATGGTAGCCTACTTATAAGATGTAAACTGTGCAGTGTGTGTTGCCAACTAATTGAAATTTCCCATAAAGGAGGGAGAAATATTTTGTTGTCAATTATGCATGTATGCTAAAACATACACACATTGAACATTTATGACTTACAGTACAGTAAATTCTTTAGTAAAGATTTCAATTAATCTAAAAATTTAATAAACAAGTCTTGGTCCCACTTAGTTCAGATGAACGAGACTCTACTATATATTAAATATTACAGAATTTAGCACTTATTTATTGCAGTATCACAGTAGTAGAATTGTAATTGTTATTTACATTAATGTTATTGACACTTAGCATACCAGCCTTTAAGTATTTTTACAGCACAATTGATGGATTGTTGCCTTCATCCTCATTATTGACTTCATTATGTCACATTCTCAACCCATCACACGTTTATGCAAATTTCATTCCCTTATGCTCCGAACTGTTATTTTAGCTACTACTTTTCAATGTTAATGTCATCATATTAGGTTGGCCTGAAAAGTTATATTATGGGGTGTATGCAGTTAATACTCTCTGAACAACCACCTTCATTAAGCGACCTCTTCTCTTAATGAACACTCCTTTTCAAAACAAATTTTTCCCCATATTAAATTTATATATATCTAATTCAAGTGTATACTGTTTACAAATGTAATAAAATACTTAACATTCTTATAATAAATGTACTATTTTTGTTAAAATGATGTGACATTTAAATCTATATTACAGATTATTTTTGAAGTAAAAATTAAATATAATAAAAACTGTTACTTTTTCTTAAAGTTCGGTGGTTATGTTTAGTATGACTTTTCAGCTTTGAAGATAGTAGTGTGAATACAATTTATGTATTTTGTAAAAAATAAAATTAATCATAATTTGTATGTAATTCTTCTAATTAATCAAGAACACTTTAATTTTGTTAATTTGAGTCATTTAATTAATATAAAGAGCGACCACAAACAATTACCCTAGTTTAAGTATATTTCTAGAAATCAGGGAACTGTTAGGGATTTTTTTCCTCAAAACTCTGTATCCATATTATGTTAGGCACATTATACAAATATGCTTGCAAATTGCACAGCAATGAATGGCATAGATACAAAGAATTGTACCTCTGCCATTCATTATCATAAATTTGAAAAATCATTAAATCTGTTTAATGTTTATATTTCATGTTAAGGTATTATTACCCTCCGCAGGGATAACACAATTGCCAAATATGGTCAACACAGAAAAGCCTCCGGGGCGAGATTTTTGTGAGTTTTCGTGGGGGAATTTATTATACAATAATTTTGTTTTTTTTTTTTTTTTTTTGCCATACACGTATGATTGGCCATCCGGCTAGATCTTGTATTTTGGAAAAAAGGATGCTTCCCATCCTGGATTCGAACCAGGGTCCCTCCGTTTAGCCCGGAGTGTCTTGGACCGCTAGACGAATGAGGACAGGAAACAACGCTCTCTTTCTATAAAAAAAAATTTTTTTTTAGAAAGACTTTCTATAAAAAAAAATTATTGTATAGTTTATATTTCATGTAAGAGTACTTTTATATAAATGTTTGTCTTTTATATTTTTTAGCTTGTGAATCACGAAATGTTTTGGGTTGTTACCGAGGTTTGTTCTGAACATCAGTTAATACGAAGAATGAGAATTGTTAAACAGTTTATTAAAGTTGCACGTAAGTAATATTTTTAAGGATTATGTATGAAATGTATTTAACATGAAAAGTTTAAATTTTAAATTTTATATTAAAATTCAAAAATTATTTTTTATAGTATTTTGTAAAGGCAAAGTATTTCACAGATAAAGGACTTGAATAAACTTGGATTATTTTATATTTAACACACAAAAATAATGAATGGGAAGATGGTCGCTTTAATAGTTTAAAAAACATTACAGCCCTGTGATGGCATTTTGATAACACACTTGGCTATTATTTGGGTTTTTTATTCTAGCAAATATCAGAGATTGCAGGTTTTTCCGATAGGTCTGAGATTTGATTCCTTTGACGAAGAGGTTCGAATTCCTCAGAAGACTGTAGGACCTGGCACAGCATAACGCAACAGTTCTTGCTTCATAAAATACAAAAAGCATTATGTTAATATCTGACCATCTAATTTAAACCATATGAAAGTTGTAGGCCATTTTAGGACTGTATTGACCCAAGTAATTGATGCAACTTTTCTAGCTTAGTTGCTTACTTTGTGAAAACTAATGCAAAATATTATCTCAGTGTTGTACTATAATATTTAGAAATAATCTATCAGTTATTATATCTGCAGAAAATTCACCAATATTGAGGTTACCATGACTTTCTGTTTAGTTACATATACAAAGGGTGTTTACACATATTTATAACGACTATAATTTTAAATTTAAAAAAAAAAATAACAGTGGCCTGGAAAAAATATGACAACACGCTATTACCTGAAAAGTGAAAAATCGTTTGAGACTAAAAATTTAGTTTGCGCTGTGAAATGGCATACGGAAGACTATATATTTGCCCTTTCCAAATAGAAATATTCATATTTAATGATTAACCCTCTATGGGGTAGAACTACACATTGGGCAAATTTTTTATTGGTCTAGGAGCAAATGGCGCTACAAATAAAAGTCCAGCATGTAATGTCTATTGCTGAAATTATGAAACTTAAATGCGTACTGAAGCACACAACGCTCGAAAATGGAGTGACATTTGTCAGTGTTGTGCATAAAAAATTTTGGAAATTATGTACACTGAAACACATGTGGTCCCATAGAGGGTTAAAAAACAATGCAAGAAGCATGGTTTTCAAGTTTCAAAATATAAAATAAGTGATATTATTAATGTAAAATGAAAAAAACATCAGGCTTTAATATCA
>QLNU02015360.1:149995495-150024455 GCA_006491805.2 Dysdera silvatica | reverse complement strand
ACATTCAACATCTGTTTGATTCCAATGCCCGTTAGCATAGCATCATACTGCAAGCATGGTGACTCACCAAATGCTTTGATTTTCGACATGTAATATTGTGTTTTTTTGCTTTGTAATTTTAATCGTTTATTTGTGTCAGCACAGGTCGTTTGTACATTAAATTTCATTCAATTCGGGAGAGTCCTTCATGGTGTTGCAATTTTTACAAACATGAGTTTACAACCAACCATCATTTCTGATGTGCCTTGTGGTGATGTAGTATTAGCAAGTTCACTTAGCCTGTCCTTAATCTAGGTTTTACATCCAATGGTGCAAAAAATAATAATTATAATAAAACCTGCTACTAACTGTTGAGTGTTGGTTCCCTACACTTAGGTTTGGATTTCTTGGAAAAATCAATTATTTGCACTGTTAAAATACAAATAATCCTTCCTGGTGCACTTAGTTCTTCAGAAACCCACAAGTAACATGGGGTGAAATCTGATAATGGTGGTTACCAAAATGCCTTGAAACAGTGATTGATAGCCTGTTTTTATGTAAAGTACATTTTAGCAATCTTTGGATGTAATGAAAAATGGGGGAGCATCCATGCCAACTTGCATGGATATAGTGCCTTGAAGAGACCCATTTGTTTGTTGCTGTTCTAATATTAAAAAAATTGCCAACATTTCATAAAACTACTGTCTGGTAATGGAACAGGTGTGAGGCCCATAAGAGAAGTCCATTCATTTTCAACATCTACCTAGTTGAACAGTAGGCTGTTTTGTCACTTAAAATTTTAAAATAGTTTTGCAAAGAGAGAGAAGACAGCTGTAAGTCCACATCTTATGAACTTCTGATGCCTGGACTCATTTGCATTGTTTTTATTCTAATAATGGTCCTGCTGTTGCACAGTGGTAATGTGTCCATTTAGTGTGCTGTTAATCTGAATTCAACTTCCAATTGTGAAAAAAAAGTAGGAAAATAAATTACCGACTCACTGATCACTGTAGTTTAAGGGTTGGTTGCATAGTCTTTAAGATATTCTTGGAGGAAACTGTAGGTCCCAGCGCCATATGAGTTTCACTGTACTTGCACCATAAAAACACAAATAAACCAATAGGGAATAGCTAACAATGATGGGTTATTTTTGTAAAATAGTGACTTAACAGCTAGACTGATAGTAATCATATAAATGTGGTATGTATAATGGTAAAAATTATTGTAAGCTATTTGTATTGATACTAAAAACATTAAAAATTTATAAAATAAATGTGGTATTACTTTTTATTATAAACTTCGTTTTGCCAAATTAAAAAACTTGCTTGAAAATTTTTTAATGATTAATGAATGTTTTTGTTTCTTTAGGATCTTCAAGATTTAATGGACCCATCTCGTAACATGTGTAAATATCGAAATCTTCTTAACAGTGAACATACACAACCACCTATGGTTAGTTACGTTATTTACATACAAAAGATTTTTTTTCTTTTCAGTGAGTTTATGTTATATAGTATTTCTTTATTTTAGATTCCTTTTTATCCAGTTGTGAGGAAAGATTTGACTTTCATCCACTTAGGGAATGATACTATGGTGGATAACTTGGTATGGTATTTTTATTACCCATTATAATTCATATATACAGGGTATTTACTCATCTGGAATACCTGGAAAAGTCAGGGAAGTTTTTTCTGACTGGAAAAGTCAGGGAAATTTGAAATACAAAGGCCAAAGTCAGGGAAGTTTTTTCTAACTGGAAAAATCAGGGAAATTTGAAATACAAAGGCCAAAGTCAGGGAAATTTGAAATTCATTGTTATAATAAATAACTTATTAAAATAATTTTCCTGAACTGTGCTTTTCATACCACATTACCTACTGAAAAATTTGAAAAACTTGTACTTTTGACTAAACTTCTTCCAAAAGTTACCATTTTGCACCAAAACTAATATAATTTATATAAAATTATTAAGCCTATATATTTTTCAGAAGAAAATGTTTGCCAAATATATAACTAAAACTTGAAAAACAAAAAGTGTTTTTAGCTAAATTATTTAATCTGTAAGGGATTTTGATCATACCAATCTCCTTTGCCTTATATATAGTCATACACATTTTAAATGAAATAGAAGATGAAGCATCAGCTTTGCGATTATATAGTTAAACTCTTTTATAATGAACTTGAAAAGGGCCAAATGGAAATGTTGCTGTAAATATTTAATTAGTGCAAGTTTTTAGTGTAAAGAAATACACTTTTTAATACAGCTTTTGAATTTGTAAATTCACTGTAATTGAGTTATAAATGGCTTTGGGCTTTGCATTAATCGATTTTATGGCCTTGAAACTTATTGTGATTGCGCAAATTTTAGTGCATTGTGTGTTGTTTACTGTAATTAGTAACTGGTAATCGATTAAGATTTGGTCTGGAAACTGGAAAAGTCAGGGAAGTTTGAAATTGAATTTGGGTAGACACCCTGTATATATATATATATTTACATTACCATAAAATTGTTTTCTGTTGTAATTTAAATATAGTTGCAACTGAATATAGCGAAACTTTAAAATAAGGAGGGGGGAAAAAAAGAATTATAAGGAAGTGTGTTTATATATATATATATACTTTGTGAGGGATAAATTTGTGTTAAAATAATGTAATAAATATATTTTTGGATGAAATAAACTCTAGTGCAGCCAAACCTCATTAATATGAGTACTAAATGGGAACCGAAAACTCGTTTGTTTCAACAGTAGTTCACATTATCCAGAAAGCATGGAATTGCATTATTAAGTTATTTTGCCTACCAATGTGCCTGTATGCAGAAAATAAACTATTATTGTTTATTCCAGCTCCATTTACCATATACATAGTTTGCCAGTATTATATCATTTTTATTGCCCTTATTATTTTATTATATCATATACATATGTGACAAAATAACAGTAGTATATGCATACCTTTATAGTCCATATTATATGACTGACTTTTCACAAACCATTTTGCAAATTATCCTTGAATCATTGTAACCATTGATTTATCACTAGCATTCAACATCATCGATTTTAACAACCATATATATAAATTACTATACAGGATTATTGATGCTTAACTTTGCCAAAAACATAACGCTTACTGACTATCCAGGATCTCTTGTAATCCAGGAGTTGGTTCCCTAGGCCTTACAAGTTTCGATTCCGTGGAAAACTGCAAGGCCTGGTGCAGCATGACCCTTGTTGTCCTTATAGCGTAAAACTAAGAAGAAAAAACTTTGGTCCAGAAATCTTTGAATGTTCTGCATTTAGAATCGATTTCCCTTTTCTTGTATATATTTACTGAAGTCGCCATTTTTGATGTGATGTATCTTAAGAAAAACATATATAGATGCTTAATAAGAATTACACTGACGTTTAACATAGCACATGCATTTCTATAAGGGAAACCTCCCTATTGAAAGGACTATTTTCTAATGAAAAACTATGGAAACAATTGATCGTCAAGTGGAACAAGTTAATAGTCTATGCCTGATTAGCTCACAGAAACAATTCTTTCTGTTACTATGAGGTTCTTATCACCTCCTTTCAAGTGTTGCTATTGGTTGTTCAAACCTTGTTTGCGAGGGGTGGCCATAAATATAGTTCTGCATTAAAGGGTCACTTTCTTTTTGCTAAAATCCTCCCTTCAGAGTTCCAGTTTTTGTTTGTCTACTTGCAATATAGAAAAGGGTTGCCCATGATGTTCTCGTGGTTTTTCTTTATTTTTTTTTAAAAAAAAGTCTAAAGTTTTCATTCTGAAATACTGGAATTATTTTTATTCCAAACAGTTGCCAGCATGCAGACCATATGTTAGACAACCCTGGTCTGGAATAACTGAGCTTCCAATTCTAATCTCATCCTGAGTACAATTATTGTCTATTAAACTCTTTACTTTCAAAATCTCTTAACAGATGTTCCCAAAGAAGTAAAAGTAGATAAAAACTAAAAACAATATTTACTGTTTTTTTTCTTTATTTTATTGTGTTTTGGACATTTCGGATTCCTAGTTCTCCATGTGTTTTTATATTATTTATGTAAGTATATAGTTTTTGTTCTTTTAAAAGCACCCTCATTGACTGTCGTCATGGCTTTCAGATTCACTGGACTAGGTTTTGATGTCCTTTAAGCTTGATTGCATATAAATGTATTATGGTTTGATGGTCACATTAAGCTGTTAATTTTTTTTTTAAATAATCTATCAAGCAGTTTTGTAAGATGATGATACTAGCAAAATTATATCAAGAAATATTTTTTTAAAATTATATTTTTCATATATAGGTTAATTTTGAAAAGTTGCGGATGATTGCAAAAGAAGTTCGCCAGTTAATGAATATGTGTTCTGCTCCATATGTAAGTCTAAAATTATCTGTAATACACTGATTTCCAAAAGTTAAGTATAATTGCTGTTTATGTGAATATTTAAGGAACTTTAAATAGGAATAGAAGGAAACGTATATGTGTATAATAAGGTTACAGAAGAATAAAACAAGGATAATACTGACTTTTATTATCGAAAGGAAAATGGGCATATTACTAGTTTGAATTTTAGTAAAAAATGATTATTCAAGAAGGTGATGCTGAAGTTTAATATGGTGTGTGGTTACCTATTGTAGCCACATATCTTACTCAATGATTTCTCATGCTTTCGATAAGTGTATTGATGAGTTCTGTGCTCAAAAAGTTACAAACTCCATGGGGAGCTTTTTTCAATTCTGGAACGAAGCTTGATGGGTGATGAAGTGCTGAAAGTCATCTTCTAAACATATCCCACACATGCTCTATAGGATTAAGATCAGGAGAGTTAGAAAGCCACTGCATGCATTGGATATCTTCAGTTTGAAGGAAGTCGTTAACCAGAGCTTCATGGGAAGGAGGCACATTATCATCCATAACTATATGAATCTATAACTGATATCAGCTCAAAATAGGTAAACAGAAGGCTCAGGGACATCATCCCTGTCTCATAGATGTAGAGGTTTATGCTGCCGTTCAGCATAATGCCTGGCTATATATGACTTCTACTGAAAGGAAATTATGTCTTTCTGTGATGTTTCCCAAGTGAAAGCAAGTTCCATGTTCTTTCTATATCGTTGCACGAGAATCTATTTGCAGGTTGTATCCAAACTCGTGACTGAACATGACATTACCCCACTGTTCCTGACTCCACTGCTGATGTTCCAAACTCTACTGTAAATATGCGTGTTTCTGTGCAGACGTGAGAGGGATGCAAACCGCTGGTCATCTGACATGTAGACCAATGTATCTAGCCTTCTGCAAATGGTTTATCTCGAAACTCTTACTCCTGTGGCAGCTGTCAGCGATGAATTTAGTTGTCTGGTAGAGTGGTCCCTCTGACTGTGCACAATTACTATCAAATAGTGGTCTTGACAAGCGGTTGTTACTCATGGCTGAGCTGGTACTGGTTGTCAGATAACATCTCCAGCAATTTGAAGCCTCTGTCACAATCTTGAAATCACATACTGAAACACATTCAGAAATCAAGACACTTCAGTTTGGGATCATCTGAACTTCTGCATTACAATAATTCTTCCTTTCACAAACATCTCCATTTGGCATCTTTGTGACATAATGCATCCTTTTTTCATAGTTAGCAATGCTTCATATCACAACAATTGCAAAAAATCTGCCTGAACTGACCATGCCGCTTGAGGCCATCTTATAGTCATTCCATCATGTACAAGTCGACATCGACTGAAATATTTTGCATATGCACAATGTTTTACTTTAGTCACACAATTCTCCACAAGTGACTTTGAACAATTTCATCAATGTTTACTCAGATTTTTTCACATTTTATAAATTATGCTTAACTTTTAGACACATGTATAGATGCTTTAATTTTAAGCATGAATTATATGTGTAATTTTCAGAATATAAATTTTTATATGTGAGTGAATTTTAGAAAGACAATATTTCTAAAAGGTATTTTTATCAAAAAAGATTATAGAAGGAAATCTAAAAAGAGCACATTCTCTGTTTTATTTCTTACATAAAAGTCTTTGGAACTCCCCCAAGCACTTGTTATCTGTAACTACAAAATACCTTAGCAGTAATAAATAACTTCAAAATAACAAAAAATGTATGTAAGAATATGTACTGTACTAATTAAAGAATATGCTATATTTAATACATAGACTGATTTATGTTCTCTTATTGAAAAAGAAGTCAGACAAAATTATATTTACTATTTAATGTGCACATAATAAAGAAGTCTATGCATTTGAATGAACACAGAGACAGTATCTGGAAAAGCAAATATAATCATGGATGGGTGGAAAATGCAGTTCAAATAAAGGGTGAACTAAAGAGAATTTGTAAAATATTCTAAAGTGCTTTTCCTGACAGAGAAAATGCAACAATGTGGGAAGGAATTGGAATTATCAGAGCTGTGTATAAAATTCTGTAAATTGTTGACATTTTATGTAAATGATTGTAGTTGCATACAATGACAGTTTTTAATTGCAAATGTGATAACCCTGTTAATGAATTGTATCTTAAACTAAATTAGATTTTTAACATAATGTTCAACAATGTAAAAAAATCTTTATGATTAAATGTTCCATTTATTTTTATACAAAAGCTGCTCTCCATTCTTTTTAAAAAATAAATATTTCGGTAACTTTTTCTGTGAAGTTTTTTATTTTGTCTATCAGGACCTTTCATCATCACATCAACACTGCCAGCCTACCTTCTGGCATAATTCTTCTTAAAAAATGTCTATTTTCTTCAGCAAAGAAAAACATCATTTTGGCTCTGGTGTTGTCATTAGCATTGTAAGGATAGTTGTTAGCAAACAGCTCACTTTACCAAACAAATTTTGAAATCTGCTGCTTACAATCGATTGATGAAAATTTATAAAACTCTAGAGATGCTTGAAAAGATCTTTTCTTTTGTAATTTATCAGAAAGCTATGATCTCGATTTTTCTTTCTTCAGCTTGATGAACATTCTAATCTGTATTTAGTGCAAACACTATGCAAAAAAAAAAAGTTCAAATGTAGTGACTTAATAAACTTGTTTTTTGAGACAAATTACAGGGAGTTATGCAGTATTTATAAATAAGTTGCTGCTGGTTGCAAAATAATGACATCAAATGTCAGGGAAAAAAGCAACAACTTGTTTGTGGAGGCAATGTTCAGAAGCATGCATAGACAATAAAATCAGTTTTTTTATTCAGTATAGTATATGACGTGAAAATTACTTATAAGATAGTGGTGATAACAATTTACCGAACAAATGCATTTACCAGACGTTTAATTGTAAACCTGGCTATTGCCGGTTGGACACCATGTCATATTGCAGAGGAAATGGGGCATGATGTTGCAATTGTGGGATAAATTTGGAGATAGTGGTTATAAGAAGGTACTGTGGGTATCATCATAGTAATGCAGAAGCAGTCGATCACACTTTGGGATGCGTTGACCTTAACATCCAATAGATATCAATTTTACTATTCACACTTAAGCTCAAATTTGAGCTTTTATGTATAAGAGAAAAAGAGACATATCCTTGACCTGGAGTCAAACCAGGGACCTAGCCTATGCCCCTTTGTGCCTTTTCCTACTCAGCCATCAGGGTAGAAACTATGCTCCTTTACTCCCTATATAAGATTTTTATGTAAAGTATTATTACCCACCACAGGGTTAACGCAATTGCCAAATGGTCAACGCACAGAGCCAACAGGGTATGTTTTTTGTAGTTTTCATTGGGAATTTTATTGATATAAATTTTGCCATTTTCACAAGATAATTCACAGTCACATGCGGCACATACTACCATGCAGTTACTACAAACTGTCCAGGAGCTTCCTTTGTCTTTCTGCAAATCACTTATTAAACATCATTAGCAGGCAAGTAAATGAAGATGAAATGTGGGCTCTTGTCAATATTACATGGTCATCCATTGATCACTACATCATTCAAATCCTTATAAGCTCAATGCCCTGTCATATTGCTGCATGCATTACCCAATATGATGGCCCAACGCAGGTTGTGAATTCTTTGTGGTCATATCTGCAATGTAATTGTGGATCTTTTGACTAAAAATGTTTATACATTTATGCTTTAGAATAAAGTCTTTTATACTATTATATGTTTTTGTATATTTCTGGATTTTTATAGTATGTAGAATATTTATGATTTGGTGTGCATGCACCCAGACATTCAATTACATAATGCATGTTTTTGATGATGTGCTTTGAGTAAATTTAATATTTATTATATATATATACACACTGAATAAATAAGATTATTATATTACTTTATTTAGTCAATAACTTCTTGCTCTATTTAAGCATTGATAATGCAAGTTAATGACAGGAAAACTTGATTTCTTTGAACTCTGGTTGGATATGATATGAATTTTGATGTGATTAATCGAACAAAAATTTTATAACAAAAAGAAAAAACAGACACTTAAGGTATAGAAATAGAAAGAAATATAAGAAAAATTTTACACTAAAAGGGAGAGTTAAGAGAAAATAAATGAGAAACACAAAAATTTTCAGGCGAGTTGACAACTTATTAATGGAAGTCAAAAGACGAATTAAGTGAATTGATTAAGAAATGATTATGAATGATTAAATGAAAATTGAGTAAGAGATTTGCAAAAGATACTTGCGTATAAAGATCAATTGTCACTAAACTCCTAGTTTGATGTTAGATCCTTGAAACAATTCGGTGTTTCTCCCATGTATAAATATCTTGTAATTGTTTATTAAAATGAGCCTAATTTGCATTGAGTGTATGATGAAGCTTTTAGCTGACTTTTTTTTTTTTTTTAATTCTTTATTTCACAACAACTAATAATATTTTTCTAAAATACAAGGTATAACTAATAATGTAACTGTGCATGAAAATATTCATTATATAGTAGTTATTTTATGTTTAGCAATATATTATGAAATTTTTATTTTACTTTTTTTTATTATTTAGGATCTTTTCAATATGTTAGAAATAGGTGGAGCACAGCCAACTGCTGCCATGGCTTCATTAAACAGCTTTGCAACAGCTACCAATGCTGCTACTGTAAAGCGGCGTAAAAAAAGTACAACTCAGCCAAATCCAAAAAAGATGTTTGAAGAAGTAAGTAAAAAATGTATTTTGAAATTGTACTTGATGTTCTTAAGGTAAATAATAATTTATCTTTTTATGTAGCAAAATTTTTATTTCACTCTATATTCAATTATATGTTTGTTATACATTTGACATTTTTATTAGTGTAGTTGATATTAACGTAATTCTGACTCCCCAGCATTAGGGCTGAAAACCTGTAACTTATGGGCCATGTAGTTTATCATTGCTTTTTAAGTAGTTCATAACATTTGAAGCAATATATTGTAACTCAGTCTGGTAAAAAACATTTACACATTAATATAAATTTAAATGGACTTAAAATATTAAGAAGGTAACGTATACTTATGTGAGAAATTATTTTTCATAAACACTTTCCTATATATAGTTTTTCCTTAGCTATGTTACAACATCTTTCCAAAAATCCCTTTTAACTTTTATTTATCTCTTACTAAAGACTATTTCCACTTCATATTTGTTATTCTTAAGTCAATTAAAAAATTAAATAGTGTATCACTTATTACCAAGTATTAAATTTTATCTTAGTTTAAGCTGTCATTCCTATTGTAGATGACCTTTCATATGATCTTCAGACATAAAACTACAAATATTAAAATAAAGTATGTTAATTATTAAATTATAAATATATTTATGTTCAGAATTCTACAGATTAATTACTTAGCTGTTCTATTCATTTTCATGTAATTAGTTTCACTTCTCCTATTGTGTGCATCCCCAAAGCTCTTAATTCTGTTATACTTTATTTATATATGAAAGGAGCAAGATCTTAATTGAATGATGAAGCAGTAATAAAAATTTCATTTCACTCCTTTTCATTTTAAGCAAGTACTCTTAATTGTTCACTCATATATCCATGCAAGTTTACGATTTCAAGTTGTTTAGTGTAAATATTTAATTAGTATGATGCAACTCATTTCCCTAAGATCATCAGCAGCAGGAAAATTTTTCTGCATTAATTGTGCTGCCAATTAAATGTTAAGTATAAACTTTATGCCTGTCTCTGCTTCCATGAAAATAGGGTTTTATGTAGTATCAAGGAAATTATTTGACTGAATTACAGAAAACAGAACTATCGGTTCTGTTTTATGAGTATAATTTTATATTTGATACTACTTTTAGGCCCAAATGGTGCGGAGAGTGAAAACGTACCTTTCAAACCTGAAAGTTATATCAAATGAAGAAAAATTGCGAATTATGTCATTAGACTGTGAACCAACATCTATAGTTACAATTCCAACTCCTGTAGTCACTAATGTTCAACCAAGAAAGCGACATCCATCTCCCACTTTGTCAACTGCAAGCAGTAATAGCAGTGCTTCAGAGAGTAAAAAATCAATAGGGGCTGGGCCCAAATTTGGTAATTATGCTACGCTATCTCTTATCCACATAGTTAGAAATTTGTTATGTCTGAAAATAACATTTTGCAATTCTGATTTAATCATTATCTTCTTCTTTCTTGTCTTATTGAAGTAAAACTGGTTTGATTTAGTAAAACATTTCAGTGCCTTTTCCTTTTGCTATCCATGAGAAACTAGATTCAATTCTACTAATTTGAGAGTTGTATTTTAGTATTTCATGTACATTTAGCCCCAGTTTCTTTTATAATGTTGGTTTATATTTTAAGGTGCTGATTCGCCACAAGCTGTTCGAAAACTTTTAGCTCTGTCTGACCAAAGCAAAGTAAGGCCACATCAACCTCCACGGCATCACCATTCCCTTTCCCCTTCTCCATCACCTAACAGCATCAGGAAGAAACATGATGGGAGACAAGGGCATGGACGGTCTCATAGTGATACGGCTAATCCATCTGTTCTTCCTGTAGATTTGAATGTGGAAAGTTCCAGCGTTACAGCTCTTAATAATTTGCCATTAAGAAAGTCTCAAACCTCAGGTTTGCATAATGCTTTAGACATAGCATGTAAAACCTGTCATAAATTTAAACATTATTTATTAACTTGTGAAAATAAGAATTCAGTCTGTGAAAATTTGTATATATGTTGTAAATTTTTATTTACCATCTAGTATTTAAGCTTAAAACTAGGATTTAAAGTGGACTGAATCAGCCTCTCCACTAGAAAATCACCAAAGATGAATTATGCTTTTGAAATTAGATGAGCTAAAAAACTGCAATAAAACATAGAAAGTAGCTTAAGAAATGTAAAATATTCATTGAACATGTAAGTTATTAGGAACACAAACCTAATAACACTTTGTACCACCCGTGACCTTCAAAACACCCTAAATTTGATGTGGCATGAAAGAAACAAGGTTCAAATACTGTTATACAAGTATTTCCTACCGTGATGTGAGAGCATTCGTCAATTGGTGTAAAATCAGCAAAGGAGGCACTTTGCTGGGAACATTGCAAGTGCACCCCACACTTGTTCCATAGAACTAAGGTTTATGGATTTTGAATACCAATGTAATACTTGGAAGTCACTGCCGAGCTCCTGGAATTGCTGTGTAATAATCCAAGCTTTATGGCATGGAGTATTATCCTATTGGGAGTAGACCTCATCATCAAATAAGATAATACACATATAACAAGAATAAGGATTCATAAGGGAAAACAGTACACTTCATAAAGGAAGACAATACATGTGTGCCTGATCAGCAATGATATGGAAATAACCCTGAATAGTTTATGGATGCTTTATGAGTATTAAAGAACCAAAGGTTTTTGAAGAAAACATACCCCAAACAATAATACCATCCCCATCTTGAGCAATTTACATCAGGCAGCTGGAATCCATTGTTTCATGCTGTTGATACCATATTCTATCCTGTTCATCAGTATGCATAAGCTAGAATCTAAAGTTATTGGACAATGCTATTGTAGGGACTTAAAGACATTTTACTTTGGGTTTGAAGTGGACTGTATTGTATATTATTTAAATTGTACATATTTTGAATTTGGTGAGGCTTTAATTCTGTAAGTTGAATAAAAAATCCAAACCACACTGAGTAATCGAACAGAGAGTAAACATACCCTAAATTTCAAGTAGCACTTGTAAAGAAAAATATGATTTAATGCACAGGAATATATTTCACAGGAACAAATTATTCGTAGAAAAAGATGATTTTTGATTTACTGAAGTACACAGACTTCGAATATAACCATTGAGGTTAATGAGTTAACAAATAACGAGATTTTTTGTGCCATATCCACCAGACGCTATGAATATGAACCAATTCCAAAACCAAAACCAAAGTTATTTTTAGACCTACAGAAAAAAACAAAAAGAGTGGGAAAATGTCAAATTGGTGATGCCATGTATGATTCTGATTAAGTAACAATTAAATCAGTTCAAAACTAAACAGCTACTTTAGTGCAGTTATCATGGACCTTTTGGTGGCAAGTAGTGTTATCAGGAGTTTGTTTCTGATTAAAGCTATTGTGTGTAATTTAACGTATTGGTACATGTTTGTTCCCTTTTATAGTTCTGTAGTCAACATTGCCGTCAGTTATCAACCAATCGTTTTTATCACCAGGAAAGTCTCTCACTGCTTGTTTTCTGCTTTTTGCACCAAATATTGTTCACTTTCAAAATGGTTCTGGAAAATCAAATCAAATTTTTCATCTATGATTTTCACTGTGACTTTCCACCCATCCTAACACTTATTACTATCCTCCCTTTCAAATTCACTTAAATCATGCGTCTTTCTCATGCTACAAATACCCAACATTCTGACAGGTTAAACTATTAAATATGTAGCCCTAAAATATCCATAATGCAATTAGGCATGCACTAATTTTTTTTTTAAGTGTAGGGGTACAATGACATTGGGAATATGACCCTTCCTTGAAGATTTCAATGATGATTACTCAGATACTGTTGAAGCTAGACCATTTTCAAGTAGTCTGGCATATTTTCTTTAACAGGCATAACTAGCTGTGTAGTATTTAGGTTAGATGCAAGATTGATGTTCCATAATTATGTGCTCCTTGTTTTCGATTTGGCTATATTCCAGCTTATTTATTTTCTTTGTTTTTGATTAAATCAGTCATTCAGTTCTATCCATAAATGGATATAAGAATGTTGTTCTAATGTCACATGGAAATATATCTGTGACTAAAATGATCGGCAGTTACTTGACTGCTGTAGTACCAGAAACAGAAGTGGGTGTTGCTCACTTACAGATATTTTGTTTCCTAGATGTGCAATCCCAGGTATGAATCTCTCAGTGTTTGACCAATTACAAATGAGTCCATATTTGTTTTCAAATTATGTTTATTGTTTTAGTGTATGAAAAGTTCTTTATGCATAAACATATTCCTTCTTAGTTTTCAAAACTACGACAATGGAGGTTGCTCATTCATTTGTTGCAGTTGGCTGGACATAACTTGGTGGTTATTGCTAGTTTACAGTTTACATCAACATGATTGTGTTGACTTTGATTTGGCAGTCTGATTCACATTTGGCTATTAAGATGATGGGTACTGCCCGTTTGCTTGTTTGCCTCAACTTGATGATGCTGGTTTTAACTTGGTTATGTATTTCATCTTTTTGGTAGCTCCTTTCTGAATGAAAAGTACAGAATGCAGCTTGTAGCATTGTAGAATTTACTTCTGGATGCAAGTTGAGTGGGGTGAAAGAGTCTTAAGGATGTAAGTGAAGACACCAGAAGCAAAGACGTTGGATTTTTTTTTTTTTTTTATTTCACTCTTGCTTAATATGCATGCACTTTTATTTCTTCAAAGAATTTCCTTATTAATGGAATGTTATGTGAAGGCTGTAGTAGTAGTTCCATAGCTAGATAAGACCCTTTAACCACTGTTATTTTGTGATATTTTTTCTCACTCTAACATTGTTTCTCTATCTTCATATTGACAGCTTTCTTACAGTTTCTTTTCTTTAAACCAGAACGTGCTTTTATTTGAAGAAATAACATTTATTTTATGCATAATGAGGTAGTGTCGATAGTAAATTTTCAAAAATTAGTTTGAATAATTATGAATGTTTAAACACGCAGCAATGAAATCCAGCCTTTCTGCATAAGAATACATGCAAAAATAAAATTGAACTTACAAAAACACTTTAAAATATGACAATGAAATCAAACCTTTATCCATTGCATGTGAAAATGAAGTTGGAACAGAACAGCTTACAAACTGTTAAAAAATGTGATGATGAAATCAAACCTTTATGTACGGGAATTCTTGTTGAATTGTTACCAAGAAATCTTCATCCTTCGTGCCACTATGTCGTGACTTAGGTGTTCCATAGAAGAACACTGACTACTACTGCTCAAGAGCCAAAAGAAAACAGGTCTGAATTCTAAAGTGAATGTTACTGTAGTAATTTTGTTATGAGATTCTGAAACATTTAAATACACTATTGTATTGCCCAATGCTACAAATAAAGTAATGATATAATTATAAATAAAAACATAATAGTTATAAAATCATAACCACACGAAAGATGCATTGATGAGGTTCTTCGCCTTCATGACATTTATTACAACATTCTTCCTGCAGAGTCCAAGTTTAGGTATCAGATAAAAAATGGGCAAGTTGGTATAATTTTTATGTGATATTGACCTTGCTGACTGATGTTGCGTTGGAATTGTTACGTGAAGGTTTGCACAGTTAGTTTAGAAGTGGGGATAAGTTACTGCTCTCTTTGTTTTGATTTTTAAATACCTTGCTGCTGCTTAACATTTGGTTGCTTAACTTTATTTTTAATTGACTGAGATTCTCGTCTCAGTGACGTAATTGTTAAATGAGTCTTGAGGACTTCAGTCAACGTTCAGAGGAGTCTCCTTTCTGACAAGTATTTTTTTTATCAAGCCTACTTCATGTCATATGTGTGTATTCAATTACTATTTGGGTATTCCTAATAATTTACATGTTCAGTATATAAAAGTTAAATAGACACTTCAAAAAGTACTTGCATTTCGGCAACAAAGTTTAGTAGAATTTAACAGTTACGTTATACTTTGTATTTAAGTGTATTTCCATATCTATTTGTCTCCCCTCTACTTGTGTTTCCCCTCTACTAATTGTCTGTATTAGAAAATATATATCGGATTTAGTAAAACTCTTTGTATTTTTCTGGAGACTCTCAAAAAAGACTTACAATGCGGAAAAATGTACAGTGCGAGAATGTTGTTCTATTTAATTAATAACTCATTTCATATTTTGGACTTCGGAAAAGGGACATTTAAAGCAAGGAAAACATGCTTGTAAAATCAGGGTTTCACTGTAATATATGAAAAATTTGTAGATGAATTAAGAAAAATACATTAAAAGCGTAATGCCTTATTTGGCATACTCTGTCATTGTGGTTTTCTGTTTTAATAATAATCTGAAGATTCAGTGGGCCTATTTATGAAGATTCTGGAAATAAAAAAATATACCAAAAGCAAATATTTAGAAAATAATATTTAGGGGGCCTAATTTTGGTCATACACAGGGTGCGATATAATTTATGTCGGTCTCTGTGTAATGATCACACATTTTGCTAACATGCAAATAATCTGTGTCTGATTCCAGCAATTTCTCTGCACTTGTGTAGGTTTTTACCCCTACAGATCTATAGTCCAGATTTTAATTCTCCAAAAAAGTAGTTTAAATTACTTGAGAGACAACAGATCCTGACACACCGTGGTCTAACCTGTACTTGGGGCATAAAGCAGTATTTGCAGTTTTTTAATACAGAATAAAAAAGTTATGGGAAGATTGCTCGCAGAGTATTAATCTGTTGTAATGCATTATTCCTTATTTTGCATGTAACGGTTGATACTGACAATTTTCAATGTCTTTATGTATTTTACAGGTTCCGTCACATCCAGTGATAGTAGCAGCACTGGAAGCTATCATCATCATACTCTGTATGAAGTGGATTCAGGTCATGTTTCTGGAAGCATAGATAGTCACAGTAGCAGCTCATTATGTTCTTCCAATTCACCCCCTCAGCGTCGGAATCAGCACGCAGGTAAACAGCATTATTGTAGACATAATTTTCTTACATTCATGAACACAATATACCCATATTTGTGCATATGCATCTTAGTACTGGTGCATGAAATTTCTGAATCAGCAAAAATGAAAGTGTGAATTATTTGAAAGTGGCTTAATTAGTTAGAAAATATTGTTATGCAGAGAATGATTTGCAAATATATACATTAAAGAGCGAGTGTATTAGAGACAGCTGGTGTTATGCAAACTTAACGCTGCGTGTGGATCTGTAAATGGAAAGGAAATGATGTAAGCAGTGATCTAATAATATAATGAGTGAGGCTTATGGTATCAGTAATAGTCGATTGCAACATAAGACAAATGGCCTAAGTGCATTTTATTGTGAGCAAATTGTTGGGGCCTGATGAACGGGTCACTTCATCTTGGAAGTCATGCAGGCACTGAGATTTTCACAAGCCACTGTGTCAAGGGTATACTGTGAGTATAATGATTCCAGTAAAACCATCCCTGCCAGGGCCAAGTGCCATAGACAATGGCATGTGGATGAGCAGGCAGTGGCGTGCAGTTCATAGAAGCAATATAAGCTGTGCTGGGCTATCATCAATTTAAAACAAAAATTTAAAACACATTTTCATTTTTTCATTAATAATGAAGGTTTAGCAGAATTTGTGTTTTTATAACTGAAAATTTGTCTGTCAAACTAATTTCCATAAATTTTTGTCACTTGAGGGTGACGTATTCTCAGGGTGGGCTTGTGACGTCTGATCAGAAGCATTCTGAAATGTACTTTTCAGTGAGAATGTTAACCATGAGAACATCTGCATAAGCATTTTGTTGTTATAGTATTTTAATTTTCTATATAATCGTGTCTTCTGCTCAAAATTTGAGTTTGATAAATTAAACATTAACTAAATTTAAACATACTGATTATTTTAAATTTTTAAGTCACATAATCGTGAAAAAATTTTAATCTGAGAAGCCATTACAGGAACACTTATAAATCAATGCTAATGCTGCCATCTAGTAGCATCAATATGAAATGTAAATCAGCAATAAATATATTGCTTGTCTAAATAAAAATGTCACCGCATGCCACTGGATGAGGGTCACCTACTGTATCCTTTTACCTTTTCTTCACATGACATCCGTGCACAATATCAGTGCCAAATTTATATGTAAGGCAATGGCCTCTCATAGGCATTGTGGTAAGTTAAAGTGTTATCTTAATTTTGGGCCTGAAACTTCAGCATAGTCCTATATTTACATATCCATAGTTGGATTACCATTCACCATACTATCTGGAAGTCAGGATTTTGGTGCTTAAGCTCCTACTTTCTTATTTAGTCCATATGCCTACAGATAATGCAGATCTCACTTTGAGTGGTACAGAATGACCCTTGCTGTAAATGTGACCCTCCTATCAAAATACAATCAACCGATAATGCGGTCATGTGTGTAATCTTTGGAACCTATACTGGCATCCACATACATAATAATTAAGAAGCTTTTTTGATTTTTCCTTTGAAATTGCTGACAATTTATAACATCCGATTGCTGTAGTGCAAGTTTGGAGCTTCATTACAAAGGCTATATATATATGTATATATATGTGTGTGTGTGTAATTTTTTTTCAGGAATTCTCATGATTAGATAGGCCACCTACTGTAGGTGCTCACTTTATCTTTTCAGCCTAAGGCCCATAAAAACCTTAATCCAGTGCTGCATATGATTAAAAAATATACATGTGTATCAATTTTTTACCGTAGGTCCACAGTTATATCAATTGCTGCAAGCTTTATCATCTGATTCTGTGTATATGTGGTGATTGATTTGCATGGTCATAGAAACTCGGTGTTCCTACCAAAATTCTGTTCATGTGGCCATCTGGCCACGAAATACACATGCAGCCTATTTCTAGGTATTTCTACCAAAAACACTGGATGTAATACCATAAAAAAGATTATCTAACTTAAGACTTCTTCCCATACATTTCAACTACTAAATAGGAAAAGAGCTGTCAAGAAAAACAGATATTTATATCAATCACACCACTTTCACCCCTCTCTGGGATCAAACCGACCAATAAAAATAAACAAAAACTATTCTGTCAGCATTTGGTTATCCATTTACAGTCCAAGAAAATCATTTGAAGACAACTTTCAGACTGAAAACACACTCTCAAGTTCTAACCTTCAAGCTTAAAACACAGTTGCTGCTGACCCCAAAAAAAATGTAACTTGTATGCAACCTAATGTTATGCCTGACTGTAAGCCGCAGCCAGTGTCTGCTTTCTGTGTCTTCACTGTAACACTACAACCTTACAATAAACATTGTGTTTAATGTCATCTACCCATCTCCAGTCTTCCTGCATTCCATCATACCATAACAAACCAAATATTTTCTGATATATAGAATCTACTGTAATATACTACAGGTGATCCTCGCACAACTCTTCAATTCAGCCTAATCAACATGAAGTCCCTGTGCGGCAGATGTAACCTTTAGAAATAATGTTGATCCTTAAGTTTTGAGCACCAGTGTAGTGTAAAAAATGGTACACACGTGAATGTCAAGTTGTGGTTTCCCAAATTACAACAGAAGGGGAGATAAATTAATTGAAGTACAAAAAAAAAAAATTTCTTTAAGCCTGAATGCGTGTTCAAGAGCAATAATTTCATGAATCGCCCATTGTAAAATATTCATGGAAACATAGTCATCTTTTCCATTTTTCTGATGCTAAATTAATTGAAAAAGTTCAGTCACTCACTGGTCTTAATTTTTTCAATACCTATCACATCTTCCACAATGCCAGTACAATAGTTAATGATCTGTATGAGAATATCTATTTTCCCTTTAGTTACAAACATTTATTCTTCAGTCCGTAAAATTTGTTTTTGCTTTGATTTTTTCACATTAGATGGTAACCCAAATTTCACATTTTAAGATGCTAATCGATTCTGATTTAGGGGCAACAAATCGGTCTGGGATATTTTCTGACAAAGGTATGGTGTTTCCCTGTTGAAACAATTGTAAAAATGGCATATCAGCTCTCAGTAAACTGTGTTCATATGAATTTCAGTTTTAATATATGGATGTGGAGTGCATCACTTATCTTGTCATAGCAATAGGAGTATCCAAATGTGTAATTTATCGATTAAAAAATATTTAATGAATCTGAAGGAATTGCTCCGTGAAGGCCTAATGGTCACCATAGAAAGAATACTACAGCTCAGGATGACAGGTAACCCAATTAGGTACAGATCTTACAAGTGCTACACGCACTCATATATCTTCCAGAACCAGTTTTCGTCATTTAAATTGAGTTAGTTTATAAGCATAGTTAGCACAAACACTTTTCAGATTCATTCCTTTAACAGCATGCCATCGTTGGGAAAGATTATTTTGATGTAACGAGCATCTGCACTGTGATCATCGACTGTGGTCTAAAGTGATGTTCTCAGATGAATTCCAGGTCACCACCAAGCGTGATAATGGATGTTAGCTAAAGTGTGACAAAAACGGAAAACTGATTACAATCAGTAGAGCATCCATGAAGTTAATTGTTATGGCTGAACAGTTACGGTATGGGCAGGCATTATGCATATTGTCAGAATACTTCTTAACCTCAGGTTCTATTACTGTTGTACATTATTGTACTGAAATTCCCCTGGACCCATGTTCATCTTTTCCATGGAGCAATGGGTCCAAAATTTTTGTTCATAGATGACAATGCTCATCCATATAAAGCAGCTTAGGTATCTTAGGTTCTGGAAAGTGAAGATATTGAGTGCATGACTTGGCTTGCCTAATTTCCAGACTTTAATCCCATAAAGCCTGCCTAGGATTCTCTTGGTAGATATGTGGTGCAAAGAAACCTTCCTCCCCAAATTACAGGATCTGAAAATTGCCTTAAAGAGTGAATAAGATCATATCTCCATAGCTGTCCTTGGTGGCTTAGTGGAAAGTATGCCAAAGATATACAGAATATCCATTAGGGTCCAAGGAGCATACTCTTTACTGGAATATTCAAATCTATCATCATTCACGTGAGAAAAAGCATGTTCCATGACTGTTTGAAACTTATCCAAGTACCAGTTATTTGTTTTTATCATTCTGTTTTTTCCCTGGTGCAGAATCTGTACCATTTTGCTTAATAAAGATATCACAGTACCTCTACTAGATATCTATTTTATTTCTTACAATGCTTGTATTTAATTATGGTGAAAAATGTTTGTTCCTTAACAATTGTCAAGCAATGTATATATACTGTTCCAAATAGTCATGTACATGTTCCAAGACATATTAGTGGGTTCCATCTTGATAAGTCAAATTATGTGTGTTGTTTGATGTAATGAAACATGGACACTTCGTGCATTGAAAATGATTTTATTTCTAATATATATGTAGGCAATATAGAAACTGCAGGTTGTGACAATCCTGAAGCATCTACTTTATTAGAATGAACAAGACTTGATATATAGCTGCAATTAGAGAGAAGGAGAGGGTTTGGCACACACACGATATCATGGTTAAAAAAATATTAAAGAACTTGCCATTTATTTGTCAAAGACACAGGTTGCTTGGATGATGACTACACTCATTCTGAAAAGGAATGCTACCTTTGAAATCTAACATTTCTTTCCCCTATTCAATATTTTTCACCTTGATTCGCTAATGAGTTCGTTGACGTATTTGAACCTCTCTGGAATGCATTATCCATTTGGTTAAGTGGGTTGTATGATATTGATGGCAAATTTCTGCATACTCAGCTTTGTTTATTTTTCAGTTTTTTAATTTATTCATTAAAATTAATTCATTAAATTATTTTTTTCATTTTATTCAAGCCCTTTATTTTAGCTGAAAGTCAACAAAAAAGAAAAGAAAGAATAAGCATGTACTAGGCTGGCCTTGAACTAGTGGCTTTCAGATTTCTGACCTGATGGTCTGCAAACTGAGTTAATAATGGCAGACATCTATAGTCTCTCCTTCATACTTATATCAAATCAGCATCTTCCACATTAAAGTGGACAGTTATGCAGAATTAAAATCAATGGAATTAATTCCCCTGTAATCTTCTGCTTTAAAAAAAAGGAACTACATTTATCATTACACAAAAATTTGACTTTGCATAGCTGTCCTTAGTAACTCAATCTGTAGAATATCACAGGACAGAAACCTGAAAGCCGGGGGTTGAGTCCAGTCTGTAGCAATCGTCATTTTCTTTTCTGAAATTTTATGTGGTAAATGAACTCTAACTTAAATCCAAAAATGTAGTGTATAGAAATTGATGTTATTAATGTTTGCAAAAGTATTTTGGACCATTTTAAAAATGTATTTTCAGGTTTTGTTAATGCGGAATTGGGAAAGTGAAATGCTTGTTTAATTGATTATGTATCATACAACAAATAAAATATTTTAACAACCATGTTAAAAAATATAATTTGAAGTTGCATTTTATTCATATCGTAAAACATAATTTTGACAGTATGATTTAATCAATGTAATGAAAACTTAATAGCGCCCTTTTAATATATTTAATACGGAATGTATTTCATAGCTACACCAAATATCATTCAACCTCCACCACCACCACGTGGAGCTCCTCCTCCACCTTATCCAAGATCACATCGACCACCAGATTATAATATAGCTGCTCAAATGGCAGCTCGTAGCAGGCAAATGCTTCTTGGTAGAGCTCATAGTCATGAAGGGTCATGTACAATAGGATATTATGGCAGTGATTTTACGGACCCAGAAGATGATGGTAATTTTCTTTTTGTTTAAATTCCTTTAGCTTAATGTAATTATACTAAATGAAGTGTTATGACTAGAACCTGAATTATATGCAATTGCAAATTTTAGCCCCTTTTACATTAGTGCATAAAATGCATAAAAAGAGAAAATTTTCAGAACAAATATATATTTTAAGAGTTCCAGTAATTTTAAGTATGACCAAAGTGCACATTTCTGTTTACTAAATAGCAGGGGCTCTAAATAATCTCAGGTGGACCAACAAGTTTTATGTTTTTAACTATTTTTCATAGCTGTTTCTCTTCTAAATTATTCGATAAGATAGTTATTGATTAGAGCAGATAATTTAGCCATGTACTTGGGGAAAAAACTATTAAGAAGTAATTTCAATGAAAACTTTGCAGCCTTCTATCTCTTGAAAACAAGGCTAAGCAGTTAAACATGAACTAACAATAATACTCCCTCACTCTTAACTCCAAGACTCATATTGTAAGCTCTCTGGCGGTACATTTCTGGAAAGAAATGAAATTTTTTGTGCTGATCCAAGTTTATGTATGGAAAAAGCAGCAAAATAATTAGGAAATGACCGTTTTTTTAAGAAGGGCCTATTTAATGTAGAGTAGCTATCTTTTACAGTTATGGAATTAGGACTTTCCAAGAAGAAATTTGGCATTGCAACCATAATGTACATATTTATTGTATATTCTAAAATTAAAATAATGCCAAATGTCCTAGGATTTATTAATCTCAATTAAAAAAGTATTTTTCTCATAAATTTCATAAACTATGGGTTCAAACTTATAAATAATATTGTAATATTTAAAAAATATCAAGTTTTTTAATGTAAATATTTTATATATATATACAGTAGAACCTCCTCTAAATTGACCATCTTTAGGACCGGATAGCAGTAGTCACCATAGACAGGTGATCACTGTCCATGACACTCTGCTATGACTAAGTCCCTATCAGTTCTCTCTTATAAAAAGTAGTCACTTTATTCAGATGGTCACTTCACCAAGTCTATTTCCATTTTTTAAATCACTCTTTTTATTTATTAATATATTGGATTGTATAATAAAAAGCAAAGTAATGTGGGATGTTACAATAGATAGCTTTTACTTCCAACTTCAGATACACCAATTGTATAGTACTTTATAAAAGTATCTTATAGTCCATTAAGTGGAAAGTTGACCGATGGTCCCATTAGGATTTGCGGGAGCTGAAGTCACAAACGGGCTAGTTTATTACAGCAGAGGGGAGGACGTCATTTCAGAACTGGTGTTTAGTGAGCGTTTATCTGCGCCAAAAACCAGTTCTGAAATGATGTCCTCCCCTCTGCTGTAATGAACTAGCCCGTTTGTGATGTCATCTCCTTTGAATTCTAACGGTCAACTTTCCGCGAACGAACTATATGTTTCCATGAAAATTTATTATTGCTGCAAACAGCATTTGAAAGTTCTGTATTCTTCAAAATTAACTGTAAGTTAAAGTACAAGACAAATCCATATTTATAGTTATTTGAAATTCCGCTTTTTTGAGTTCACAAAACGTCGATTTCTTACCTTACTCTATTTCAGTAACATATCAGAAAACCTTGATTTACAAAATTATCAGATTAATTATTGGCTTTAAGCATGAAATATAATAGCAAACATGGAGTTTACTTTTTCTTCTTCTGTTTCTTTAAAAATCAATCCACTTCTTATTAACACACTTATTAACATTCGAAAAAATACTTTTCACAATATTGAAATTCTTAAATTGTTCATCCATTAACAGTTTACTTCTATCGATATTAGTGTAAAAATGTAAATACAAAGTTGTTTTACTGAAAATATGCTCGTCAATATCGTTTTAATCACCTGATGTTGTACAAAATAATAATACAACACAAGTTTATTTAGGCAGAATCGTGTTACATTATGATGTCTCAGCACATGGGTTATAACATAGATATAAATTTTGAAAACTGCAGATTGATATCTACCTGGGCAGCATTGGGAGTATAAAATCTGATGGAGCTCATGCTGCCCAAACAAAAAGAGTGTTGTTGTAATATTTAGATGAAATAGTAGAATTACACATTATTATTGTAATGAAAATACAGCAAACCTTGATTATCCGTCAGACATGGGACCAAAAAGGGAAAATTATAGTACAATATAATATATTTTTATTGAAGTTATATGGGTATTTAAAAAAAATTACATTGTGAAACTTGCCGAAGGCACAAACAAAGTTTATTTGAATCAAGAGAACTTGCATTTAATGACACACGAATATAAAGCATACCATACCTGTGTATAAAATTATTGTTGTTGGTTGAAAAACACATTTTTTTAAGCACATTGCATTCTTTTTTGACTGCCATGTCCCATACTCTTAGAAGTAGTAATAGCTGAGTAGCATTTTCTTCAGCTTTGGTGATGGTTTTTATAGGTTCTCCAGCCTCCTGTACACTTTTATCGTTTTCTTTATGATCATTGGGATTTAACACTTGCTGATTGAGCTCGTCGTCACTTAGGAACTCGAAACCTGCTTCAAGTTTATCAATGTTCATCCATTCAATATCAACGTCAATTTCAATGTTTCCTCTTGCAGGTAGCGCCTCACAAGTGTGTAAAATTGTCTCATTGTCGATGTTAACGGAGTGGCCCTAACTTGAATTTGACGCCGATGGTTAGGCGAGAAAGACGGTAAATCGGGAGACGGATAATCGAGGTTCTGCTGTATGATATATTAAAATAAAGGCCATTACAAATGAAATGGATATTTGCAGACATGTTTTTTTTATAAAGAGAGATAAAATTAAGTGCATGTAATCTGTTAGAAAGAAAATTCCAAATTCTAGGACCCACAGGAGTGATATGTGCCATTCCAAGATTAGTTTTTGAAAAATCAGGTATTGATTTTTTGCATTTCTGGTAAGTTAACTATGATTAGGCAATTGCGAGCATATCGTATTAGTATGTGAATTGTTTTTTAAACTATTAAACATAAAAATTGAAATTTTATATTGAAAATACTTTTCCAAAAGTAATATTAGGAGATGACTCTCAATACCAGCAGGTGGAAGTGAGAGTATTGAAGATAAGAGGTGAAAGAGTTTTTTGAAGTGATGTTATTCTTTGTTTATTTGATTTAGATGTACAACCACAGATTAATAAACAGCAATATAAATTTGAGAATATTAAGGAATAGTACAGATTTAGTAGAATTGGTATTGACAAGTAAAAGCTGATACCTCTAACTATTCCAATGTTTCTGCTTATCTTAAAGCAAGTGATAATAATATGGGTGTCCTATTTCAAATTACATTGGTAATTTCACACTTAAAAAGTTAGTTTCAGTTGAGAATTAGTGTCTCCGTTTATGTTTAGTTTAAGTTGATTCAAAAATATGTTATCTTTTAGTTTGTAAACAGGAGGTATTTGGTTTTTGAGATACTTAATGTTATAAAGGTAACAGCTTTGGAATAATCATCTCGAAAATTTATTCGCTTGTTTTTTTAATAAAATTAGGGCGGATGTATCATAGTCAAGATTATTCTAACAAAATCAGAGTTTGTATGAACCATATATGTGTGTGAATTGAAATTTTTTGTATTCAGGGTGGGGGTTGCGAAAGGATTGTAAACAATTAGAGATTACCCAGCACCTAAAGTCACACTACACCACTGCCAAATAGTATGATAAATGGTTTAATGGCGACATACTGTACTAATCAATAGAAGCAAAAATGTAGAAATTTTTCTGGTGTAGTTGCTTTAAAATCGTTATAACAATAACATCGCTAATAGCTATTTCAATAGTTCTAAACAGCTGCCATTGTCAGAGCAATAGCAGCTTATGTTTATGCTGTTGGTTAGTGTTGCCATCACGTCAGTTAGAAACTGAATTGCATCCAATCCAGATGGAGGAGTTAAGCTTATTTGTGGAGACGCCTTTAGCCGTGAGACCCAAAAGGTTTTTCCAAGTGGATGATATAGAGTTACTAAGGAGTTGATCATTAACTGCAACATTGATGTTTGCTAGAATGTGAAATGCCTCAAAGAAACTGAGATCAAGTGTTGAGTTGACTTTTTTAATAATATGTGCATTGGAGAATAGAAACTGATGTCCGAATTCCCATGAATGTTTTGCCAGAGCCGATTTATGAAATTCTTGCTTTCTGACATAAGCTTCGTGTTCATTTAGTCTGAGGCGCAGTGCTCTCCGTGTTTGACCGATATAAATTTGGCCACACTGGCACGGAATGGAATATATGCCGCAGCTGTCAGAATCCGGGATGGTGTCCTTAAGATGAGAAAAGCCTATTTTGTTGATCGGAGTGAAGGTAACGCGAAAGTTGAATTTGTGCAGGACAGCAGCGATCCTAGTAGAAATTTTCGGAACATAAGGAATGCAGACAATGTCCCTAGGAGCTGAAGAATCACTGGAGAGAGAAGAGGCCGGTTTAGGTTTAGTGAGTTCTTTAAAAATATGATCAATAATTGTTGGATTGTAGCCACGGTATGAGGCAATTTGTCGAATGTAGCTGATTTCCTTCCTTCCTTTCTTTCCTTTGTCAACACATCACCTGTTGAAGAAAATTGGATGGCACAAGACACCAACCAATAAAACGAGCTCATTTTCTGGCTTTGTGGATGAGCCGATAGAGCGTGAGGAAGAAGACTAACTGAATTGGGTTTTCGGTAGACACTGGTTTGGACGCTAGTAGGTGTTCTATGAACTAAAATGCTGGGGAAAGGCAATGTACAGCCTTTTTCTTCTTCTTCGAAAGTAAATTGGATGTTAAGATCAATGGTGTTTAGGAGGTTGATGATCTGTGAAGGATTCATATTGCTAGAAATTAGAGTGAAAGTATCATCCACATATCTTATCCAGAATTTGAATGGGATGAGCGACAGTATTTTATCTTCTATATAGTGCATGAATATATCACACAGGATCGGAGAAAGTGAGTTTCCCACTGCAAGACCGCTGGTTTGTTTGTATAAGTTATTTTCAAACAAGAAACAAGTTTGG
Organism: Dysdera silvatica; assembly: GCA_006491805.2. Lineage (NCBI taxonomy): Eukaryota > Metazoa > Arthropoda > Arachnida > Araneae > Dysderidae > Dysdera > Dysdera silvatica. The sequence continues at coordinate 149,997,632 of QLNU02015360.1, read as the reverse complement.
TTGATACATAGTTTGGTAAGGAGAATCAGTTCGTTAATTTCATGATCTGTATAATGGAACTCCTTCAATCTCCGAGTAAGTGAATTGAATGAGCGTTTGATAGGTACGTTTGTAAATAAGCTTTTAACATCAAATGAGACCATTTTGAAAGAATTAGGATTGAGCAGCTTCAATTTTTCAATAAAATTGGAAGAACTTTTAAGTGTAAAGGTATTATTTGTTAGGAAAAGTGAAAACTTCCGGACAATGTATTTAGACAGTATATGGGTAACTGTACCAATATTTGATACAATCAGTTGGAATAACATTACCAGTTTATGCACCTTTGGCGAAGCATAAAGTTGGGCAACATTAGCCACTGACGGTACAATTGATTTTTTAATCTTCTCATCTATGAAAAAACAGTTCCGAATAGTTTTATTGACATTGGAAAAGCAAAGCACTCATGGGAACTCGGACACTAGTTTCTATTCTCCAGTGCACATATTAAAAAAGTCAACTTCTTAGTAACTCTATCTCACCCGCTTGGAAAAATTTTTCGTGTCTCACGGCTGAAGACGTCTCCACAAATACGCTTTACTCCTCCGCCCAATCAAGTTTCCAACCGACGTGATGGCAACACCGACCAACAGCACGGACATAAACAGAAGCCGCCATTCGCTCTGACGACGATAGCTGTTTAACGCTATCGAAATAGCTATCAGCGACATTATTTTTATAATGATTTCAAAATAACTGCACCGTAAAAAATTTATATTTTGTGCTTCTGTAGTATGGTAAAGTTTAAAACATGAGCTGTTTCACTAAATAAAGCTATGGAATAAATAAACAAAGCCAAAATAGGAGTTAATAGAATTCCTAGAGCAGTAGATGAAAAGGTAAAAGAAAAGTTAAAGTTCGTATTAAGTAAAAATACTGCATTTTCTAAATTAAAATAACAGTTTTATTATTGGTAAAAATATAAAAATACCAATAGAAGTTTCAACTACTAAAGAAAAATTTTGTGAATACTGTCTGGTATTCTTAGTAGATAGGGATAAGACATTTTTTCAGCAACAAAAGTGCTATTGAATGATAAAAGGTAAAGCTTACCTGCTCAAAATATTGAATATTTGGGTTAAATTACTAAAAATCATACTAGCCATATATTCTTATGTTTAGATATTTTATTTATTCCAATTCATTAATTGAAAAACTTTGTAGAGGATTCTGTAAATTATTTTAAGAATAAAATACAGTGGAAACTCCTCATTAGTGGTCACTTGCTGACAGAAAAATTTGGCCATAAAAGACTGGTGTTATTCTGAAGTAGCTGAAATATTACATTTCAATCATTTAAATACTTCATTTCGAAACTTATGTATTTTTGTGTACATAAGTCAAGTTCAAGATAATGAATGCAAGCATTTGTTAAATATAACAAGTAAATTTACAACAAAACGTTAAATATTAAAATTTATTTGTCTTGGAAAAAAATTTATTAATAGCTGTTTGTTGGGTTTTACTTACCAGTGCTTCTCCTTCAAAATATATTTTTAATTGCAAGATTAAATTCACCATTTTTCCATCATTACAGTTATAGGACATGTGTGCTAGTCGAGAAGACAATAATAGTAGATTTGAACTGCGATAATTTTGTGTTGATAATTGTTTATTAGTTTTGTACAGTATATCACTATATGATTTATTTATTATCTGTGTTAAGTATTAATCATTTGAATTGGCAAATGTGAGTCAATTTCCACTCTTTGTTAAAAGGAGGGGAAATTATCCTTACCTCTGAACCTGTTTATACTTAATTTCATGATGTGAGAAACTACATGAAGATTGAAGTTCAATTTTGTTCGTACTTTGTCCATCAAAGTTCAAATTTTGTCCATACAGGGATTTTGGTGTAATGGAATGAATCATGAAAACTGTATCCGTATCCCTATCTGAGGGTGACCGCTAAGCAAGGGTTTGAAATACATTATTGTAAATCAGTTTCTGCCAGGGAATTTTTACCTGGCAATAAAAGTGGGATGTCTGTTAAGAGGGGATTCACTGTACATAACCTTTTGTTGCTTACCAATCTGTAGTAATGTAGTCTTTATGATGTCTAAACTTAGCACTTTTTTTTTCCTTTAGATATTTACAA
>QLNU02015360.1:149968414-149982707 GCA_006491805.2 Dysdera silvatica | reverse complement strand
CTTGTTTAAAATAATAAGGCAGCATCAATCTGGCCATATAAAGAGGAAAACAAAAGGAAAGGAAATTGCTTGAAGATAAAAATAGTAAAAACACCCTATTAGCATTTATATCTACACAAGTTCTCCCATGGGAAGTAACATGTAGTAAGGCATCAGCAATGTCAACACCAACACTCTGCAAGATATCAAAATGCAGTGAAAGCCAACATTCTGCAAGGAAGAAGAAAAAAGTGGGTGAAATTCTTATTTTTTCCAATAAAAAAGTGAAATATCATCAGTATAGTGATGTCCCCGGTTTATGCCCAAGGCATGCAACCAAAGAGTTGCATGAATATTTCAGTGGCAATCAGCCTAGTCAACATATTGAACACATTAGTAACTCAGTAAGAACTATAGGAGTGAAAGAAAACATTAAGGAAGGCATTTTTCCATAGAAAGAAGAACTGTGAAACTGTTTGCAGAGATTGGTTGATTCTCCAACCAAAAGAGCTTTATTTTGCTATGTGTGCAAATTATTTACAAAAAATAAACTTTTGTCATGAAAGCTCTAAAGACTGGAGAAATGTGGCTTCTGTTTAAGTGAGCATGAAAATTCAATTCTCCATAGAGAAGCCACATGCTCATTATTAGTAAAATGAAAAACTGTCAATCATATTGATTGCATAATTGTTTTTGAGTTTGAAAAAGAAAGAAAACATTGGCAAAATGTTCTTCGGGGAGTTGTGGGCTGTGTCAAATTTTTAGCCCGACGTGGACTTACGTTATATGTAGAAAATAAAACTGTAATCCTCTTGCAATGGAAATTTCCTTGGCTTAATCAAGTTAATCAACAGTTTTCATCCTTTTTTATAAAGTTTCCTCAACAAAAATTACAAATATTTATAGGAGACATGCTAACTCTCTCTCTCTCTTTCTTCAACCATCATGGCAAAACTGGTGGAACTAACGTCTGAGTGATGCAGGAAATTTTGAAAGAAGCGAGGGCCGCAAAATATTTTGGTCTGATAATTGATTCAACTCCCGACATATCACATATCGACCAACTATCCATTGTGTTGAGATACGTTTCTCCAAATGGTATTCCCATTGAACGATTTGTGGAATTTGTACAAATTCATAGATATGGTGCTGGCAATTTGTGTGATGTTATTATATTTGAGTTTGAATGATTGAATATCAATTTGAAAAATTGCTGTAGGCAATGTTACGATAATGCCAGTAACGTGGCGGGACAATATTCAGGACTGCAAGCTCGAATCAAACTTATGCGCCTTTTGGCTTTATATGTTCCGTGTGCTGCACATACATTAAATCTGGTTGAAATGAATTCTGTCGTGAGATGATGTCATATTTTGGTGTTTTTCAGGGATTATATAACTTTTTCTCTTCATCAACCCATAGGTGGAACATACTAATGTCGCATTTTTCAAGTAAATGCCAGTCATCTAAAAATTGCTCGCAAACTAGATGGTTTGCAGTTCTGATGCTATGAAAGCTTTGTATCAGGGCTATAATGAGGTCGTGGGTGCTCTTTCTGCAATTCGTGCAGGTAATTCAAAAACGCGATCCACACAACATTTTGCTTCACAAATTAGAAACTTCCAACAGTGGTATGGAATAACATTTTACAAAAAATAAGTATGGTAAGTAAAATTTTACAATCCAGTGTTAATGATTTATCTTCCATTATTTCCCTATATAACTCGATGCTGGAATTTATTCAGAATGTTAAATAGAATTTTGATGCATATGAAATTAAAGCACATAATCTTGTTGGTAATATTTTTTATACAAGTTCCCATAAAAGATGTAGCACAAAGAGTCAGATGCTAGTTGAGTCAGCTGCATATGAAGTATTTTTAACTGATAAGGAAAAGTTTTTCTTTCAATTGCACTGTGTGATGGCCTTATGCAACAATTACATAAAAGAAAAGAAGTTTATGAAAATGTAAATAAAACATTTGGTTTTTTGTACCTTAAAAAGATAATGAGAATATGGACAATATACATATTAAAGTCAAAGTATTTCAGAGTGCCTATCATGATGACATCGATGAAGAATTTCCGGATGAATTGGCAGTTCAAAGTTCCTTTATCAGATACCTCAGATCCCAGGCAACAACTTCAAACATTAAAGAAGATGAACATCTGCCACACGTTTCCAAATTTGGATACAGCTCTTAGAATTTTGCTGAGCATGCCGATATCAAACGCATCTAGTGAGCGTTCTTTTTCTGTTCTGAAAACGATCAAAAATCGATTAAGATCGGCATTATCTCAAGAAAAACTCGTTGGGTTGTCAATTTTGTCTATTGAAAAGAATATGACTTCAACACTTGATTTAAAGGAGTAGTTGCAAATTTGCTTTAAAAAAGTGCAGAAAAAAAATCTATGTAAATGTATATAAAAAATCTATCTTAACAGTAAGTAAACAATCTCTTGTAGTAATGTATGTTTTCATTTGTACATTGGTGGGCTTTACTTCCATTTTTTTTTTTGTCATGTTTGAATTGAAAATCAAATTATAACCTAATTTTTAATTCTTCAAAATCGAGCTTTTATTTTATTATTTATGCACCTTACCTTTTTTGTATGAAGTTTTTAAATTTAACAAGATGTAATTTTCATAATTTACTGTTAATGAAAAAAGTTATCAGTGGATACCTTAGTCGTTAATTAAAAGTACATCCCTGGTTATACAATCATGATATCTGAAAATAGTCATAATACTGATAATCAGACAACATATGACATTATAAATCTGAATATATTACTAATAGCACAATTTCATCTATAATTACTAGTAATAGAAGCAGAATACTAACCAAATATTTGTTCCATCCCTAGTTCCTACTGAAGATGGTTGTAATGTCACTATAAAAAATACAGAAAATTTTATTTTTGAAGTCTTTTCTCATCAGCGTATGTGTGATGGTTGAGCATGGTTTTGCTTATTTTGTTACCACTTTTGGTAAAAAAAAAAATTTAACAAAATCCATTGTCACAGTATATCCCAGCATTAGAGCCCTTTGAATCGGGAAAATTTTGCCTTAATCTAGCTATATTATGCTATTTTGTAGCTTGTTCTGGCAACAGTATTGTATGTGTACGATTTGCTGATTGTGCATTTGTTACTATTTACCTATCTGACTCATGATGGGGACCAATTCTGCAGTGTCCTCCGAACTGGGTTCAGCTCACTACTAAGGGCATTTCCAAATTTTCATGAGGACAAGGGTAGAGATGAGTTTAGGCTCAATTTTTGAAGCCCAAACGTGAAATACCTTGTGGAAATTTGAGCCCAAGCCTGGAACTTCAACATAGAAAAGTCAGTTTTCAGCTTCAGTTGCATCTGTCTTATGAACCTGAGCCTGAAAATAATATGAAATATAGAGCCCGTTTAGGCCTGAGCCTATCTTATCTGTAGACAGGGCCCCAAATATGTGCCTCGCTTAGGGCCCCGCAAAAGCATGATCGGGGCCTGCTTGCACCATAAAAATACAACCAATAAAATCTTTAAATTATTAAGGAATTCTCCTTTGTTTATTATGTATTTATAACTTGCATATAAACCGGATGCACCCAGTATTAAATATTTCTTAATATGCGTATAGAGAAAGAAAAAGTTTTTAAGCTATGTTTCAAGATATTAAAAATTAAGAGAAGATAAAGGGAAAAATAAAATTGTTCTGATGTTTTCTTCTGCAATCTCTATTCCAATTTTTTTATTCTAGATTAGTCCCAAAGCGGTTGTTGAAAATTATATTATTGAAGCTAATTAACTGTACATGCCAAATTATAATCATATTTCTGGTTTAAAATGCCTCTTGCTTTTGAGACTAAATAAACTTTTCTTCGGAATTCCCCCTTCCCAAACTTAAGATGTGTGTGTGTTCCCTGCTTTTTCACTCTAATGAACCATACATGCTACAGATATTTGAGAATAAATTAACTTTGACCCCCCTGTATTTGTTAACAAAAGTACATATATTTAAGGTTCAAATTAAATTATAACATTCAATTTTTCGAAATATGTGTACCTTTGTTATGCAAACAAATGTTTTACATAAACTACTTGAGCAAATTAAACTCTATTTTTTATACCCAAATATGTCAGTATGGCTAAATATAGAAGACTTTAAAATGAGGTGATCATCCACGTAATAATCGACCACATTCTTGAGACTCGGGAATTTGTTAATTTGTAAAAATAAATTCATTAAAATCCTGTTTTCTTATGAATAAATACATATAACATAGTAATAAAAGAAATTATCCTTCAAATCAAATACTGTAAGGTAGTGCTTTTCAAACTTTATGAGACCAAGGCCTGGTAAATTCCTTTTTTATAAGATGATGATCCGGTCCCAAAAAATATATTCATAAATAACTTCTTTCCAAACTTTTATTAAATTCATATATTAAACTCTCATAAGCATTAATAATAAACTATGGCACAATCATAAATTTGTATTAGTGCACCTCTATTAGTGCAGATTTTTCTTTCTTCTTTTTTGCTGATTGATTACTGGCATTTTCACCATTTTATTTCATTCAGTTTTAAGAACAGAGGCTGTGTGTTAGTTGTCGCCAAATATGTTACTCAGAGATTCATTACACATTAACTAGATGTTATTTAAATGTAACATCAAACTTTTGTTAACGGATTAGCTTTAAAATGGTACGAACAACTCAGTAGACAGCTACTCATGTGCTACTCGGTGCGGTTACAAATCTCTAACTAACTGGTTACTGTTGACAGTTCTAGCTAATATTACTTTTTCTATCCTCTTGCTATTCGACAAACATAATAATATTGAAAACTAAAATACGCTGCTGAGAAATAAATGTACATTAATAGATTTACAATTATAATAAATTTAGATTTAGAAGTGCATTACTTATTATCATTATGCATTTGATTATTATATTTTTACACCTGATACATGCCGTTCCATTACTCCCCTGCTAGTAACCATGTTACTATACCAAAAAAAAAAATACTGTATATATACCCAGTTTTATGTTCTAACTAAGGAATGTGCCGGCGTCCTGAAAGAGCACTGGTGGTTTTATTCTCCTACCTAATCTTGAGGACTTAGGATTTTCTTCTGTTCTCATCCTATCCACATTCTGTAATTTCAGTATGTTAACTGGAGGAGTTAATACATTGTTTGGCACCTTCAACTTTGGTTCACAATCCTCTGGTGCCAATAGGTATACTAGTTTTAGTTTATCAATTGATATGTTAACCTTCTTACTTTTAATTTGTATTAGAAAGTACTTAGCGTTTCTTTTCAACACTAGAAAAGGTCCCTCATATGCTAGTTCAAGTGCTTTCTTATTAACTCTATCCAGTCTTTATTATTAACTCTATCCAGTCTTAGAAACACATGAGTGCATGATTCTAAGTCCTTATGCATATATACCTTGTTTCTGTAATGGTCTGATATGGTTGGCTTGATCATCTCCGTCTGTTTTTGAAAGTTGCTTGCAAATGTCTGTGGGTTTACTTCCACTTTAGGTCCGTTAAAAAATTCTCCTAGAAGTTTAATGGTTTCCCCATGAATCATTTGGACAATGAAGTGGTTTTTGTCTTCTAGTAATGCTCCCCGCAGTCCCAAGAGCACCGTTGGTAGCGTCTCCGTCCATCGTATGGAATTATGAGCTTTGATTGCTGTTTTCAAAGTCCTGTGCAGGTGTTTGATTACACTGAGGATGGTAAGCTGTCGTGTGTTGTCCTTTGATTCCGCATATTGCTGTCAGGCTTCTAAATACTTCGTATTCGAATTGTGCTCCTTGATTAGTTATCACTTGATAGGGAATACTGAATCTTGTTGTCCAATTTTCATAGAATGCCCTTGCAACGGTTTCTGCCTTGATATCTTCCAAGGGAATCACCTCCATCCAACCATAGAAACGGTTTATACACGTTAAGCAATAAATTTTGCTATTTGATGGTGATAGTGTTCCTATTAATTCTATGTAAATCTTTCATCTGTCGGCTGGTTCTCCCCAAATTGTGATTTTGTATGTCTGGTGATTTTATTCTTCTGGCAATTAATATGGGCCTTAACCCATTTGCCAATAGTTTTCTTGATATCCGTCCAGATAAACCTACATGTCATCTGTTTAACAGTTGATTTAACCCCAGGATGGGCCAAACCATGAATTTGGTGAAAGCAGTACTTTCTGAACGGTTTGGGTACAAATGGTCGTATATTTTCTGTTGAAATATCACACCAAAGTTTTCCCAATGGTAGCGGAAATCGTTTGAACTTTAGTGACAGATTGTTTTTCTGAAGTTGATTAAGCTCTTGATCGTGCGACTGTTCATCCGCAATCTGATCGTAATCTATTTTGTTAATGACTTCAATTCGCCATAACGAATCGGCAACTACACTATCTTTTCCACTAATGTGGTGGATATCCATCGAGAATTGTGAGATGAATTGGAGTTGTCTCACTTGTCTGGGTGCAGCTTTTTCATTCTTCTGTAATAATGCATACACTAAAGGTTTGTGATCGCTAAAAATTGTGAATTTTCTTCTTTCTAGAATATGCTGAAAGTGCTTAACGGAAAGGTATATCCCAAGCAACTCTCTATCATAGGCAGGGCCGTAGCTAGATGCTTGCTACAAGGGGGGGCTTGAAATTAGTTAATGCTTTGTGATGTATTTTATTAATACAGTAAAGTCTGGTGAATCCGTATCACGCTAATCCGAAAATCCGGTTAATCCGAATCACGCTGATCCGAAAATCCTGTTAGAGGATGGATTTTCTTTTGCTCATTATTTCTTACTTTCCTGACGTTATTATGCATCATATCCTTAATGACTGTGTATATTATAAATTGCTTGCAGGATTGTTTCTAGAATATAGGGGAATTGGGGGTCTGAAATGCGTATTATGCACATACATCTTTCTGAAGCTATTTCTGGGAGATTCCGCGTCAATTCGTTGTACACAATTCGTCGCGGAACAATTTGCCGTGGGACAATTCATCGCAACGACAATTCGCCGTATCATACTTACGTTATAATTTCCAATATATTTATTTATTGGGGTTTCTTTGCATATAAATACAGTAGGACCCCAGTAATCTGGCAATATATTTATTTATTGAGGATTTCTTTACTTGTAAATACAGTAGAACCCCGGTAAGCCGAATTTCGCTTATTCGAAATCCCCTACGATACTATGTATTTTAATTATATTTTTCAGTTGCCACTCGTTCAACATTTTAATTGTAAATACAGTTGAACCCCGATAACCCGATCTTCACTTAACCAAAATTACCCATACTATGGGCTGACCGGGGTACTACTGTATAAACAAGGAAACGTTGAACGAGTGTCCTCTTAAAAAATAATTACAAAAAATAGCATTGCAGGATATTTTGGATAAGCGGAATTTGGATTACCGGGGTTCTACTTTATTAACAAATAAAACGTTGAACGAGTGGCCACTTAAACAATAATTACAAAAAATAGTATTGTAGGACGTTTCGGTTAAGCGAGGTTCGCATATCCGGGATTCTACCGTATTTACAAGCCAAGAAACCCCAATAAATAAATATATTATCAGATTACTGGGGTCCTACTGTATATACAAGCAAAGAAACCCCAATAAATAAATAGATTGCAAATTATGACGCGAAGAATTGTGCACGCGACGAAGTGAGGCGACACCTTTTGGGACCCTCCTATTCCCTTATCATATTCAAGTGTCAGTGAAAAAAAATAATAATAATTTTGCATGAACGTCATTCAAAGATCTAACTTAAAATTTAAATTCTACATAATCGAAAAGGAAAAGGAAATAAATAAAGCTTGTGTACGAAATTCATTCAAAGAGCTAAATTAGAATTCTACGTAGTGGGAAAAAAAAAACTTAGAAAAATGCATCCTGTGCACACATTATCCACCGATTCCAAGGCCTCAAATTGTGACGTCATGAAACCTGTTATCGGGCTCGAGCAAGCATAACGACTGACCTGGTGCGGGTCACCGCGAAACGGCAGAGAAGGGCCACAAGCCTGCCCCGAAACCAGAGCGCACAGAACGCCATCCATCTCGGAATGGAATGAAGAACGCCCGCACGAGCCTAGAACCGAAAACCGGTCCGAGGGGGACGGCGGAGTCAAGTCCCAGAATAACGGGCACTAAAATTAATCCATCCCAATCTAGGGGCCTGGCCACTGTCCCATACACTCCCCTAAAGTCTAGAGCCCCACCTAGAATTGTAATAATCCGGGAATTTTGGACACATTGGAAACTTTGGGCATAGAAACCAAGATAGCTAGAATAAAGGAGGTAGTCCCGTCCACACCTTTCTTCCTATTGGTTGATTGTGTCCAATCGACCAATAGGAAGAAAGGTAAGGACGGGACTACCTCCTGTATTCTAGCTATCTTGGTTTCTTCTAGGGATGGCAAATTTTGAAATATATCGATATATAATATTTCACAATCTATGTATATAGAAGAAAAAAAAATGTCGGACATATCGACAAATGTTCAAATACATCGAAGCTTTTTAGTGCTGCTAACAAGTAGTGTCAATTTAGCAATATTTTATCAAGATATGGCTAACAGGGTGTTAAGATCTAGCTAAAAAATATGACTAAATTTCTGCTTTCATGGCTGAGTTTGTTTTTTTTCTTTTAATTACGCAAATTAATGTTTGTGTCTAAAGCTCTTTGTATCTGGAGAATGATTAAATTATTAGATATTTATTAGTTACTATTATAAAATGTCAGTTAATAAATCAAGGGCAACTAAATGTACTCTCACTGCTATATTGTCCATCCAAAATCACAATTACTTTGGCATTGTTTATTTATTAATGAGAAATCAAATTTATTTTGTATTTTTTCCTGTTACTAGAAAAAAAAACGAACTTTCCGATTATTACGATTAATTTATGAGGCTAACGTGAATAAAATAGCTATATTTAGCTTCTTTTTTTTTTTTAATAGCAATTTGCTAATTGTAAATTCAAATCAGCTTCGAAGAGAACTTTAAGACAAATGGGCCAGGATTTGACACCATGCATTCAAAAGTTAATAGATTTGTAGCTAATGAGTAAACTCATCTATTATAACGTACGGTGAAAATCGGTTATAACGACCTTCAAGGGACTGTGCAAATTCAGTTGTTATAAACGATATCTTTTTAAAATCATAGTAGCCTATAGTATAATACACTCTAAGAGTTTTATAAATTATTTTGATAGTAGAAAGTATTAAACTTTTTGGTTTCAAAATTAAATAAAAATATACTTAATTATAATGAATTTAATTTCCGTTTATATTATGTTATAGCCACACTAAGTACATAGTACTTTCTTAGTTTTTTAAATTGAAAAAATTGTAGAAAATACTACTAAAGTATATAATGTAGAAAACAAATGTAATAAATAGTATTTATTATATTATACTAATGACTTCAGAACAGTGCCGGTTTAAGAGTTTTGTGGGCTCTACACTGAAAAAATAGAATGGGCCCTTTAAGAATATGACCCTCGTGATATTCAATTAATAAATCACTTTTTAAGTTCACTATCTTTAATATTCAGGTTTAGCAGTAATAAAAATTTCTCGGATATTTGTAAATAAACAAGATTAGAATAACACTTAAATTTTGATTGTTTGTGGTTTTACGGCTCAAGGACTACAATGGTCATGCTTCGACGGGACCTACTGTTTTCCGAGGAATCCGAACCTCTTAAGGCCTAGGGAATCGAACCCCGGACTACAGGGTGCAGTGCGATCTTTTATATGATCTCTGAGTACGCGTTCTTTGCACTTAAATTTTGATAAATTTAAATTTTAATAACTAACCCATGTGGTTCTACTTTATGACTTTCAAGTCGCGTCGTTATATCCGATACGAATTTCCCTACTTAAAATCTACTTAGACTACAAAATCGCCGTCGTTATATACGATGTCGTTATAACCGATATATTTAGTATGGAGTAGAATAGCAAACCAAACTTCTTGTAAAAATTCCGTCGTTATATGCGATTGGTCGTTATAAACGATTTTCACTGTATATATATTATGATTCTTAAAACGGGAAAATTTTCTGAAAAGTTTAAAATCGCCAAAATAATACCAATTGATAAATCGGGGCCTCGTATCAATGTAAACAACTACAGACCCATCACATGCACACTTTAAAATTAATACGTATATTAGAAAGTAATTATATTTATTTTGTACAAATTAAAAATACATCCTCTTTCTGTCACGTCTAGGACAATGAATAATTATTTGCCCCGAGGTGGCGCAGTGTGGTAACGCGTTCGCCTAGTGCGCCGCTAATCCGGGTTCGACTCCCAGCAGTGCAAAGAACGCTTACTCAGAGATCTCATAAAGATCGCACTGCTCACTGTAGTCCGGGGTTTGGTTCCCTAGGCCTTAAGAGGTTCGGATTCCTCGGAAAACAGTAGGTCCCGGCGCAGCATGACCACTGTAGTCTTTGAGCCGTAAAACCAAAAAGAAAGCGAAAGTGAATAATTATTTATTACACTCGATATTAAGTTCTTTTTTCAAAATATCACGATTTTTATGCCAGAATAAATATCTATTCTTGTACTTCTCGCATATAATTGGTCAGTTACAATGTTTCTTCATATTTAAAACAATTTGTTTAAATTGGGCAAATATGCACACATCCCTTTTGATAATACAGTAAAACCTGTGTAAGTTGTGGGCACCCAAGGTTCTCTCTAGACGTATTTAACTTAATACAGTCCATGTTGGACACTTCCTAATTGCTATGAAGGAGTTTGCTTTGGTTCCACCAAACTGTGTCCAACTTACATAATTGTCCAACATATAGAGATGTTCAACTTGATAAGTTTTACTGAGTTATTTTGAAAAGTTTGGATTATCACTTCAAATTATTGAGATACCGATTTCCTTGACAAAAATATTTTATTTGAAATCTTAGCTTACACATGATATTAGTTTGAAATTTTTTAATTGATTTTAAAAATGTAATGGTCACTTTCCGGTTTTCGCGTGGAATGCTCTCAAAAGTATTCTATTCTATAGACCAAAGAAATTTCTAAATTATGTAAACTCATGTTCGAACGAATAAATCTCTAAACACACATACTGATATTATCGAACTTCAAACACATTCACATAATCGTAACACATTGAAACAAGATTACGAAACTTCCTGTTACACATTTTTGCATGTATAAATATAATGTTCAAGAACATAAATGCTATTTGGTGAAGATACTGGAACAGTCTCCCAAGCCGCATTAAAGAAATAACATCACAAGAGTTATTTAAAATATCATGGTGAGCCTTGTTGATGTTTGAGAGCTGAGATGCAGTAATCACAGTTTTTTCGTTTTTTCTCTTTTATCACACAAACATAAATGCAGATTTTGATGCATATTTTAAATAATGTATGATCGGATAAATGAATGCATTAAGATAAAAAATGTACAATTATACTATGTGAATTCTGAGGGTTAAGAAACAGTCAGGCTGCAATTACAAGTTTTCCCCCAGGTCCATGTCAGGTTGTAGTGCATAATTTGACTAAATAAAATTTTTTTGATTTGACTGAAATAAATATTCCTGAAGTTATATAGTTTATACTATATTTTACAGATGAAAAATTAAAGTTTCAGAATAGCTATAATCTACAGCACTCACATAGTGGCATGTAATTATGCATTTAATGCTAAACACATTATGACGAAAAATTACAATTAAAAAACTAAGACTTTTGCCCGTTCTATAATTAGCGATTCGATTGTTAAATCAAAATTTGAAAAATGTTTGAAGAATATCACAATATGAAAAAGTCAATTAAAAAAATGAACTTTGGCCATTTTTTTTATTTAAAAACATTTTTTAAACAGAAGTATGGTGTCATATTAATTATCTGTTATATTCAATAATGAAACATAGGCATTGATTTCAAATTTCAAGTACTGTTTATTTAGATAGTGATAGAAACAAACAATAGCAAAGTCATTAACCCCTTAAGAGTTTTGCCCATACACCGTATGGACCTCGTTTGCAATGTTTGGAACAATTTGGGGAGAAAAAAAACTGTTAAGGGGTTGGGAAATTGGATGTTAAAGGTTTTTGTCCAGGAATCACCCCATGTCACACTATCCAGTATTCCTTGGGTATGGAATTTAAAAATATTAATTTGGACAGTCTTTTAGGATTCAACCTATTTCGCTCCAAAGATGCAGTGGCCTCAGCTTTGGAAAAAAGCCTTTCACAAGGTACTATGATGGCTGGTACAGTGAAATATTTGGCAGCCAATTTATACAAATTCGGATATATGTGCCTTAAGTTTGTCCTTGGACAGTCTGACTAAAGACATCTGTAAAAATAGCCCAAGTTCGTCTTCAGATTTTCGTTTTTTTGTTTCGTTCACTACACTTTTATGGTGAGTCCATAAATCCAAGACTGGCTCTGGCTCAATCATTGTACTATCAGAATCTAAGCTGTCATCAAGCTGATTAGGCTTTATGGCAGCCCTCACATTTTCATAAAGGGCAATGCTTGCAACAGAATCCTTAAAATAGATATTTTTAAATCTAGGATCTAATAAAGCAGCAGAAGCCATTAAAAAATTCTGCTCATTTTCAGCAAACCGTTTCTCAATCTCCAATAAAAGATTTTTCTTTAAAATTGCACCAACCGTGGAAACAACATCCAAACTTGAGTAAAAACTTAATAAACGCTGCACAGCAGGGATCACTTTACTTGACGTTGTGTACTTTTGGCCACTGAACTCTACAGTAATTTTTTCTATTGGTTCTAGAATTGTAATAATTTCTTTCACTATTTCAATTTTAGAAGCATAAACTATGGCAGGTGAATCAATTACAGAAAAGATTACATGCCTTACAGAAGGCAGAAGTTCCAGAAATCTACGCAGCATGTAAAACGTGGAATTCCACCTAGTTTTTGCATCTAATATTAAATGTTTAATCTTGCCTTCAGGAATTCCATCTCTTACATAGAACTTCTGTAATTCATCGCTTACCCTTGTACTATTTTTCACCCATATTACGATGGATCTAACTTTTTGAATTAGATCCCACAAGCTTTCAGAATTTTTAAGATACTTCTCACATACGAGATTTATTGTGTGGGCAAAACATGGAATGTGCTGATCTCCACCGAATGCTTCGTGCATGGCCTTCACTATATTAGGAGCATTATCCGTAATCACTCCGATTACTTTTTCCAGAAGAATTTTCCATTGATCTAAAAGGCAACCTAATTGCTCTGTTATGGAAGTTGCTGTATGGGATTCGTTGAGTTGAATAACACCTAAACAACAAGAAGTAAGTTTTTGCTCTTTTATAAAGTGCACAGTAAGTCCTAAAACTCCTCATTTGGTAATCAGACCATGTATCTGTTGTTAATGATACATGTTTAGTACCATTTAATATATTCTTAAATACTCTGCTTATAGTTCCAAATTTTCTATATATGACGGCTTTTATGCTGTTTCTAGCTGGCACTTTATATTTTGGGCATATTGTCCTCATTAGCTTTAAAAATCCTCTTCCTTCAACCGTCGAAAACGGCTGGTTGTCAGTGCAAATATATTTCACTACAGCACTTGTAATTTTGATGTTCTATGATCCTCCATCTGAAAAAACAAATTAAAATTTTATAAAAAAAAATAAATGTTAGTATTACGAAAGATTTACTTCAACCTTCGCAGATGTGCTTAAATTTTTACCAGTTACCTTGGCGGGCAGAACAATATTTTTGCTACTCATTTGCAAAATCTCTTACCAGCCAGTTTAAAATTTTTTCCATAAAAAATTAGCAAGTACTGCCATTTCATTATTTATTCTTGAGGTTAATATGTAAAAAAATGTGTCTTTTACCATATTCTTTGGCTGATTTCGTAACAAATATAAACTAAAAATAATTAGAAAGAAAAATGAAAAAGAAAAGAATTCTACGTTGACAAATAGCAAATAACTTTAACATTAAATTGTATGTAGATACAAATTGAACAACAACCAATTCGAAATAATTATTATATAAATTTTTAAATGCACATTGCTTGAAATTCAAATGTTGCAGATTCACTGTTTTGGTATTGGAGCAATAATATATGCAATTTCGTTTAAAGTTGAGAAAATCAGCATTGTAAGTAAATAATTTTATTTGAATGGCAAAATTAAAAGAATTTTATAACTCCATTATGATGATATTTTACAAATTTTCTTCGCTCAAGATTTCAAATTCACCTAAATTAATTTTGAGAATGAAAAAACA
>QLNU02015360.1:149917931-149962965 GCA_006491805.2 Dysdera silvatica | reverse complement strand
CTGTATATTATGTCCTTTTTCACCAAAGCGAAGCTGCGCCACCGAAACTAACGCTGTGCTCTAGAAATGTAGGGAAGAATTTTTTGTGATGCAATTCCGCTCCCATAATGTGCACAGAGTAGCTAAGAATCGTCTAGACCAGTGGTTCCCAACTGGTGGACCGTGGTCCACTAAGGAGTCCCAAATGGTCCCTGCGAGACATGTCGTTTATTTAAAAAAGATTATTGAAAAAAAAAATACTTATAAAAATATTATTATTATTAAATATTAAAATTAAATATAAAAATGAAACTCATAGTATATTTTTAGTATTTTGTCCCTCTCCGACGTAATTTTATTTAAGTAGTCTGGACGATTTAAGACGACTATAGTACGGCCTTTATCAGCTGGCAGCATGACAAGGTCCTTGTCGTTCCGTAGCTCCCGGAGGGCAACCCTTTGCATAGGCGTTAGGTTGTCCTCAGGAAGTTTTGGACGCCGAAGGAGTCCTGCCACTCTGCAGCGGATATCAGCTGCAACGCGTTCGTCAGTGTGAGTATTTTGTAGAGCATTTTCTATGGAAGCGAGAATCTGTGGTGTAGGAATTTTAAGTGGAGCAGGTGAGAAATTTAGGCCGAGTGATAGTACGAATTGCTGTTGTGGTGTGAGATTTTTATTTGAAAGATTTAGTATCCAGTTTTTTGTAAGGAGTTTTGACTGTTTTGAAATAGAAGGTCTAAGGTTGTTAAGTTTACGTGAATGAGTAAGACGAATATGTTCTTGGATTTTAGATTCTTGTGAGCGAGTAGCGGATTTAACTAGGAGCATGGTAAGAAAATCAAGTTTAGTATTTAGAAGGGAAGTAAGAAAGGATATTTTATTTTGAAGCTGAGCGAGTACGCGGTGACAGAGAGAAATTCTAGCGGAAAGAAATTTAAGACTTATGTTATGCGCGATGCGATGTCCAAAGGCTGAATTTACAAGAGGTTTAACTTTAAGTTTGAAAGGGATAAGAAATTCCTTTTTACAGGTGTGATTAAAGTGAAGATGTTCTTTAAAACGGATAACTTTAATGTGTGTTTTGATGTATTTATGGACAATTTGAAGAGTTTCCCGACCACAGTGTAAACAAATAAAATTAAACATGGTGAAGTTAAGCGCGAGTGAAGTTTAAGTATTTAAGAGTGAGTATAGTTAAGTGTGAGTTAAGCGCGAGTGAAATTTAAGTGTGAGTGAAGTTAAGTGTAAGTGAAATTTAAGAGTGAGTTAAATTTAAAAAAAGTGAGTGAAATTTAAGTGTGAGTGAAGTTAAGTGCACGTATAAGTGAATGCATGAAAGTAGTTTTCCAAAGTGCTTTTAGGCCAGGTGACATTTGCTTCCAACAAGTGTAATAGCAACCTTGCCTTCGAACTTTTTAGGGTTCAGCATGAAGATCGACACCGCGAATACTATGGAAGGAGTACAATGCACAGTACCGTTTGGAATAAATGAATACTTACTAAGGATCTCCGGCTGGATGATCCGTTACCACAGTCCAGAAACTGGAACGCAAAAAACCTGAAAGAGAGGATGAAGTGGAACTTCACCCGTGGTTAGTAAAATAGAAATAAAATACAGGGTACCAGGGAGGAAATTACATAAAAAGGTTAAACACTGGTAAAATAGCAATGAAAAAGATCACTCAAGCTTTCGGACGCATCAGCAGCAGTCCTTCATCAGGAGTAATGACGATGTTAGGCCGTACTACAGTCGTCTTAAATCGTCCAGACTACTTACATAAAGTCTCTACACTCTTATCTGATACAAATACATACACCCACATCACAAAAGACCCTACACAAACAATTCAATCCAAAATGAACTCTCTCCTTCTAAAACTCTATAAATCTAAAAAACTTACATTTAATCTCTACGACTCTTTAAAATGCACTTCCGGCCGCTTACCATCCTTCTACGGATTACCTAAAATTCATAAACAAAATATTCCTCTTAAAACTATAGTTAGTTTTTGCAGCTCTCCTACATATAACCTATCACAACACCTCTCACGTCTACTCTCTCCTATAATCGGTAATAACGACTACACTGTTTCTACTAGCCAATCCTTCTGCACCTCTTTAAATAACCTACAACTTGACGACGACGACCTTATGGTCTCATTCGATGTAATTTCTCTCTTCACTTGCATTCCCACATCACTTGCAATCGACACCGCACTTACACGCCTCCAAAATGACACAACACTACATGAACGCACTTCACTAACACCTCACGACATCTGCACATTGTTGAAATTTTGTCTGGACTCTGCTGTGTTCTCCTCAAATGGTTCTATCTATAGACAAGTTTTTGGCACTGCCATGGGATCTCCGGTCTCAAGTGTTGTAGCTAACTTGGTTATGGAGTCATTTGAGGAAACTGCTTTATCTTCACCGAATTTTAACATTAAATTCTGGAAAAGATACGTCGACGACACGTTTGTTGTACTTAAAACTAATACACTCCAAAGCTTCTTCCATTACCTTAATAACTTAAACTCACATATAAAATTCACATACGAAACAGAACAGAACAATAAACTCCCTTTCCTAGACGTTCTTGTACACAGATCTCACGATAACTCAATCTTCACCTCAGTTTACCGTAAACCCACACATACAGACAGATATCTCGATTTTAAATCGCATCATCCAACATGCCACAAAGCTTCCGTTGTTAAAACATTAAGTCTTAGAGCGAATTCTCACTGCAGTAATGAAACACTTTCAAACACAGAAACAAAACACATACACACGGCACTTAAAAATAATGGATACCCTAAACGATTCATTCTCAGAAACTGTAGACCCAATAGTACATCTTTAAACAATACATCTCACACCCGCATATCTATTCCATATATTCACGGCATTTCCGAAACAATCTCTCGCATCCTTAAAGAGGCAAATATCAAAACATTCTATTCCCCTGTCACAACACTTCGCAAACAACTTACAAAAGTTAAAGACCCAGTTCCACCAGAAGATCTCACAGGCGCCATATACCAAATACCATGCAAAGACTGCAACAAACATTACATAGGACAAACAAAAAGAATGATCAAAACAAGAAAAAAAGAACACAAACAAGCACTCGCGAAAGGAGACATAGCCTCACGTCTGGCAGAACACGCTTTACAACACGGACACGAACCCGACTGGGACTCAACAAAAATACTACACCGTCACATCACAAACAAGAATAGTAGACTCTTCTTAGAATCTTGGGAAACTTACAAACTACACGGGAAAGCCATTAATACATCACAACCACTTCCAGAAACTTATAAACAACTCTTACTCTGAAATGTATGAGACATCCCCAAATTAGGTAACCCGCAGTGTGGGTTTCTCATTGGTCCCTATTGGGGTTCTTCCATGATTCTATTGGAGGCCTCCCATTGGTTCTCATTGGGTTTTCCCATTCTGCGGGACTACTCTGATGAAGGGTTTTCCAGAAATTTCAAGTATAAAAAAGAGACAGAAACATAACATCGTCATTACTCCTGATGAAGGACTGCTGCTGATGCGTCCGAAAGCTTGAGTGATCTTTTTCATTGCTATTTTACCAGTGTTTAACCTTTTTATGTAATGAAATAAGGATTTTTCACAACCAGAAAGCAATATATCAGCAGCCAGACATATTTATTGCTACGTTATCGCCAAATTATGGTGTTCCGGTTAATAGGTAAGCATTGTCCGAAATGGACTCTCGTGATGGGAAGAGCGGATCAAGTGCCTTCATTTGGCATTCGGACAATACCCAATGGCATGGGTGGATGCGAAAGGGGGTGGGGGGAAATACGGGCTAAGTAAAGACTAGAAGAAGATTGATTTCTTTCGTAAAATAAAGAAATGTTATGTAGTGAACTGTATTGCCCTAGAAGCCCTATGCTGGGTGCGCCCATGACCCTTCATAGTATATTAAGGAAGTACTTACTTGGAAAAAATCCGATTGCAGTCTTTGTTTTTTTGATGCACGATCTTCAGTGCTGCTCTTTGGCTTCCAAGAATGAGCCTCCGTTTCTCCATTATAAATAATCGGATGTTTTTGCTTCAAGTGGGCAACCAAATTTGTCGCATTACCGGATGTTTTTAATAGTTTTCCGCTAATTCGCATTTTTCAGTGAAATTGTCTTTTTCAGGTCAAGAAAAATATTTCCATACGAAACTTTTACTTTTAGGTGCCATTTTTGAACTTACACGTTGGCTACTACACCAACACACTTAATTGAAATAACTTATTTCAAGGAATGCTTATCAACTAATTGTTCATTCTTAAAATTATAACGCAAATTCATTAAAAAAAAATTAGACCAAAATGCAGCGGAGAATACGTGCTTAGCACAGAATAAGCCAGGAGGAGCGGAGAAAGAAATGGACAGGAAATCTGAAATATATCGATTGTCAAAACGATATATCGAAGGAAATTTTTCGATGTAAATATATCGATATATTAATAAATTTATCGATATATTTTTGCCATCCCTAGTTTCTTCCCATCAAAGTTTCCAATGTGTCCAAAATTCCCGGGTTTTTTACAACTCTAGCCCCATTACAGGCGACACAGTCGCACGGGTAGGAACCAAGTATCGCCAGACCTGGAACGAAGCGAAAAGACATCCGCAGGCCACCAGAGTTGAAGCATCGGACTTGTGATTTCTACATTGTTTGGGTAAAAGCAGTTAATGAGTCAACGAAATAAATGATTTTCATTGAAAATGCTCCAACCATTTTATCACTGTTGGATGATTTTTTTTTTTCCACAGCTGTTTATTAATGGGCACATCGGAACTTAGTTTTTAGTTTATATTATTATTATTATTACTATTATTATATATATTATATGATCTGTGATTGTGAAAATGCAAGTCTCCACGAGAAATACGCCCTCGGCTTTTTTAAAGTTTATGATGCTTTCGTTTAAATTCTGTGGCAATAACTTACTTGACGCGTTTTCGTACGTCAGCTGAGAGCATAGATCCTAAGATTGAAATTTGGTTTGTTGGCACTCTCGGTCTATCGACAAACATAAAAATTCGAAAATGCAGCAGACTTTTGATGTCTCGTTCCTTGTGCAAGTGTTTAATCCCTTATATGCCCTTCCAATAATTGCTGTTATATTATGTGCTTTTCTAGTTTATGCATTTGGATTCAAAAAACCCGTTCAGCCCCCAAGCTTCGATGAGCTGCTAGAAGTCGGAAAAAAACCGACCAAAAAACGCAAAGTTAAAGATAGCCAAAAGGTATACTAACCAGTATGTTTTTACAAGTTTTAATTCAATTTAGCGGAATTTGTTAGTGTGAGAGACTATTAACGAATGTTTTAGTACATCGATATTTTTAATTCGTTAGAGTAAATTTGAAAAGTTCGGAATTTCATTACTTCACGTTCTTTTCATCGGATTAAGAAAAATAAATATTTTGTAACTAACAGTAATCAAAATTCTTTTAATGAAAGTTACTTGGAGTAACTTACAAAATTGGAGTTTGCGATTTTATAATCTACCAGTACGTAATAATGTGCTTTGGTAATTCGAGAAGCATGACATGATAGTAATTTTGAATGTGTGTTTCAAACCTATTAAATTTATTAATAATCTACTATTTAAAACAAACTTATTTTTTAAAGTCATGAACATATGCATGTGTATGACATGATTTGTACATCACAGTAAATACATACAGTCGAACTTCTATGAGTTGAATTTTTCCGTAACTCCGACAAATGTTACGATTTCTGTAAAAATGTAAAAGTTTAAATATATTTTTTATTCTGTAAGTCGAATTTCTATAACTGGAAGTTTTCTCTTATCTCGAGGTCTTTATGTTGTTAACACGTTCGCTGCCGGTCATGTGAGGCTGTGTTGATAGTTAGTGCCTTGCATCACGTGCTGGCGTGGGATCAGCAGTCAATGTGTTAAGTGCAGATTTACGTCCTGTAACTTAAATTCTTGTATGGGAAAGTTTCTTTCAAAATGCTATACTTTCGTTCACTGCCGAATATCGTGCAAAATATAAAACTTGATTGACATTGGAAAAATCCCTAATAATAATGCATAAATTGTAGTTCCTTTCATTGGCAAATGCATACGATTGATTAGGGATAACACCTATAGTCATTCGATTGGTTGACTAGAATTCTAAAACAGTGTAGTTTGTCATCTTCCTAGAGCTCTGTTTATGTGAATTACCATCATGGTATGAGCCAACGTGTCAGGAACTGAAAAGTTGTCCCTGTTAATGATAAGCACAATTAAAAATCCAAGGTCTTTTGCAAATAAAAAATGTTACTTATAAAGTACGAGAATAATGAAAAGGCCCAAATAACCTTGTATGAATCATGGGTTGTGAAGTGGAAAGAAAATTTTACAAAAAAAGGAAGAAAAAGTTGCAATGGTTGGTAATTGTCCCGCTCACCCAAAGGTTTCTGCCTCCAAATGCAACATGAGATCTTCAGCTCATGGATCAAGCTATCAAAAACATTTTGAAACACTTCTATGGAAAAAGCATTATTTTAAAACTTATCTCTTCTTTAGATGATGAACGCAGTAACTCAAGGTAATATTTTCAGACTGTATGTGAAATATTCAGTATGCATGGGAAAGTGCAAAACCATCAAATATTGTTCATAACTCCAGAAAAGCTGACTTCAACCACGGGAAACTTTCGAAGAGTGTAAAATTTCATGAAATACTGATTGTGCTATTTCAACTCCACATTAGTGAAATTTTTTGACGCTTGAATTGAAAATGCCAGATGAAATAACTTAAAAAGCAACTTTGATATTGATGCCAATTTCAAAGCATCCTATGAATGGCGATATTTTTCAGTTCAGAAGATACCTGTTGATGATGACGACGAGATACAGAGTTCACTTCCAGTCCCTACTTTTAAGTACACCTTTTCTGCAGTTGAGACATTCAAATCCTTTGCTGAATCCCACAAATCAATGCTTGAAAACATTTTTAAAACTATCGCTGATTTAAAGGCTTACATTCTGAATGAGAATGCTTTATCGAAACGACAAGAAACAATTAAAATTTTTAATGAAATATAATTTTTAAGGGTATATACATGCTAAACTTCTTTTAATCACAGTTTATAGCAATTGCAATATTCTGTATGATTTTTAAACATATTGATTTCATGTGTAATAATAAAATATTATTCTATAACTCAGTTTTGCCTTATTCCTGTGGAGGTTTGACATATGGAAGTTCGACTGCACTTTTTTCCAATTCTCGGAGGGATGTAAGATTAAGTGTGGAGGATATTGAATGAAAGGTACATGTTTCTGTAATCTCTGAAGGTTCATGATATTTGATTTAGTGTTTGGGGAGGTTTTTATACTTTCCATTTACGTTGAATTTGTTTGAATTTTGATTTCATTCTGATTTACTATTTCAAGGGAAAGCAGCAGAATGGTAAGATTCCTTCTCATGTGACGAAAACATCTGAGAATGGTGGAATGTCTGGTAAGAAGAAACATGAGAAGCCATTGGTGAAGTCTGATGAAAAGGTACCTTTTATGGCTATTATAATTTCAGAACAATACATTCTAGATGAATTAATATGTTATATTACAAAGCAAGTATGGTTAATCTTTCAAAGTGATTAAAGTCTGAACGTAAATTGCATTTCTTCGCACGTTATGATTGTATCATACCTGCCAACTTGTGCGGTTTAGCCATACAGTATACTAATTTTGGCTGAATTATAAAATTATGCTAATAATTGATGCTTTTGTTTTTTGTGTGTGAGTGTGTGTGAAATAATTTTTTTTGTCAGCAACAAAGTAACCTTCAGATCCAATGCATGTATTTTTATGGCAAGAGGGAGGAGTGGTAGGATTTCGTGGTGGAGGAGAAGCATCCGATGCTAACATGCTTTATGGGAAATTATCTTGACTTTAATTTTCTGTTCATAGTATCCATATTTGTCAGTACTCTGTGCATAATAAAGGGAAAACATGTGCCCCATTCAAGTCTGGGTAAGTTTCACCTCAAGTATACATTTAACATGATCAGGGCTTAATTTCTAACAAAAAAAAAGTGAAGGAGCCCTAGCATATTCGTATTTTGTACCCGCTTTTGGCGAAGCCACACCCACTTCTGGTCTGATGATGTCATGCGAGTTTAGTGCGCATGCTCCAGGACGTCACGAAATTCTACGTACCCTCTTTGGGAGAGTTCAAGTATTACGTAAGCATCTTTGGTGGGGGAGCAGGGTTGCTGTTGTGTTTATTTTCCTATGTTAGCCAATGTTAATTTTTGCTTACCAGGGGAGGGGGCAGTGGGTATAAAATGGCTAAAATATTTTTACATAACACTTGAAATTACCCTTTCCTGTGAATAATAACATTACCCCATGTGCCACAAACAATATCCAATTGCGTTAGTCGAAACAAGTTAGAAACATCATCCGACTTCTTAAAAATAGGATCCTTAGTTAGAAAACAAGTTAGAGTATCCAATATCTGTGAACAATTTGAGCCCATGAGCAACATTCTAGCAGCAAAATTTAAGTTAAAATTCTGCGTGCAGTCTCTTGCCATGTAATATTCAATTTGTAAATCATATTTAATATTTTGTAAAATTAAGAAAAATATTTGACATTTAAAATTATTTTAATCACGTTATATATACATAGAGGGTTTGTTATTGTTGATCAAAAAATTTTTTAATTAGATTTATATTTACTGAGAAAACTAAAGTTAAAACTGTTATAAATTTCATTATTTTTGGAACTTTAAAAGTCCTATGTCCCCATTCATTATTTTTTCAATATTTATTTTCCCCCAAATTTATTACTTTTTCATGTATTCTTCCCATTATTGCAATGCAAATTTTCTTACAATTATTTCTAAAAATATATTCTATTTACACCATTCAAGATGTAGTTCTATAACATGAACCATTACTTTTTCCAGTTACTATTTTATATTTGAATACATACTATTGTGTTTTACATCCTATTTCTTCATATGTGCTTGTAACTTCAGTGACAGTTCTGTGTTCTTCTGTTGAGTAATGTTGTATGTTCTCCCAGTAGCAGTGGTGAAGTCACATGGTGTCAGTAAAATTTTGGATAATCTGAAAATTCAATTTTGAATGTAAAGGTAGAAAGAAATCACATTTACCTAAAAACATAGGTAATTGCATACTACTGAACTATTATATTAACACCTTGGGTACAGATTTGAAAAAATTCTTGTGTTTGGAACGGATTTAATTTGCTGATTCACACTGGAAGAAACGTCCTCTTACAACTGATGCCAATCACTCTTGCCATGAACAAGAATGTACATGTTTAATTTTGTCCTAGTTTGAATGGCGAATTAGACTCGTCATCCATAACTTAACATCCGTAACAAAACAAGTGCATGATGAGTCTCAGTCGTCAAATGTACCCAAGGGGTTAACACTTTATCTACCGCTTGTAACTGAAATGAATACATAGAAAAGATCGAATGATTCGAGTGCAGCTTATATGGGTTCTTCAAAAATAACAGCGGTATTTCGCAAAAAGACATTTGTGCCAATTAATAGGCTTCCAGGCTGCAAATGCTGGCAATCAAAAGACCAATTAATAGGTTACCGGTCATTAAGCGTTGTTGCAAAATAGCCTATTAATAGGCTTACTGTAGGTAAAGTGGTAATAGTAAAAAAAAGTTACAATGCATGTCTGAATGTTGGATACTAGTTTTTGTTATTATGGAAATAGTTATCTTTGAGCTATTTTGTTCCAAAGCTCTCAGCCACAATGTTCCTGTATTGTTTAATTAAACACATGTCTGTCCCAAGACTTCTTCCTTTTTTCAATAAAGTACGAAACAATTTGCAGTAACAAATTCTTATTGAAGGCAGGCTGCTTAAGTGTAAATTCTTTATTTTTCTGAACAATAAAAAATAGAGAATTCCTTGAACTAAAACCTTGAAGAAAAAGAAAATGAACACATATGTGAAAGGAAGTTAATATACAACTACCCTAGTCTGTTCTGCTTCACCTCTTCGAAGGTCTGAACCTGATGACTTAAATTTGAGATTTTCAGGATCAGAGATAGTTCTAATGTCCTCCCAAACAGATCTGTTTCAGATGGCCAGTTCTGGTAGCTTATGTATCGCAGCTGGCCTGGCCTACAATTTCTAGTCTGATGTTTTGTTAAGTGCTTTTATGAGCGAGTGATTATGTCACACTTTGAAACAAGACTTAGAATCCACAGTTGTATCAAGATTCTCTGAAGATCCCAGGGAGGGGAAAGAGGATGATTATGACTAGCCAAGAGAGAGAGAAAAACATATTTATACGCTCTTCATTGATTCCTCTCTTAAAGCTAGAATATACTAGAAAGCAAATGTGAATTTTTTTACCGAAAACGGCAGACCGTTTTGGTTAAGAGAAGTTCGATTAATTGGGGTTTTACTGTTGTTTGAAATAAGAAAAGAAAAAAGGCTGAACAAACTCAAATAATGAAAACTTTCATGTATGAATTTGTTTAATAAGTAAATCATTTAGAAATAGGTTCTAGTTCAGTAATTTTCTCATGTATATTAGTGTGTTGGAATTCTCGTAAAGAACATCTGTCATGGTTCATAGATACACAACTTTAAACTAGAAATCTTTTCTAGATATCTTTTAGTCTTAGGACACAAAACTCAGTAAACTGTATGAAATACTATGTTGTAAATTCGATCTGAGGTAAATCTTTTAATATTGTGAGAGAAATTTTTGCAGTAAAATTGTGTGCAGTCTCTTGAATCATCACTTCCATTTTTTTTTTAATTATAGAATGTGTCAAAGAAAATTACTGTTGTAGAAAAGAAAAAGAAGCAAAACTCCAATCAACCTCCAATACCGATTGTAGAAGACACTGATGGTATGAATAAATGCTTCTTTATATGGATTGAATGTTTTATAATGTGATCTAAGGGTTGGAACACCATTAGATTAAATTATAAGGAAAACTGAAAGTAAGTGTATGATATGCTTATGGAAAGAGTTTTTTTAAACATATGAAAATTGTTAGAAATGCCTGAATATTATTATAATAATCATGAAGTAGCTAACACCATCTGAAAATACTGTAAAATTGGTGTGATATACTTATAATTATATATCTCTGAATATAAACTTTTCAGCAATATTGGGAGGATGGAGGGGTCTTGAAATTTGTAAGAATGTAAAATGTACAAAAATCTTTTTAGTTATAAAATTACTGTAATCAAAACTAACCTGTAAGTTTATATATTAATGAAGTGTAGCTATTAAAGATGGTTTTGATGTGTGTGTGTACGGACACAGTGGACTCCACAAACTCATTCAGACCCCAAGAAAAGTTAATACAATTGAAAGATCGTAAATAGGAAATAACATTGGTCTTCTGAAATACTGTGAGGTTAACACAATAGTTCATAAAAACGGGAGTCCATTGTTTATATATGCAGTGTAATCCCCGATATTGTTTTTCTTAAGATCATCAAAAAACGATGAATGATATGCAAATGTCATTTTAATTAATTTATTTTAGTTTGGGACATGGCAGAGGGAAAGGAAGATACCCTTTAGTGATGACCCATTCTTCAAACGTGCTGTTAATCTAAGTTCAGTTCTCAGCAATTTAAAAAAAAAAATAGTTAACAGCCTGTCACTGTAGTCAAGGTGGTGGATTCCTCGAAAAAATATAGGTCCACTCTCATATGGTGGCATAGTAGTAGCACTCTTGTCTATCATGGCATTAACTCGGGTTCGACTGTCAGTGGTATCATGGAATACATGTTATTCTTCTGCCCAGCGTAATCTGAGATTTAGATCCCTTGGGAAACTAAGTTAAATATAGCACAGTAAAACCTCCCTACAACGATGTCCGATATATCCCTCTACAACGATAATTTTTCTCGGTCCGTATAATAGTGTTGTAGAGAGGTTTTACTGTATAACTTTTGCTGTCCTTGTCTCGTAAAAAACACACACACATAAAAATGTTAGAAGAAAGACATTGGAGGTGTGGAAAATGCATTATGCAGGAACATATATATAATGAAACCCTAATTTTATATTCACATTTAAGAGCCAAATTATTACACACACTTGCAACATTAACACAATAGCATGTTGTACCATCTTTTACACATATACAGGATTTATACGAGGCCTTAAATATCCGGGAAAAGTACCAGGTTTTTCATAATGGCTGGGAAAACCCTTGAACTATTATTTCCCGAATAGGCTATTTTTAGTCACTTTCACTAGTTAAGGTCACTGTATTTGGATTATCCAATCACATGCATCTGTAGTTAGTGGCGTAGCACCGGCTAAATAAAACTTTTCCATTCTATTAGCAATTTTATTCATATTTTTTTTTATTGCACAATTAACAGTAACAACCGGCTGAATAAACTAGTTATGCCACTTCTCCCTCTTTTTCTTTCATGTGTTTTTCGGCAGGTGGATATTACGCCCCTGTTAGTTCAGTTTCCGTCATACTGCATATCTGCAATGCTCTTATTGATAGTAACGATCTTGGATCGTTCTGAAGTCCTGCTCTCGTCCGTCCTTTCAAGTAAGACTTGGTACCATAGTTTTCTAAATGTTCTTAATTTAAACTGAAACACGGGTAAATGCACTTCCAAGAAACATGGTGGAAGAATTCACACTATTGTAAATGATTTGAAACAGAACCAAAAATGCAAAAAAAAAAAAAAAGAGCAAAGTTCTAAATATTATTTTAAAAAATCGAATACATTTAGAATTTAAAGGTTAAAATTAAAAAATACTCCATGAAGGCATTTATATCTACACAGTAAAATTGAGTATTTTAAATATTACTCATGTGAACAGTGTTCTATTAAAACTCATGTTCCATTATTGGAATATTGGCAGGTAAACAGTTAATGTCAAAATTTTAACCAGGTCGCTTAATTGCAATAAGTTTTACAATTGGCTATAGAGAGCCTAGTTCTGTTCTGATTAAAAAAAAAAAAAAAAAAAAAACATAGTTTGAAATACCAGATGATCATAGTTACCCTATGCAAAGTTCTCATACTTTAACAAGCCACATGTCACTAAATTTTGTGCATATGCTATTAAAAGAATGGGGAGAAAAAATATACAGGAAAAATTCAGTTAAAAAACTTCTAACATGGGAAGTAATACCACATCAGGGCAACAAGTTTGTGAGTGAAAATAACTCAAGAATAAATTATTTATATTGTACACAGCATTAATACTATACACAGGTTTTAGCAGTAAAGGGGATATTGATCAATTGTATGTTGTTTATTGTACGTTGTATTGTTGATTGTTCCTTTTTCTGAAGTTGTAATATCTGAAGGTGATGAATAGCATATTCAATGACATATTATAACTGGTCCTCCATTATTTGTGTTACATGCAGTGTTATGCTATCCTTAAATCTGTCAAAGTTACAACATATCCTTGATAAACCATGTTTTTTAGTAGCCTCCACAACCAAAAATTATGTAGATTAAGATTCAAAGAATATGGTGGCCATGCAGTAAACTCGTGACTAATCACTGTCATTGGTGTGAAGTATTGGCTCAAAATTTGCTTATACAGAGTGACAGGTGGGGATGCTCCATCTTGCATAAAAAGTGGTTGACTCAAGGTATTATTGCTGTTATAGTTTTGGTATGATAAAAGTACTGAGCGGCTCTGTATGTTCGGGGGCTATTGCTAGAGTAACTTCCACAAAGAAGAATGGTTCAAGAATAAATTTAGTTGTAAATCCATACAGGATAGTAACTGAGTATGGTAGAATCTGTTCGAAAGCACATTAATAGTTTTGATAGCTTATGTGACAATTCTAGATGTTCACTCTTCTACTGAAATGGAAATATGCCCTTTTGCTCCACAAGATCTACCATAGCCAAGACTGATCTACTTTCTTTCTGACAAGAAAGGTTAACACAAAGGTCAGTCAGGATTCCTTGTTGATAGTAATTTATCGCTGTAATTTTGTAGGGATAATAATACACCATCTTTCTCAGCATATTCTATGTTATGAAATAGGATGCATTCAACTGGTGTGATACTGCAGCCTGAAATGTTAGTCATTAACTGTTCAACAACAGCTGTAACACTATATTCAATGACACCCTTGTGCTCTTGACTGGGTTGAACTTCTAAACTCCTATTTTCCTTGGACTAAGTGATCATTTTTCTGACGGCTTGTGAAAAAACTGGTTTTCATCACAAGTACTTGTAACTGTAAAATTCCCAAAGTGCAGCCACAGCATTCCCCCTTGTTTTTGTAAAACAATTTCACAATTTAAAACCGCATGTATGGTCTCAACCTTATTTGGTGCAGAATGACCCTTGCTGTCCTTGTGCCATAAAAATGCAACCAACCATTCACAATTAATACATGTTCAAACAAGGGAGCGGCCATTCATAGCTGATAAGAATTATAATTTAGCAGTTGTAGCCATTTTTATATCCAGACCTAAGCTGAAATTTTATGCAAATGTTTTTTCACCACTTGCGATACCACAAGCGACAGTTTTTCGTTCTTGTAATATTTGCAAAACTCACAAATGAAAATGTTAGATTTTTGGTTTTGTTTTGACCCTTTCCTGTTATAGAGCATTGTATTTTCCTCCAGTGGATGATTTTCAAACTCCCCCCACCCATAATCATCCCCCTCCCCCATTCCTTTAATAGCACATGTACAAAATTTTGCATCATTCTGCTCAATGAGTTGAAACTACAGAGAGCTCTGAATAGGGTAACCACAGTTATGATTACCCAGTATATTTTAATCACTGGCTCATCGTTGAAATCATGTGTATATACTTTTTAATCAAAAGTTACTTCCTAAATGAATATTATTCAATCTGAATAGTTTCTTATTTCAAAAGATGGTGTCTTTAACTTGCATATGTTAGTTTGGATGCTTGTTTTTAATATTAAATTTTTATGAGTGAATGACAGATTCTAATGGCCTTGTGGTGGTAATGTGTTCATCTAGTGTGTCATTAGTCCAGATTCAATAAACTGTGGTGCTAAAGAAAACCAAACCACTTAACTGCTTACTGTAATCCAGAGATAAATTCCCTAATCCTTAAAAGGGTGATCCTTGGGGGAAATACAAGCTCACTACCCTATGGTGGCATAGTGAAAATGCATTGGTCTATCATGTCATTAACCCTTGTTCACTCCCAATTGTATCATAGAATACATTCCAATTTTTTGCCCACCATAATTCAGAATTTGGTTCCCTCAGCAGCAGAGGTTTGGATTTCTCGGAGAAACTAGGTCCTGTTGCTGCATAACCTTTGTAGCCCTTGTTCCATAAAAACAGATTTCAAGCTAAACATAGCTTAAAACTACTGGTGAGAATTTCTTCACAATGCAGAAAGATTCTGTACTGGTGATCAATTAGTTTGTGTGTCAGAATTGTTAAAAGTTAATTTCTGTTTGAACTGTTTTAGCGGAATCAGTGACACATTATGTTGTAGTAGTATTTGAAGTGTCTATTGAACATATCAATACAAATTTGAATGGTTTGAACGTGTGTAACTTAAGTTAGATTTTTGTTTCACACAATTTATGTTTATTTAGTGAAACTAAAAATTTTATGTTTTGTATAAAATATTTGGCTTTTCACATCTACATTTTCTATTCAGAGGGCTGGGTACATCATGTATCAAAGAAAGGAAGAAAAAATAAGAAAAAGGATGATGCTGTGCAACAATTCGAAGTTTCTGAAACGTTCATTCAGAATGGTATTCTTGCAGTGGAGAAGTTGGATAATATGAATAAGAGATGTTAGTATATTTGTAAATACAATATTTTATCTGCAAAAAAAAAAAAAGAAAGCTAAATTAATACAAAATATTTATTGAAGGTTACTTGAACAATGTTTTGTTTTTATGTTTATAGTTTGCATAACTAAATTCAAATGTCTCTGATATACACCACTAGCCATTAATGTACAATATCAGGAAGAGTGCATCAGGTTGGCATAAAATTTATAAGGTAGGTAGACCACCATGGAAGAACATGTAAATAATTTAAACACAATACATATATACACATGCGTGGCAGTAACAAAACAATACAAAGTTTCACCGGGAGATTCCATAACAAGTTACTTCAACGCTGGCGTAAGGTTTAAAAAACGCAACATTTTGGGAGCCAACTGCTCCCTTTGTCAAGCGAAGGCAGAATGAGGAGCGAATGAAAATCTTAAGTTTATATACCCGCATGTTGCGAAACCCCATTTGCGTCATTTGGTGCAGGATAGTCCCAGTTGGGGAAACACCTGCACCTGATGACGTCAGACAGCTACCCTGGACTTCAGGTTTGGTAAAAATCCTGTAAGGTTCTGGTAAAGGTTTTGAGATGTTAATAGCATGACTCAAGCTTTAAGTCTCCCATGTTTCTTGTATGTTCATGTTGTAGTAAGTCACTTATATTTCCGGAAAGAGTCGACTACCTAGATTCGTTGCATTCTGATGTAACACTTCAGTCAAATGCCAATCTGGTTCATCTCCCTCCCTGAAAAAATGTTTGGCTAATTGGCTTGAGTTGTCTCCTCTGGCCATCGCATGCATATGCTCCTTTCCCCATAGATGCATCGATCTTCCCGTCTGTCCAACACACACCTTGTCACAGTCTTCACATGATATTTGGTAAATAGCACCAGTTTTCCCCCCACAAGGGACACTATTCTTAACTTTAAGATTACGTAGAGTGTGGACAGGTTTGTAGTAAGTCTTAATGTTTACATGACGGAGAATTCTGGATAACCATTCTGAGATACCAGATAGATTCCACATAGCGCAAAACTACTGTTGTCTGTCTGGACAGACAAGAAGATCAATATGTCTACGAGGAAAGGAACATGTGTGTGGTGGCCAAAGGAAACAATTCAAGCCAATTAGCCAAAAATGTTTTTAGGTAGGGCCACAAACCAAATTAGCATTCGATGGAAGTTTTACATTAGAACGTGATGAATCTGGGTAGTAGGCTCTTTCTGGAATCATAGGAGACTTACAGCTCGAGGAGTCATACTATTAACATCTCAAAACCTTTACTAGAACCTCACAGGATTTTTACCAAACCTTGAGTTTGGGGGGTAGCCATCTGATGTCATCAGGTGTGGGGAAGGGTCCCAACTGGGACTACCCCACACCAAATGTCAGATGGGGATTCCCAACATATGGGAATATAAACTTAGAACTTTCACTCACTCTTCATTCTGCCTTCACTTGACAAAGGGAGCTGTTAGCTTTTCAAGCGTCATGTTTTTTGAACTTTATTCCAGTGTTGAAATAACTGTTATGTTTGGCAATAGTGGCCTCTGGAAGTAGTATAAGAGGAGATTGCAAAGAGTGCTGGTGTAAAGCAAAGTAATTTTTTGCTCATTCACAGCCTAGATGAAGGAAGCCTCATTGAAGAAGAGCGTAATCATTTGATAGATTTTCCGATTTTGATTGAGTTAAAATTATGGGATCATAGGGAGATGAATTATTTTTCATAAGGTTTCCCAACAATCAACATGTCACACAAATGAATGAGAGATCAGACATCTTGTGTGCATGGCTGAATAATTGTACAGCTATAACACATAGTTCTACAATTTGGGTTTTTTTTTTGCACACATAGTTCATCTGCAGCATTGGGACATCTTTGCTGTTCTGGCTCTGCATCAGCAACATATTCGCCTAACGTGCCTTTATCCCAAGTTTGACTCCCAGCCGTGTCAAAACAAAAATTGCTTACCGGCTAACTGCTGACTGTGATCCTGGGATTGATATCCTAGGCTAGTGTTTCCCAATCACGGCCCAGTATTGGGCCCCATCATCACTTATACCGGGCCGCAAGAGATTCTCCTGGAATTTGTCATTTTACTTTCCTAAGCATTTTTCATGAATATTTTATTGTGTAACTATTCTGAAGAAAATAGTCATGAATGCATCGGAAATCTGAGACCCAGAATGCCTAAATATCATCTGTGCAAAAAATGTCAGTGCCCCAAGCCGTGTGTTTTTAATTATATGAGTATTCATGAATGATCGAGAATTTTCAGACATCGAAATCTTTTAGCATTTGAGAAAGGGTATACTGCTCCTATTAACTGGTTATAAAAAGTGTCTGCAAGATGGTTACAGTAATGTGCGGTACATCCTTTGTTCTTAAAAGTGAACAAATTAACATCTATTCCAAATTCTAATGACCAATCAGCAAAGAAATGTATCTGCAAAATGTATATTAATGTGATACTCTTTGATTATGCCATAATTAATTATTGATACTTATGATAGTTTAATGTATGAACTTTAAAAAATGGAAATATTGTTCTTTAAACTATCAATGAAACTTATAATTTACTACAGTAATTTTTTTTTAAATTTACTGTGGTGTTTTTTGCTTTACAGTAAATGTGGTCGAAGAGAAAATTATCAATGGCTCTAATGATATAATTGAAATCGATGAGAATGAAGTTATTGTTGAAAAGTCGACTACGGTGGTTAAGGTAAATTGTATTCTAATTAATATCTTAAAATATTATTTTCCTACGTTGAAAAATTAATATTTCGTGCATTTCAATTATGTTTATATTGTAAAAGTTTGCATGTAATAAGATAGTAATAACTTAAGTTTATCAATATTTTTAGCCATTAGCAAAGCAACATGCTAATAAGAAGCAACCTGCTAAAAGCAAAATTGATTGTACTACTGATTCTGGAAAAGTATCCACATATACTAAAGTTGATGATCACATCTCTAAAAATGGTTTGACATCTCCAACTATTGAATCCGAATCTTCGGAACTAGAGTCTTCCATTGCTAGTGATCTTACAAAAATGGTAAAGGCACAGCAAAAGCAATCGAAAAAGAAGAAAAAGAAAAAACAAGATGAAGAAAAAAGTGCCGATGATGCACTTTTGGGTGTTCCTACTGTAGAAGAGTCATTACCAAACTTTCCATCTAGTAAATGCGTAGTTTCCTCGGAGCTTCCTGTTATCAGTTCCCATGAAGTTGCAGGTTAGTTGATTTGTGAATACATGTCTTTCTTTTAAATTTCTATAAGTCCTGTTTATAGTGTAAAGAAATGTAAAATTCAAGTTAACTTCAGTACATGTAAAAACTATTTTATCACAACTTCTTAATTTACAACCATTAATTATTGTTACTTAGTGTGTTTCGTTTTAATTTAATAAAGTGTTATTTCCTGGTGTACCATATTGTTTTAGAGAAGGTAATCTGAATTTAGTAGCCCTGTGATGGTGTAAAGGTAATGCATTCATCTATCATACCATTAACCCGGGTTTGATTCCTGTGGTACCATAGAATGCCTTTTTGTGGGATCTACTATAATACAGGGTTTACTTCCCTAGTCAACAAGAGGTTCCAATTCCTTGAAAAACTGTAGGCATCGGTGCAGTATGACCTTAGCTATCCCTGCATTGTAAAACGTAGCCTAAAGTTAGATTTTTCAAGGGCAACAATCGTTATTCAAATGCCACATTACATCATTGGTTCTATCTCAGGGGTAGTAGTTGCAAAGTATTATTACAAGTAGCATGAACATTGCCAACATCAAAGTACCATCATTGTTTTAAAAATATTAGTCTTTAAACGTTGGTGTTTATTCCATGTTATATCGACATGTTAAAAATTTTGCTTATAATCTAAAATCGTTGTTTTAATTTTAAAGACATTTAACTATTTTTTCCCTTAGGTGGTGAATTACTCGCAAAGAAAAGAAATGATCTATCGATGCTTGGTGGGACACAAACCCACAATGTTTTGGCTTCCGGTTAAGTGCTTTACCATTAGGCTACAGATGTCAGACATTCTTTCCCTTGCAAGAGTACACAATGCATAACCATGGACAAGTTCGCAATTAGTGGGGCAGTACATGGACTGCTGTTTTGGACCAAAGTGGCAAGTCGAAGAAGCCAAACGTCATATAGGCAAGACTAGTATTGATATTTATTAAAGGGGAACAATTCTCATCTTAGCCTATGATGTACTAGTATTAGATGATGAATTACTTGCAAAGAAGTGATTTATTGACACCTGGTGAGATATAAACTCACAATCTCTTGGCTTCGGTGTCAAGTGCTTTACCATTAAGCTACAGGCATCAAACATTCTTTGTGAGTAATTCATCATCTAATACTACCACATCATCAGCTAAGGTGAGAATTGTTCTGCTTTAATAAATATCAATGCTAGTCTCTCCTATAGGACATTTGGCTTCTGTGATTTGCTACTTTGGTCTAAAAAGTAAGCCATGCACTGCCTGCTAATTGCGAACTTGCCCATAGTAACGCCTTGTATACTCTCACAGGGGAAAGAATGTCTGACGCCTGTAGCTCAATGATAAAGCACTTGACCAGAAACCACCAGATTGTGGGTTTGTGTCTCACCAGGTGTCGTTAAATAATTTCTTTGCAAGTAATTATCATCAAATATTATCATACCATTGGCTAAGATGAGAATTGTTCCATTTTAACAAATACTTTTTCCTTGTTCATACCTGCCTAGCTGCTATGGATTATCTCATCTAACTATGGAGCTACAGGCACTACCATCAATACTACAGTTTTATGAATTTTTCAGTTTATGTTCTAGTGAACATAAAATTATATGAAATTTTTTTTTCCCATTTATTGTTTTTTCATTTATTTTTTCTGGGAGGGGGGTAATTTACAAACATGCTTTCTTTGTATTCTGAGACTGAGAGAGTGTGCCCAGGAAGAAAAGCCAAAGTGGCCGATATCGGGATGATGTCAGTTAAGAGGCACCACAGTGACGTCCTTGAGTGGAGCCGTAATCTTCAGTATTGAGGAATCGGTAATGCTGGGAAGGCGTTAGGCTCCACCTTCTTGGGCAAACTCGGTTGGAAGTGGCTTCATTTAATTGCTTTCGGATCTTCTCCAGGGTTATCTTAATTCCATATCCATAGTGCCCACTAACGAGTTTCGTTGGCTGTGTCTGCCGTGGATGTCCACAGTGCAATGTAAACAACGCTAGATGTTCATCTGGTTCTGCGCATCTGTTTTCTGTTTCGCAACGTTCAAAAGGATTTAGTTTAGAAATTCGTCACTACTGGTCTGCGTATATGTATTTTGTTTTAGGCACTGTTGTTTTTTAGTGTATTTTGTCGTAGGCATAATGGATTGATATATAAAACGGTGTGTGGAAGATTCGATTCCTGCAAAAAGCAAGAGTTGCCAGAAATTTGAAAAGGAGCATTCAAGCTTATGGCCATGCCTTATACCGTTATCAAAAGAAGGATTTGCATTTTGCACTGTGTGTAAACAAGGTTTTAACGTAATG
The DNA here is from genome assembly GCA_006491805.2 of Dysdera silvatica. Lineage (NCBI taxonomy): Eukaryota > Metazoa > Arthropoda > Arachnida > Araneae > Dysderidae > Dysdera > Dysdera silvatica. The sequence goes on along the minus strand of QLNU02015360.1, from coordinate 149,941,629 downwards.
CATGGCGGTCGTGATGATTGCAGGTGCCACGCGGGTTGCAAGAAACATACCGTGTAACTAAATAAGTTTGAATCCAGTCATCAAAGTGTGGCATCGTATTTTACGACAATAAACGACTTAGACATCATAAAAGCTGAGTGTTTATTTGATTTTTAATGGAGCACAGTATATCATTTTCTTCAGCTGACCATGCTGGAAAACTTTTTTCAAAAATGTTTCCCGATTTGGATATTGCATAAAAGTATTCAAGTGGAAGAACAAAGACAGGCACTATTGTGCAATTTATGGCGAAGGTGATAAAAACCCACGTTATTGATAAAGAATGTCCTGTTTTCCTTAGCAACAGATGGAAACAACGATTTGGGAGACAAGAAACTTTATCCTTTAGTCGTAAGTTTTTTTGATTCTGATGTAGGTCAGGTTAGAACTGTTTTGTCCCTTTTAGAATCAGAAGACAATACAGGAAAAGGGATCTTCAAATTGATTGATTTGGAATTCACAAAACTTAAAATTTCATAGAAGAACTGTGTTGCTTTCTGTTCTGAGAATGCCAATATTATGATAGGTAAATTCAAAGGAGTTGCAGCTTTCATTCAATCGAAGCAGCCTAACATTAAAGTAGTTGGTTGTTCATGTCATCTTTTACACATTTGTGCACAGCGAGCTAGTAAAGCATTGCCAATAGATATTGAGTTTTTTGTTACTCAAATATATCATTACTTGGAGAGAAGTAGCTAATGAAAAAGTAGACTTAAAAAACTGCAGTGTTTGTGTGGGGAAGAGAATCGCAAGATACTAAAACATGTAAGTACCCGTTGGTTATCCTTGGAAACAGTTCTAAATAGGATTATTGAACAGTGGAATCCTCTGTTAGATTTTTTTGCTGAGGACTCTACATCTCCATCAGAACAATTCTTAAAAATTGAAAACTTTTTTGTTTCTCCAAATATTAAATTATATTGTTTATTTTTGCAAAACGTTCTCCCAACTTTTACAAAACTAAACGTTTCATTGCAAAAAGAAACCCTGTGCATCCACCTCCTAAAGGATGAGCTTCACAAAAAAATTTCTGACCTTCTCGTTCGTTTTGTAACTCCTACAGCAATTTCAAAACGTGAGGAAGTTTTTAGTGTACAATACTCAAAGGTGAAAACTGATGAACTTATCATTGGCAGTGGCACAAGAAGCTATTTAAACAGTATAGACATATCCACAGACAAAGTTGAAGAATTTTTTTCCAATGTCAAAGTTTTTTGTACAGCATGTGATTATGTTCTTAAAAAATTTCCATTGCATGATAAATTTTAACAGAATGCCATAGTGCCAAATGTTTCTGTATGTGCATCTGCATCTTACAGTTCTGTAAAATATTTTGCTGATCTGTTCGATTACCCTGAATACTGTGATAAGTTGCAGTTGGAATTTACCCTCTATCAGAATGAAAGGATTTCAGCTAATATTGCAGAATGTGATAGGGCTGATGATTGCTGGCTTAAGATAGGCAATCTTAAGTATCTTGATAGTACTTTCAAGTTTAAGTGTCTTTCTCAACTAATACTCTTTATTTTAGTAGTTCCACACAGTAATGCAGCAACTGAACGAATTTTCAGTATAATTAAAAAAAAATCAGAGTTCAGATCAAGTCTTAGCACAAAGACATTAGAAAGTGTGTTATTAGAGAAGATAAATATGGATTATTGTTATCAAAAAACATTCAGTGAAGTTGAACTTAAAAATACCAAGAGTGCATGTTACAACCAACTACATACAAATTGTTCTAAGGATTTTTTTCTTACTTTGCTTTGTAAATTATTTGAAAATGCCACTTTTGTCAAATAAATGTAATAAATATCTAATCATATTACTATTATTTTGTTGCTTTGATTTATTCAAACAATGGACAATTAGCATACAACGATGACTCCGCGATAGGTCGTGATATGAAGCACCGTAGCTTGTATACTACTGATGACCCATGGTCAAATGCTGGCAGGTATGCTTGTTAAAAAAAAAATTGTTGGTTTCTGAACATCGATGTTTAAAATCAAAAGCATTGGTGTTCGAATTAAAAAATGCAGAAGTCGTTTAACTAAAAAAAAAATGCTTAATAATCAATGAGGTAAGGTAAACCTAATACTATAAAAAATAAATATAAAAATATTAATTTATTTCAGAAAAAAGAACAGTTTATCCATTATTTTTAAATTAAAGTACAGTTATGTAGCGAATACGTATCGAGATATAAAGTTGAATTGTCTTATAGGGATATCTTTTGGTATACTGTTGTAGAAAATAAATTGAACTATATTTATTAAACGATATTAAATTTAAAATGACTGCATGGAATCATCTATGGAATGTAAGAAAATTAGTTTCGAAACCATTTTCCTTCTAAGTGATTTTACGTTTCTGTCAATCTGCCCAACTTTCGAAAACAAATGTTCGGTTGGAACATTTGTTCTCGAAAGCTACAATGGTTAAATAGGTTTGGGCAATTTCTGTTGCCATATGTCTCCAGAAAAATAACTGATTTTCTTGTATTTTTTCAGCTAGAGCACCTAAAACGATAAAATCTTGCATAGAGAGTGCAGCTTAAAAATCAATTAGCTTTTATGAATACAAATATTTTAGCTGTCAAAACACATAATCAGCAGTTATGCTAAATCAAATTCAAATTAATTGCATTTCAGATTCATAAACATAGTTTTCAAAATTATTGGATGTGAAGGGGGTGAAACCCAAGCATGCACATATTATACACACATATGAGGTTTTGCGTGCAAGAAGAAAGAACTCAACAAAGGCATGTTTTGAGAAAAATCCCTTTAAAACAGTTTGGGTATCTAGAATGTACCTAGCCCTTCAAATAATGGTTTGCTTCCTATAATCTGACCTACCAATCAAAAAGTGGAAACTTTCCAATCCTAAAATTTTGTAGAATGAAAACCTTAAACTACCTCCGAAACAATTGATCGATATCTGAACAAGTAACCAATTATGAAGTTTGTATGAATACAGCTTTTTTGTTGTATAATGGGATCATGGTTTTAATATATATTATATATCTACTCGGCAGTTAATAATAAATCTATTTGTTTTAAGACTTGGTAAGTATGGCAGGGTGTCTACTCATCTGGAAAAGCTAGGAAAATTTTTTCTGTCTGGAAAAGTCAGTGAAATTTGAAATAAATAACTTATTAAAATAATTTTCCTGAACTGTGCTTTTCATACCACATTACCTACTGAAAAATTTGAAAAACTTGTACTTTTGACTAAACTTCTTCCAAAAGTTACCATTTTGCACCAAAACTAATATAATTTATATAAAATTATTAAGCCTATATATTTTTCAGAAGAAAATGTTTGCCAAATATATAACTAAAACTTGAAAAACAAAAAGTGTTTTTAGCTAAATTATCCAATCTGTAAGGAATTTTTATTATACCAATCTCCTTTGCCTTATATATAGTCATACACATTTTAAATGAAATAGAAGATGAAGCATCAGCTTTGCGATTATATAGTTAAACTCTTTTATAATGAACTCAAAAAGGGTGGAATGGAAATGTTGCTGTAAATATTTAATTAGTTTTTTGTCAAAATAAATACACTTTTTAATACAGCTTTTGAATTTGTAAATTCACTATAATTGAGTTATAAATGGCTTTGGGGTTTGCATTAATTGATTTCATGGCCTTGAAACTTATTGTGATTGCGCAAATTTTAGTGCATTGTGTGTTGTTTACTGTAATTAGCGACTGGAAATCGATTAAGATTTGGTCTGGAAAAGTCAGGGAAGTTTGAAATAGAATTTGGGTAGACACCCTGTATAAAAGACATTGCTTATGATACATCTCCTTACTTTAAGATATTTAAAATACACTATGGACAAACTGTATCTCCAGCTCACTATTTGGTACATTTTTATCATAAAGTTTTAAATCAGAACGCTTGCCAAGGAGTGAGAAGTACAAGCAATGGATTTTTTAAAAAAGAAATACAAGGATACCTTATTAGGCATTGTTTTTACATTTATTGTCCATGCACTTCTTAATTGTGCTTAATTTGAAAAAACGAGAGTGAAATATAATTTCCTCTCTTCAGTGGTGGAAATCACCAGGTCTCATAAAAGAACGTGTTAGCCAAAAGGAACTTGATTATATTGAGGAATTATCGTTAGCGAAGGGAACCTCTGCTGGAGTTGAAAGGATGTTTTCAAAATTTAGACTTGTGCATAGCAAGTTCTGAAATCAATTAGAGGTGTTGAGAAGGCAGCAAAATTGGCACTTTTATTTAAATCCTTAAATGTTGGTTTTTAATAATATCATAATTGAGATCTCTAATGTATATTGTAGTCTCGATAAACAAGAAATCAAGACGTTGAATATTTGTTTTTTATATTATTAAATACGTTATTTAGATATTCACTTACCACTTAAGAAAAGTAAATTGAATGTTAAAATCTTATATAAATGAAGCTGAATAAAAAACTTGATTTTTGTGGTATACAATCTTAACCAGAAAATTTGATTTTAAAAAAAAATTACACCCTGTTTGAGGCATTATCTCTATCAACGGTAATTTATCTAGGCATCTTCAATATCCCATTCACCACAGATATTTTTTACCTTCCCTGCTCGGTAATTTACCATGTACTTAGTATCTAAAATGAACATTCCCAAAGTCCCTCTAAATACTCCGATACTCTTCGTTTTCCATATTGTAAAAGTGAATGGTCAAACTCCTGATTTGTTGATCTACCTACATATCCATTGTAAGAGTGTTTTCTTATTTTGGAGCTTTGTTTTCATAAAAACAAAACAAAAAAACCTAATCAATTCATATTTATCATGCATTTGATTCAGTGGTAAAAACATTGAAAGTAAAACATCGATTATCGATGCTCATTAACTATAAGCATGGTTTTATTTTTTGTTCTAATTTTATTAAACTAATTAGGATCAGTTTATTTGCAAAAATAAATTTAATACTTTAAAAAGTGTTCATATTATTAAAGCCAAAGATATTTTTTCTTCTGTCAAACCTTTTGATGATCATCAATGACTGGTGTACAAATATTACCATTACACTGTGTCATGTTGAGGAAAGGTGTTATATTTGGAATGCTACATAAGTGTGTGAATCAGGATTATTTATATTTGTAACAAAATTATTCAAGTAGTAAAATAGGGGTAACTTGTGTGTATGACTTAAAAGGCCTATTCATATATTTTAAAAAATTGTTTGCTCTTATCTATTCTAGATAATGTGTATCAAACAAGTGAATTGGGTGCAAATGTAGGCCTTATTCTAGATGAGCAAAAAGGCAAGTAAACATTTGTGTTATTTGATAAAATTCAGTATATTCATTTTATGTCAAAATATTTGTTTAATAAATTAAAATAACATTGTTTAAAATACAAGTTTATAATATGGCTTTATTGACACACTGCTTGGCATAGAAAATGCCACACCATGAAGATGTGAATGATGTATTATGTACAAGTTATGCAAATGATTAAAATTTCTGGTAAATCACATGAACTGCATGATTGATGTAGACAACCAACATGTGAAGCCATCATTCAAAACATCTTACAAGAAATGAGTGTTTTTGTTATATCATTTGGAGAACAAACAAGGAGTGTAAGTGCCTTTAAGACACTATCATATGCAATTTCATCAAACAGATGAGTTTCATCTTATATCTTAGTACTGATGGTTGGTCCTTGCACCGTATTGCAACAAAAATGCAACGTGAAGCCATAACCGTCGGCCCTAAAGCAGACTGCTAAAAAGTGTGATGTGTGTTACAGAACAAGCAGCCTCACTGCAGAACAATCACGGGGGCTTTTTTTTTTTTTTTTAAGGAAATAAAAATCAGTCTGAGAAACACACACACAAATATTTTCTGCATTTCTATTAAAAAAGAATTTATGTTTTATAGAATTTAAAAATGTATATAATGCATGCATGCATCGCTTGCAGAACATTGCAAAATATTCTGCTTTGGTGATCATTGGTCGCATATAGAGACAGTGGTCTCAGGAAAGAAATGTGTAATGTCGTAGGGGGACTGGGATTCATGGACAGATGTCAGAGTGCACATATCATTTCAGATGTTATGCTGTAGCATACCCATAATCCAAGATTAGTGACGTTTTGTGAAGTGTACAAAGAATTTTAATGCTCTGATATCAATATGGTCAGTGTCGTGCCAATTGATTGCTGCAGGTTTCATGGGCAACTGTCCATTTCAAATGCTCCCTTTAGCAGTGAGTGATTGTCTTCGTCATTGTTTAGAAACTGTTCCACAGAATTTTTCATACTTTTAAATTAAGACAGAATTGTGGTTGTGGGAGGGCACTTGCCCAAGGAGGTCAGGTTAATGGAATTATACTGTAGAAAGATAACAATTAGAAATAACCACCTTTTAAAATTTTCCACACCGGACACTTGCCAAACATGCCTATTTTATAAATCCAAGCTTGTGTTCTTCCCATCGTACTGTACCAGTGTAGACAGTGAGGCTGTCTAATTTGGTTTCAGTTTCTTCATCGATTAACATGGAGGTGCATGAAGAACAAAGGCTGGACTTTTGAAGGGGGAAGGATGAAATTCGAAACGATGGCATCCCCTGGCAGCATTTCGTTCTTTTTTTTTTCAAAGCCTGTCTATTTTCAGAAATTTTAAAGCTAGGATTGTGCAGTCTGCAACATTTGATTCCACCAATTGAAGGTCATTATTTAGTAACCGTACTGCCCCTGATGGCATGTTTTTTCCCCCCTAGCTTTATTTGGTTTTGCAACAAAGGAGGAATAATGCTCTTCTTTCAAGAAATTATTCTCATCAGCCCTCAATAAATGTACTATTTTGAAACTATTTTTAATAGAAATGATTTTTTTTATTTCATCCATAACCATAGATTATGGAAATTATGGTACAACTTGTAGAAAAAGAGAATTTTCGGAAACCTGGTGGGGTACAAACCCACATCTTTTGATTGCTGGCCAAGTGCTATAACCATTAAGCTTATTTAGATACTATAAAAATATTAGTGTTATTTTTAAATTATGTTGTTTAATTAGTTTAATATTACTGTAAATTTGAACTCGTGTATACAAATTTACAATTATTATAATTTGTTATTTTTGTAGGTGTTGAAAACTGTGAAGAGAGGGAGATTGGGACTAAAGGGTCTAATGTTGCATTTGATGAATTAGAAGGTAAACCTAAGAAATTTTCTTTTCAGTCTATACTTGTTTTCTAATAAATAATTCCACTTGAATCTGAAACAAAGAGTTCTCTTTTGTCTGAATCAGCCCTATGTGGCTTAGAGGTAATACATGTTATTTTTTCTACAGCTTTGGATTCCTTAGAAAACTGTAGGTTCTGGCATAGTATGACTTTAGTAATTCTTGTATTGTAAAGCACAAAACAATGCCTGAATCTAGTGTTCATTCTAGATCAGTGATTCTCAACCTTTTTAGCTCCACGACCCCCCAAAAGTATAATGAATATTTTGTGACCCCCCCTCCAATCCAGGGGAATTAAGTTATTGCTACGTTACCTGTTGAGATTCATGACCAGCTCATTGAAATGTCCGTCGATAAAACGTTACAACTACAATTTACATCTAAAGATTTAGATACGTTTTGGCTTGCTTGTCGAAGCGAATATGAAAATTTAATCACAGAAGCATTGAAAATGTTAGTCCTTTTTGCCACGTCTTACCTCTGTGAAAAGGGTTTTTCGTCTGTGGTTGTGCTAAAAACTAAATATTGTAATCTTCTTTTATCAGTTGAAAACAATTTGCTTTTGGGTGTTTCTAACATAGATCACATGTGCAGAAACTTTTAAATGAAAAACAAGCACAACAATCTGATTGATTTATTCTCTTTACATGTGTGCTTATGACTGCAAGTAAAATGTTTGTTTTTTCTCATAAAATAATTTCATTGTTGTATATGTGTAAAGTTGTAGGCTAATTTCGCAACCTCCCTCCCCCTTTCACAGTACCGCTACAACAATCTCATTAATTTATTCTCTTTACATGTGTGCTTATAACTACAAGTAAAATGTTTTGTTTTTTATCATAAAATAATTTCATTGTTGTATATGTGTAAAGTTGTAGGCTAATTTCGCGACCTCCCCCCACCCTTTCACAGTACAGTACCGCTACCCTCCTGATCTCCAGATTGAGAAGCGCTGCCGTTCATTGAAATCGGAAGTGAGCATCGCCTCTCTTTTTAAATTTGAAGAATTGTACCCTGCCTTTTCTTCACACATTTTCCAACGTGCCCTGTCCTTTTTATAGTTTCTTCCCTGCATTAAATATACTGTTTAGGTATTATGAGGTAATAATCATGAAAAATTTCACAATATTTATTTAAAATTGTTTTTTGTACATTTAGATCATAAGGAATAAAGTAGCCTTTCATTTTCTTTTTTTTTCAACCTCCTCTTCCACCTTCGTAGTGCAGTAGAATTTATTTAATCCAGCATTCCTTGGTTCGGCACATTCTATAATCCGGCATCGATCGAGCTGCTCGCGTTCGGTTTTTTTCAGGTGGATTCGGACATTTGTTCACCTTGTCCGCCAGGTCGGATGAAGGAAACATGGCAGGTAAAGCTAAAGTCTCATGGAAACAGGCTTCTGATGCATTAAATACATTCATAAAATTTGCCGAATCCAACAAAAGCCAGAACTCATAAATTTGTAAATAATCTAACTTTTTTTTGAGGAAAAGATCTGAATCACAGAGGCCACATAATATCGGAGACCTTTTTAAACAGTAACGCTGATGTGTATTTTTTCTTGCCATAGAAAAGCTTATTGCAACTTGTTTTAAATATCACTGCACCGTATTAATTTTTACTGGAGCTAAAATAGATCCCCCCCTACATACATTGACATCATCTGTTTCCTTATCTTGCTTGCCTTTGTGCTGTGGCATGATCTGAACAAGTCCTTCTACAGGAAGCATTGGTTTGTTGAAAGTATCACCTTCAGGATAACAAGTTAGGTGTCACATACTTGTTCTGCGATAATATTTAAATATACAGAACATTACCATGTATCATAATCCATGCCAGCAAAACATTCCCTACATCATTACATGGTGCAAATAAAACTCAAATTCATTTGGCTGTACCAATCGTTCCAAATTTGAAATTGGATTTTCCCTGTTCTGAAATGAAAATCAGTGTCACTAATAATACATCATGGCTTAACCTCTTTATGTGTATTTCTATGGTAATGGTGGACCTAACTTCCCAAGATTGTTCCATTTGTCTAAAGTAGTGTGGTGTAACTTCTGTTAAATAAAAACCACAAATTGTTCAATAAAACATAAAATATTGGTTTAATCATCCAAATTCATTTTGCCAACTTCCAAATAGGCCCAATTTTAATGATACACTTAATGGCAATAAATATTCCATTTGTCAAAGTACTTATTTTAGGCACTTTTCAGTATGACCCGCAGTTCCTTCTGCAAACTTTGTTTTATGGCTTTAATGAACTCAAAATGTTTTCCATAAAGTGATAATTTGAGTTCAAGGAACAAAAAAAAGTTATACTGGACCAGGGAGCAGACCGCCAAAGAGGTTTTTCTAGCTTTTCAGTTAGCTTGCACTTAAAAGTTCTAGCCAAATTAGAAAACTTGTAACCGAATCAGAAAAGTTGTTTTTAAGTTTACAAGGAATTCTGATCAGAAACACTCAATTCCACACAGTGTCATTTATTTTCATACTTCGACTGGATTTTTCGTTGCCGGTGTGTGTACACTGTACATGGTATGCAGCCTTAAAATCAAATTTCTTCCTCTCTGGCTGATTAATAGGTTCAAATGACTTACATTGGTGACATGGAGTCTATTACTAATATATGTCACTTTTTTAATTTTATTTGGTGCTTTTCAATGAATTGCTTAGGAGTTTTTCTGACCGAATTTTGGTTGTTGCCCTTCGTGAGAATGCTAGCTACAGGTTAATCCCTGCACTGGACCATATCTGACGAATATAGTAATTGGTCAATGACATTCGTTGAATTTTTGGTCAAAAATTCACATCCAAAAGTCGAAAGATGTGGTAGTGCATTATCGTGCTGCAAAATCCAAAAATTGTTCTTTCATAACTTTTTCCAGCAAACATTCTCGAACACCTCACAATGTCCAGATAATATTGTTTGTTGACTGTTTGCCCCTTCAAAAAGAATTTCGAGTAGACGACAATCAAAGAAAACAGTTAACATGATTTTGATCATTTTTTTCTACCAAGGTACCATTCCAAGGCTTGTTGGCTGGTTTGCATGTCAAACTCATAAACCCAAGTCTTGTCACCTATTATGTGTTTCACGAATAAGGTCTAAGGTCACGAGTAAGGTCTAAATTCGGTTCGGTCAGGCATGTCTTCAGCAACTTGTTTGCGGTGCTCTTTTTAATGAAAGTTCCGCTCTTTCGGAACAATCCGTGATGTGTCTCATGTTCAAAACATCAACTAAAATAGTACAAAATGATTTGTGAGACATATCTAGATAATGAGTTATCTCTTAAATTTGAATGGTGATTTTCCATCACCATTTAATCCACTTTGTTGATGTTTTCATCTGTCGAAGAGGTTGAAGGTTGACCGAAACGAGGCAAATCTTCAATCACTCCTCGGCCTTACAGCATTGGGCCTGATATTCGTGTGTTCATGCCACACATTCTCTTAAACTATGTAAAAGTTGCTTGGTTTATAACAAAATTATCAGTTTCATGCAATTTTCTGCTGCATGATCCATTTTTATTATCATCAACATACTATTTTAAATATTCAGCCTTACGTTTACTGATGTTACACATAGTGTTTTTGCTGACTTGAAAATTTTTAGCAGTTTTTCGTTTGCTGCTATGTTAAAAAAAATTCAGATCTACTTTTTTTAAATTTAATTTCTTGGAATTCACAGGAGTCATTTTGATAAAAATTTCTACTTGAAATTTAAATGCTTTACATATATATAAACAAAGAAGATATGCTTTCTAACACTATGAAACATCTTAAACAAGCTTTGACTACGTGGTGACTTTGAATATCTAACTGAACTGCTATTGTGGGAAGCGCAGAAATGACATTCTGTTCTAAGAATTTTTAGTGGTTGAGGGACCAATCAATCCCCTCTGCTTTCAGGTTCCATTTCTAAAAATCCATCTTGTTTGGCTCAGAACAACCCTCACTATCCTTGTGCCATAAACTACAACCAACCAACTATTTCTAAAAATGAGTTGAGGGAGAATGGGAAATTTCCCTTTCTTTCTGAAATAATGTAGTCCAAACGCTAAGAGTGGGGTTGCAAAGAATGGGATGGGGAACAGATTTTTGAATAAAGGATGAACGGGTTTGCCTGAAACCCATGATACAATTCTTGTCTCTCTGACTTCCATTTTTTTCTTGTGTTTTGTATAGAACTGGTCACTTTAGGGGGAAAAAATGTACCATTAGCAACATAAGGAAACCAATGGTTCTTACAAGAAGTGGTCACTTTACCAGGTTCTACTGTATATATGTTTCACTCAATTAGTATACCAAACAAAACTTATACATATATATATACACACAAATCGCAGTAAACCGTACTCACCCACCTCAATAAGAAAAGCTGTGAACCTTGTAGCAAAAGAGTTCTTATTGCCAACTATAAAAACCTAGTTGCCAATGGCATGCAAGTGATTGGATTTGTTGAGCTTCTATATATACAGTAAAACCTCTCTACAACACTATTATATGGACCGAGAAAAATTATCGTTGTAGAAGGGTTTATCGTTATATCGAATATCGTTGTAGGGTGGTTTTACTGTATACAGTAAAACCTCTGAATAACCATTACCCACGGGTCTCTGCAAAGGTGACTGTCCTTTGGGGGTGGCTATTATTTGGAGGTTCAGTATAAAAAGATCGAAATCAATAAAATTAACAATAAAAAATTTAAACATTTCAAATATATTAATCCTCATCTATTTTAATTTTCATTTAAAAAATCGATGATTCGTAATTGGTGTACTTTCGTATGGCAAACATTCATTTCTAAGGATATAATAATACTTAGTCCTTTTGTATAGCTCATCATCATTTTTGTTTAGAGCAAAGTTTTGGATCACCAGAAAATTTGCGAAACATCAGAATACGTTTTGATGTTAAAATTTTGTGGCAGTTGTACTCTCTTTTCTGCTTCCATTTCCTCATCACTTTTTCCAGTGGCTGATCCACAGAGGAGGAAATTAGGGAAATCCCCCCCACTTCCCAAATTCATAAAAATGTGATGGAAATCAGTTATAATGAGTGCCAATTATAATGATCAACCACATATAATAACGGAATTTTTACAAAAAAATTTTCCTATTTTATTTTAAAAGATTTCCTATTTTATTATTTTTTAATTGCTCATTAAATCTGGGGTCCAAAAAGACTTGTTTGCGAAAAGCAGTTAAATTGCATTGCACTTAATCATTATACCAAACAAAATCCATGTTTCCCCCCTCTCCACTAATTCAGGTATGTACTGATTATTTTCTAAATACTCTCATTGTATTATTCAATTGTAGCAAATGGGTTACTCGAGGAAACAAGGCGCCATTTAATGATTTTTTTCATAGTCACAATTTTGTAGTTGGCCGATGAAAATACCTTAAGTTTACGATACTTGCTTACTCTAGAGAAATTTTGTAATGTCTGCCATGTTGCTTATTGACATTTTGTAGGACATGTGCTGTTTTATGCCTGAGCTTTGTTTTCTTTGTTTTTTGGTTTCAGTGTTGGGTATTTCCAGGTGGATTATACTATTAGACAATTTCCAAGTGATGTGCAATCTGCGATTTTGTTTTTGCAGGAAAAGGGAATTCTCCATTCCAAGAGACTTCGTTCACATAACCACCAAATGAAATTGTGTTTCCTGATTTGTGAGGCTCTGGTGTTGTGCTGTCATAAATTTTTGAAAATATATAATTAAAAAAAAAATCTAACGAATTTTTTCTAATGATAATCCAGGAAACATCCCTCACTAACGTGAACTAGCAACTTAATCATTAGCAAAATTATTGTAAAAATGTGACTATGAAAAAATCATAAGTGGCATTGTGCTAACAAAAAAGTACCATTTTCTTTTTTAGCCCAAATTTTCAAACATTGAAAAATAAAGTCTGTATAGGTAATATGTGCATACAACAAACATAACAGTATTACTCTGCTTTAAATTTAATGAACAGTGTGTTAACACTTGAATTTCAGTGCAATAAGCTAAATAAAAATAGTTATATTGTGTGTGTGTGTGTTTAACTTGCATTAGTAATCATTCATAAAATAAGATTTATTTGCAGATGCTCGAAAAATGGTCCATATCTCTTCGCCTCCTGATTTTTTATTTTATTTTTAATGCTATTAAAATTTTTCTACATTTTATCTAAAAAAACTTGCCATTTTTCCTCTTAAATCTAGGCACGTTAAAAAATCTCACTCACAATAAATTATTAAATTATATATTGTACTTAATCATTATAGCAAACAAAATCCATATTTTTCTCACTAAACCAGGAAACTCACTAAATGCAGGATTTTTATAAGTAGCTCCTACTATATATACATATATATATACACACACACACACTACCAAAAGATCGTATTTACTGAAATTCTTTGAATGTGTTTAACTGCAAGAGAAGTGTGTGTGTGGATAAGAACTTTGGATAATAGTTGGTTTCAGTTTTGATGTTTATTAATGATTTTTGATTTGCAGTTTCATGAAAAGGGTTATCTTATATATGTATTTAACTATTTATTATTTAATATTTAATTTTTTTTTTTTTCAGGTTTATGCTTGGATGCGAAGGTAACCAAAAAGAAGAGAAGAGTTCGCCGAGATCATTAGATATTTTGCTATCTGAACTATTGTCTCAGTTATGTGAGATGAATGTAGTAGTCTTTCATACATCTAACCAAACAAAAACTCTTTATCCTGCCAGTGTTTAAATTGCAGACGTTTTTTTAAGGATAATTATGTTGAGTATGTGAATGTTTATTTGGATTGTTATTTTCTGTACTTTTTTTTTTTATGTTGGTTATGGGTGGTTTATTGAAACACATGGTTATGTATTTTAAATATTAAACACATGCATTGTAAACTCATTTTCTTGTCAGTCATTGTGATACTATCATTTGCTAAGTGGTTTAAAATGCTGATATGTCATCGTGAAATATTGTCTAAGTTTTATATATACATTAAATTCAAAATATATTAAATATACAGTGCCAAAGCAACTTCTCGTAAATGGTGTCCTTCTGGCATGTGTTCTTTTATTACTTATTTTACAAAATTAACTATTTTCTAAATTAAACATGACAGTTTGTAATTCATCCATGTACATAAACTTTGTATGAGTACAGTAACATATTTTCTATAAATAGCTGAAGGAAAGATTTGTATATATTCTCAAATTCAAATTACTTTAATTATTGGGAATGTTTCTATTTGTACTAATTCCCCATTTTTATGAAACTGATATTTTAAATGCTCGTGATCAACTGTTTTATTATTGAATGGAGTAAAAGCTGAGTTAGATGTATTACTGAAACATTTAGAACAAAACACAATATTTTAGGTGTATGCATGTGTGTTTGTTATATGGGTAAAATAAACCGTTTTTTGCATATGTATAAAAAAAAAACTATTCCTTTATTGCTAAAGGTTCTTGGTTTGTTTTAATAATGCGTTAACACGTTCACTGCAAAGTAGTGATTTAAAATTCAGTCATGATGTTTGAGAATGCAGAAATACATTAAAAATCAATAACTCCATGATGCAAATGTTACATCACCCATTTTGGGGTAAAAATTTTTGTGATACACGCAAATGCATCCATCCACAGTGAACATGTTAACCAAACTGGTTCACAGATTCCATGTGATCTGTAAATTCATTTATGTAATGGCTACCTTCAATTTTACTTACTTTTAACAGTAAGATGAAATTATGCAATCATTTTATGTTATTAGCATGTATTTGTGCATTAAATTTACACATTTGCAATATTATGTTCACTAAAAATTTTAGTAATATCTGGCTGTAGTTTTTGTCATCTCAGATCACCAGTTTAGAGTAAATATGCATCGGCTGCTGACTCTTAACTAAATTTCATAGATGTTTAACTACTGCCAAAGCAATGTTGTCTACAGAATTTCCTTTCACCATTACTCTACTCCCCACCTAGACACTGTAGTATCCTCCCTACTCCAAACAAGGATCTGTGGATAATTTTCAAAGCCAAAGGGAGGTGGTATGAGAGTAAAAATTTGGAAAACATTACTTTAGGCTATTCATGTGTGTTTTTATAGTTTATATTTTCTTGAAGCTGCATTTTCCTTCATGAAACAAAAATTCGATTGTTAAGTAAATGCCACATCCAAGAAAATCTAAGTAGACTAGTAAAATTCAGTGTGTATAATATTCATTCATTTGTTTTTTGTTATATGGAATAGGAAACTAACATTTCTATGGGACACAACTGAAACATATCTATTGTCTCTGGTTCAAAATAAGAACTGGTATTTTTGCAATACTTAAAGTGAGAAATTCCATTTATCACATTTAATCATAGTTGTAAGTAATAAAGCATCTTATATACAAATTAAAATGCTAAACTGGTGAAAGAATGAGGCTTCTGAATTTTTTTTTTCATGTAATGATATGTCTCCAATAAGCAACACAGTAACTTCATTTGAGCAAAGTATAAAAGTACACTGAATCTGGAATTTTTGATTACGACTTCTTAAAATTTTAAATGTTCATATGCAAAAATTGTCTATATTTCTTTTATTTAAAAATTAAAGTAATAATAAAAATGCTTGTTATTGATGTAGAGATCCTTATAATTTAGTATCATTTGCACATCTAAAATACCTGATGACCCTGCATCTTCATAATTAATATATTTAAATAGATGTGATTGTTAAGTGACCTGTGAATCAAATTTATACCCTTTTTTTTCTTTTTTCTTTTTGACCTAAGAAAATTTGAAATATCTCCATGAAAATGCACCTAAATGCCCATTGCGACCGTGAAGAATATAATTTTTGTCTTGTTTAATTATGAAAATGTCATGTTTTACAGTATTTTCCCCCATAACAGTGCAAAATCACTTTTAACCATAACCCATTCACATATAGTATGCTCAAAATATATTCAACAATTCTGTAAACTACTTAAATTTATAATGATTATGTATGTGTATACATATGTACACACTAAGGAGCCAAAACACTGAAACCACTTATCTAGTAACGCAGCATGGCATACCTTCAGCTAGGTGTTGATAGGTTACACGTGGGATATCATACCATAATTGCAACAGAAGTTGGCCAAACTTTTGTAAATTCCGTGGTTGTGATGTTAATGCTCTGATACGTTGTTCTAAGTGAAACCACAGGTGATGAATAGGATTGATGTCTAGAGAATTTGGAGGCCATGGTAATAAAGAAAACTCATTCTCACGTTCCTCGAACCATTCTAGAACCGTACGAGCTTTGTGACAGGGAGCATTATCTTGTTGTACGATGTCATTGCCATCTGGAAAGGCAGTGGACATGAAGGAGTGTAACTAGTCCCCTAGGGTGTTTAAGTATGTGGAAGCATTGAGATTGCGTTGAACAATGACAATGGAACTAAGCTGGTTCCATGAAAAACTCGCCTACACTATAACACTCCCGCCATCACCTTGCTTCCTTCCAGCAGTGCAGCCAGGTAAGTGTTCTCCCCGTTAAACATCACACACATGTATATCCACACGATGTAAACAAAAACGAAATTCATCTGTCCATGTGACCCTCCTCCACTCTTCAGCTATCCAATGGGCATGGCTACGAGTCCACAGCATGCATTTATGGCGATGAGTTGCAGTGAACATAGGCACACGAAGGGGTGATAACTTTGTAGTCCCAACGATGTATGGTGAACAGTGTGTTTTGACACATTCTGTGCATCACCACTATCAAATTCCTTGCTAATTTCTGTTACAGTAGCATCACATCTATCAGCACAAATAAGCTGATGAAGTCTCCGCTCCCCTTTGCCATCAATGGCCTTTGGATGGCCAAGACCTTGTCTTCAGATAGATATTTCACCTGTTTGCAATCATCTCTGATACGTACTAACTACTACATATCGCAAACAGTTGACTAGACGTGCAATTTCCGAAATGCTCGTACCCAGCCGTCTTGCCATCATAATATGTCCTTTGTCAAAGTCCGATAAATCCTTATCTTTACCCACCTTGCAGAGATAAAAACTACTGATCGACAGAACACAGTCCCATATTTTTATATACCAACCTAAAACCCACCCCTTCCATTTGATTGGTACTGTAGATAACTTTGTCTGCATAACGCACAGGTGGTTTTAATGTTTTAACTCTTTAGTGTGTATATATATGCTTGCTTCATAGAATATTGTATGAAACACTTTATTTTAAATTTGAGACTTATTGTATGAAACACTTTATTTTAAATTTGAGACTTATTGTCAAGTGATAGGTTTTAAAAGGGAAAGATGCTTTAAAAGCATATAACATACCGGTGATTAAAACTGATGTGAACTACAAGAGACGATTTTATTAGATTTAAATACTTCATGTGCCCATAAGTATAATTGCACAAAAAGCTACCTAAAAATTATCTGCTTTAATGTTTAGAATTTGAATGTACTAATTTAGGAGTTATTGTACTTTTGTACCAGTTTATTGCTGACCTTCGTTAGTTATCTTTCAGTCATATTGCTCATATTAATAGTACTCATGCATATTGCACTTATGTCATGCACTTTGAAATTAGTGTATATACTATTTTTTACTGCTGTGTGGAAATTTTTTAACATGGGAAAATATTGGAGTTTTATTTTTCCACTGTTATATTTTAATGTCTTTAAACTAGCTTGGCAGTCTATAAATATGACATAAAAAGGAATTTCACAATTTGTTTCAGATGTGATTATATAATTCCTTATTCTAAGTAATAATAGTGATTTTTCTGTATAAAATTTAGATTGTTATGCTATTTACCCTAAATTTTATCTATTTTTTTATTTATTTTATTGTTTTGTAGTTCTGGGGAAATTTCTATATGAAGCATTTATACTTGTTAGACAAAAAGTTGTTACTTTGTGAGTCTTGAAAGTATGGATTTTTTATAAGTTGCTCCTTGTTAGTCACACTTGTTTTATGCATTGAACCTGTTGGGCATGTGGTATTTTTCTTGAATTTTTTTTTATCGAAATTAATTTTTTAACATAGGGTTGGATTTTTTTTTTTAAAATTCTAATCCTGTTATATTTTTAACTGTTGTAACAAGCATTTTTCAATTAGTGTACCTTCTCTGCATTTTGTTTGTGTCGATATATGCGAAACACTTGTTATCAGAGAGCAGTGAAAAATGCAGTACGAGGGAAGGTTTTACTCAACTGCAATGCTCCTGCATCTATCCCCAATGTAGGATGACAACTACTAAATATGAAGTTTTTCAAAAGAAGTTTTAACCGTTAATACAAAGCTAAGAAATGATAGCCCTTTTGCAAAATCCATTGATTGTATACATTAAATTGGCATAAATAAACTTTGAATTGAAATTGTATTGTTTATTCCATAAACATGAGTGTCCACAGGTCACAAAAAAAGTCCTAAATTTCAAAATCTGTCACGAAAATTGAATGTTGCTCATGAAATTTCGACAAATACTTCTAATCTATTTTAATTGCTCATTTTTTACTAAATTTCTGACCTTTTCATCTTAAGTCTTTTCTATGCAGGCCTTTTGTGTACATGTAGCTAGACTTCTGAGGGAAACATGTGGAGCAACAGTGAGTGAGGGCAGTCGTGTTCTAGAGAACTCCATTGATATTTTCACTAACTAAAAGGAACAAATTAGACCACAGACCACAAATGCCTTGAGATTTTGAATAACAGGACAAGCTTGCATAAAAGGAGGTCTTACTTTAACAAGAAGTTGCTTGCGAGGCCCAAGTTGTAATGCCTCTAGAAATGAAAAGCGAAATCAACACCGGCTTTTTATCCTATGTGGAAACTGGGAATTGTCAAGGAATTTGCTAGGTGGCGAAAGTCGAGGACTTTCTAAAAAATGTCAAGGAGTTTGGTAGAATCGGTATAGTAATGTGTTCAAGCTAGACAGATTTTTCGTCATCTTTCATTTTCCCCCAGGTCAGGATGCTTGTAAGTTACTTATGGAACCAACCACATGTATTTATTTTTTCGAAACTCACAATATACACATCGCTGCCGAAGATTATGTATTATCCGAAATTATTATGGAAAATATGCAGATTTTTGTTTATTTTTATATGTTTTGCAATTTTTGCATAATCCCTAAACTGTAACTTAACTGCAATGTCTTCACATCATGGGACCCCAGACAAAGCAGGGACACGATTTATGGCATCCTAGAAAGTTTAGGATATTCTTCTTCCCCCCCCTTTTCAGTTTTCAAAAAGTAACTTATAGTTAAGCTTTTTTTTTTAAATATATATCCTCCTTTCACGTATATTGAACTCTCAAGGTTTCCATAAACCGGCCTCTTCCTCTTTCCTTTGTTCCAAATGGAATAGTCCACGCTTTGGCAAGTTGTGAGACTGGGTTTTGTGCATTCTTTTGATGGAATGGGAAAAAAAGTACATCTCATAGTTGACTATATGTACTACTAATACCTGGAAAAAAAAAAAAACCAGTGCAGTCTCATGCCATTTTTAAGAAAAAAAAAAAAAAATACACATTTCTGAATAATGTATTTATGCAAACTAACATATGGGAGAATTGTTGAAGCTTTTTACAAATGAAAACTAGGTAACAAAACAAAAAAGAACACATTTTATAAATTACAACTCCTATTTAAAATCGCTAGTTTCTTCATGCAATTTGCAAACAATTTTAAAATCTGATTCAGAGAGACAACAAAAGTGTGCATTTAATGGAATTGCCCTACTAGTGAGTTTCCATGTTCAGTAAACAAATTATCGGGGTGCTGTTGCTTAATCAAGATATTAAGGGCAGAAAATGGGTAAAAATGTCATTTTGCACACTTTTTGTTGCAGTATAACAATGGAAAGCATAGGTGCCAATCCTTCCGATTTTTTATCGATCTTCCAGTCGGAAAACGATTCATTTCGGAGATTTCATCTAAAATCCCCAGTGTTTTTTAAAATACTGATTTTTAAAAAAAAGTCTATATACCTATTTTTCTTGATGCATGTTTATTTAAATTTTTGCGCATATGTGCATATTTAATAATAAATATATGTAAATAAATGCGAATATCGGTAAAAAAGCCATAAAAATTCATATGCCGCTGACAGCATAGCATGACATGGAATTTTAGCTCCAGCTATGACGTAGAGTGATGCCCCTGCACAACGAAATCATGCATCTGTATTTGTAGTTGTTGGGGAAGGCAAGAAAGAATGCGCTACACCGTTAAGGTTTTGGTCAAGCACGTGACTTTGTGTAGGGAAGCCATGTGTTAGACGTATCTGGTATTTCTTTGCTCTGGAAAGAAAGTTTTGTTTTTAGGTGTTTTTGAAAACAACGTTAACGATGTCGACCGTTAATAAAAGGTACTACCAAACGTTTAAAGCCGAATGTATGACGATATTTAATTTTATTCAAAAATCAAGACTGGGGCCAAAATATGCTTTCTGCACGTGTTGCCGTAAAGACATAAGCATTACTCACGGTGGTAAACGCGATATTACTTTGCATTCTGAGACTGTTGAACATAAGGAGACGTTCAAGGCTGTAGAGTCTAATCATAGTATCAAGCCTTCATTTTTTGCATTTAACGATACCTCCTTTATTAACGCTGAATGTTTATTTACATCGTTTTTGATCGAACATAATTTGCCAATGAATTGCAGCGATCACACGGGGATGCTCTTTCGGAAAACGTTTCCTGACAGCAGTATTGCAAAACAATATGGATCTGCAAAGACCAAAACTTCTGCAATTATGAAAGAAATGTCCGCAAAGGAATCCTCATCACTTGTTGAAAATTTAAGGTGCTATCCATTTTCAATTGCAACTGATGGAAGCAACGATGTTGATTCAAAGCTGTATCCAATAGTGGTAACTTTCTTCGATCCTTTATGTGAAAAAATTGTGAATTGTCTTTTATCTATGCCATCTTTGAAAGAAGATGCTACTGGGTTAAATATTGGAAATCTTCTGGTAAGTGCTTTACAATCTAAAAACCTTGCGATTTCTAATTGTGTTGCCTTTAGCTGTGATAATGCACCTGTTATGATAGGAAAAAAAGCAGGTGTAGCAGCGGTGTTAAAGAATCATCACCAAAATATTGAAATTATGGGCTGTTCCTGCCACCTTATTAACTTAGCAGCTGAAAAGAGTGCTGCATGTTTGCCATTTAAAATCGATGAAATTTTGGTAGACATTTACTATTACTTACAAAAGAGTTCGAAAAGAAAAGATAGGTTGAAAATTCTTCAAGAATTTCATGAGACTGATATAAAAAAGGTACTAAAACACGTTAGCACTCGTTGGTTGTCTGTTGGAAAGTGCTTAGAGCGTATAATCCAGCAGTGGCAACCTTTGATCAGTTTTTTTAAGGAAGAGGCCATGAAAAGGAATCAAATCACCCCACTTTCTTTCTTTACTATTCCCTCTATCAAAGTTTCGGTTGAAAATGCAGATAAAGTGAAAGAACGTAACAGCAAAAAAGCATCGCAGAAATTAAAAAGGAAAGCTCAAAATTATGTGGATATTTCTAAGAAACAAAAAACTGAAAACTCCATGTCTCGTGAAGAAAGGTTGTTTTATTTTCTGTCGGAAGATATCAATAAGGCTTTCTGTTTATTTTTATCTTATACTGTGCCTATATTTTAAAAAGCAAATGCTCAACTTCAGTCTGCGGAACCGTATATTCATATGCTAAAATCTGTTCTCTTAAAATTTTAGAGGGGAATGCTAGTGAAATTTATAAAACCAAGCGTCACAAAATTATGTAATAATATTTTGAAAGTCCACTATCATGAGAGGAGTAATCAAAAAGATGATGTTGATATCTTAATTGGAAATGGAACACTGAAAGTAATCCAAGATTTTAACATCCATGATAAAAATGAATTTTATGAAAACGTCAGAAGCTATTTCATAGCAGCATGTGACTACATGCACAATAAATTTCCTTTTGAGTTAGAAGTGTTACATCATGCAGAGGTTACACAAATATCGAATTTTGAAAATGCATCATTTTCCAGCTTAAAATATTTTACAGAAAAATTTCCTGTTCTTTTGTTCAATAATACAGAAGATGAAGCTGTTGATGCTTTACAAACAGAATTCAGCGAGTTCCAGGCTTTTAAAGTTCCACAAACTGTGAGTAATGAAGGTAGCATTGATGCACAATGGGCAGCCATAGGTAAAATAAAAAATGATACTTGTGAATTAAAATTTAAACGACTTTCTCAGGTTATGCTGTCAATACTTACGATCCCTCACAGTAATGCAGCATGCGAGAGAGTCTTCAGTCAAGTGAAGAAAATTAGAACTGACTTCAGGTCAACCATGTCTGATGACACATTAGAAAATTTACTAATAGTTAAATGCAGACAACATGTGAAATGTTACGAGAATGTATTTGACAAATTTTCTTGAGGAAACCCCCGGCATCCGACGACGTCAGATGAGCACCCCCAACTCGAGGTTTTGCAAAAATCCTGTGAGGCTCTGGTAGAGATTTTGTGATGTTTATTGTGCGACTCTTCAAACCATAGATTTCCCATGATTCCAGAAAAATTCTACTCCTTAGATTCGTCACATTCTGATATAATACTTCCATCGAATGCCAATCTGGTTCGTGACCATTCCTGAAAACATGTTCAGCTAACTGGCTTGAATCATCTCCCCTGGCTACCACACGCAAATGCCCTTTCCTCTCGTAGGCGTATCGATCTTCCCATCTGTCCAACATACACCTTGTCACAGTCTCCACATGATATTTGGTAAATAGCACCAGATTTTTCCTCCTCAGGGACGCGATCCTTAACTTTAAGTAATAGATCACGCATGGTGTAGGCAGGTTTGTAGTAGGTCTTAACATTCACACAACTGAAAATTCGAGACAGCTTTTCTGAGACACCCGCCACATTTGGCAAAACCACTGATGTCTTCCTGGTCTCATCTTCTACATTCCTGTTTCCACCACTAACACCACATTGGTTACGAGCGATAAATTTAGTCGGGTAACCGTTCTTTTTCAACACGCTTTTGTTGCGTCGTAATTCAACATTGCGAAGGTCATCATTACAACAATGTGTAAAGGCTCGTCGGTGAAAGGCTCTAATGACAGATGCTTTGTGTGATGCCGGGTGATGAGAACAAAAGTCGAGATACCTATCAGTATGCGTTGGTTTCCTAAACACCGTAGTCAACAGTCGCCCATGCCCATCTCTATTTATCCGAACATCTAAGAAGGGTAATGAACAGCTATCTTCTTCCTCTAACGTAAATTGAATATGAGGGTTCAAGCTGTTCAAATAGAGATGAAAATCAGCAACTGAAGACCTTGGTAGGATAACAAACGTATCATCGACGTATTGCTTCCACACCTTGACACAGTAAATTCACCCATCTAAAGCACTGTTTCAAATGCCTCC
>QLNU02015360.1:149906521-149917831 GCA_006491805.2 Dysdera silvatica | reverse complement strand
CATTATTTAAAATGTAAATGATAGAAATGCATAGCTTAAAAGTATAACCACAATTTTATTTTTGCATTTGAAAAATTAAAGAATTATAAATCTATAAGATGTCTGTTTGTGGTTTTACGGCTCAAAGACTACGATAATCATGGTCATGCTACGTCGGAATCTATAAGATGATATAGGGTTGTAGCCAGGCTGGGGATAGGAGGCTGAGCACTCTGTGGAAAATAGTTTTTCAAAATAAATTATTTTAGACTTCTATTTTAATCTTTTTTTTTTATATAAAAATCATTCATGAGTGTGAAAATGGTTTTGATGTTACATTTGAAATTGATTTCTATTATAGATCTTGTGGACATCATGTTTTTTAAAGAGGTTTGAGTTTGCATCTACTCTATAATAAGGATAAGGGGAAATTATAAATTTTAGTATACATCTACACACACCAACGTAGAGTTCTCAAAATTATTTGGGATGGGACCCCAAGTACATTTATACATTACAGTATATGTAAAATCACAGTTCATTTCAGATAATTGGGGGGCTCGGCCCATATAACTATACGCTTTTAAAAGTTTTCGATGAAAAATTTACGTTAAGAAATTTATTCATTAATATTAAATATATTAGTCTACTTATTTAGTATTATTAAATATATTAATAAATACATCAAAACAGTAATTTTAAGTCCTAATTTTGCTCTTTGTAATATTGTAAGTAAATTTATTGAATATTTTTACAGGACAAATTTAGCACAATATTGTGTACAATACTTTTCTTAATGTATAAATAATCTTTCGAACCTAAACGTTATTCCTAGAAGGGATTTTATGGTATAAATGCTTGGATTTCTCCATTTTAGAACTGATTTTTACTCTTTAGCACAATGTTGTTAGTAAACTTACTGAATATTTTTACAGGACAAATTTAGTTATGTATTGTAACTTTTACACACCAAGAAGACCTAACTACAATGGAACTGCTATAATGGACATGGATATAACGAATTCATATCTATAATGAACTATTTCACGGATATAGCAAACCATTCTTCTCCTCTGTAATTTTCTCAGCCTTACATTTAAAGATTTTATGATTTTTGTTTACTTTAAAATTAAGACCATTATGAAGCACATAGTAAACATCAGATTTTAGTAGCATTCAGGCTGTTTTCTCACATTGAGAACAGAATAGAGTCTGTCATCAATCAGACCAACATCATCTTACTTTCATGCTCAAGATGTAGACACACTAACAGCATTTTTTTCTTTCTTAAGCAATGATACAAACGATGGTGTTTTCAATGCTTTGAGCATTATTAAACATAATTTTAAAGATGTGAAACTGAAGTATCATAAGCAAATGTGTATTAAACACATGAATAAATGGAAGTATCAATGATACACCATCTATGTTCATGTTATGCATTTTGTTAATTACTGAAATTAATTTTTAATTATCCTTTACTCATTAAATATTTATCTCTCTTAAATCCTTAAAAATAGATATTGGTTAAATATTTTGATAAATGATTATATCGAGTAATGATTGTAGTGAACAATTGCTATAGCAAAGCAAATAGCAACAGTGCAAGTATACCCAAAAGCATCTGCTTATATTAATTCCTGCAGTGAAAGCCTTTGTGAAACTTATTGGAAGGTGTTTTAAATGTTTCATGATTCAAATTCTAACACTATTTTCTTTATTTTTATGAGAAGTTGTTATATATTTGAAAATGCATTTTAAGCGTACTGCTAAGATGGCTGTTCGCATGTTAAACTAAAAGGTAGACTTAAATTTTAAGCTAATGTAAACCTGTCAATGACATTTTTAAAACTTGCTAGATGTTGTACTTGACTTTGTACATGCTGGGAAAAAGATTTTTAAGCACACTGTAATTTGCTATCGTAAAAGCACATGGTCTTTAATTTTTTGACACTAACCTTGATATCAATTTGTATTATCATGATTGGATTTATCTTCATTTTTAAACTTACTAAAGTATAGAATATAAGAGAAAAAAATCCTATCACAGAGGGTAATGTCTTACAGAAAAGAATAGAAAGTGCTGTATATTTTAGATATTTTTCATATGATTAGAACTAATAAAAATTTGTTAACTTTATCACATATTCTGTATATCAGAATGATACCCAACTATTCATTGAAACCTGGTACTTTAAAAATGAAGCTATTTCCTGTAGTAGAAAAAATGGCTGCTGATAGTATGAAATATTTTTCTAACGTTGAAGCACACAATTTCCAATCATTCATTTTTTTAAAAATAGATATTAGGACAAGTATGAGTTTTTGCTCAAAAAATATTTTTCCAGAAAGAGAGAGAGAAAGAAATCTATTTTTCGAAGTTCATCATTTAGAGACAAAAATTATCAATTCATTTAATTTTAAGCACCTCAATTCATCAAACTGAATTATGTGTATATTCAATTTCTTATTGATTAAAAAATATTTGCAAATAAGTGCAAAATTTGGAGTTTTGGTTGAGAACCAATATTGCACTATATTGTGAAACCCTTTAATATATATATATATAAAAGAAATAATGTAAAATTACAATTGGATTTGTATATAATCTGTGAAGTTTTTGTAGTGATGGTGGTGAAAATTGTTTAGATGCTTTATGATTTGCTCATTGGATTTTGTTCGTTCCAAATTGATTTATCATGCAAATTATAAAATGAAACACTGTGAAATTAAATTGCTCATCTGTTTTGATTATCTCGCACATACGTATGGCAGTCAATAAAGCTATTAAATTACATGTGGCAAAGTGTCTTTATTCTACATTGCTTCCTTCTCGAGGCTTTCCATATATATAAACTACTATATTCTTTCTTTTCATCCAAGTGTATTACATATAGAAATAAAACTCGATATTTTAAAGACTTAAGCAATATAGTTGGTAAATAAACATGAACGTTCTAGTTATACAAATTTATTAGAAATCCTTGCCAAGCACTTCAAGACAATTTTACACAGTTATGCATGACTTAACAGTGCTTTTTATTAACAGTAAGATAAAGATGTTCAAATTAGTTTTTTAAATTATTTATTTGATGACTAATCACTATCAGAGTAATTAACCATTTTAGTTTTTTGAGAGTTTGGATCAGTTATGTAGATTAACCCACTGACTACCAGGTTTGTGAGACTAACGTTTTTTCTTTTAAAAAAAAAAAGTTTTTTTTTTTATTATCCATATATATTTGAGAAAGTGTGTGTAGTACTTTTTTTTAAATACATTTTGTATTTTTTCCTGCAACTAATAAATATTCGGTTGGCTGGAAGGAACATTTGTGTATCATAATGAATTCAACATACAATCTATTTGTTGTAAGATCGGTAAACTAAATAGCAAAATATTACTAATCTGAATAGAAATGAAAAGATCAAACTTAATCTGCAATTCTTTATTCAGAATAGAAGATAGTGCACTACTTCATTGTTTGCGTTTTCACAGTGTAAGGACAGCAAAGATCATGCTGTGCCAGGATCTACAGTTTTCTTAGGAATCCACCAAACCTCTGCCACTAAAATTAAGGTTAATGGCCTGATAGACAAATGTGTTACCACAATGCTTTCACCTGAGTGGAGTGGACCTAATTTTTTCCAAGGAATCCGAACCACTTAAGGCTTAGGGAATCTACCCCCAGACTACAGTAAGCAGTTAGTTAGTAAGCCTTATTTTTTTAATGATTGGGAGTCAGATTAGGATAATTGAATATGTTAGCACTGTGCCACTGCATGGCACCACCATTGCCATCTGTTGAATAAAATAAAAAAGTCTAATGATATGTATAAGACTATCATTACCCAAATGGGGGGGGTGAGGATTGGATGGGTAAAAGAAAGCTGTTAGAATCAATATTCACAAGGTATGAGCAAATCCTGCTAGCTCATTCTTTTAAAAGTTTTTAAATTTAGATAGTAAAAGTGAGGACTGGTCAGTACTTCGCCAGCAAAATAGCAACATAAAGTATCTAGCAAAATAAGTTATAAAGCAACACGAGTAAGGAGTAACAATACAGACAGGTATCAAATTAATTTAAAGTTTTAATTAAAGATTTTCTTATATAACACAAGACACAAAAATATTTTTTCATAATTTTTAAGAAATCGTGGCTTTTTAAGGTTAATTTTAATTAAAAAATTGGGAATAATAAAAATTAGAAAGGAAGGGAACTTATGGATTCATTTGCATTAGTAACATGCCAGTCGTTTGTGGGTAACTTTGCCAGCCTTGACTATAGT
Organism: Dysdera silvatica; assembly: GCA_006491805.2. Classification (NCBI taxonomy): domain Eukaryota; kingdom Metazoa; phylum Arthropoda; class Arachnida; order Araneae; family Dysderidae; genus Dysdera; species Dysdera silvatica. Next base: position 149,913,565 of record QLNU02015360.1, on the reverse strand, counting down.
TAAGAGACTACCAATTTTCTCCTGAAGACCTGTACAACACTTGGGTTGAATGTATTTATTTCAATTAGCAATCTGGTATCTGTTACTCCCAATTATTATTAGTTACAGCCAATTTGGGTTGGATCCTTAGTCAACTGACTGTAGATCATTTGCTCAAAGGCTGGCAATTCTCTCCATTTTAGAGAAAATTAGCTAAATGTTGATAACTTAGATGACAATACTACAAAAATATACTTGATTGTAGAAACACATCTAAATGTACATAAATTGGAGGCTTTCTACAACCCCTGGACAAGAGTATGGAATACATGTATTTTTTATTTACTTTTATAAAAGAGGGCCTGTTTAACCCCGTTTTGATTGGCTATTTGCAATCAAACAAACTGCACTATAGGCATGGATTAATTAGATACAAATTAAGACAAGTTTCATTTTCAAAAGTTCATTTAATCAAAAGTTGCATCAAAATTCCAGAAGCTGTGCAGGGACAAAAGTATGGAATACATTAAACTTTGGGACAAAAGTATGGAATAACAGAAGGGAAGTATGAAACTAACACCTTCATTGTGATTTTGCCCCACAAATTGTATGGTGACGTCATTCATCGTCATGATGTATTTACGGATATGTAAATTACAGCTACGTAAATCAACACCAGCGCCACGATACTTTCATTACAATGGCACTTGTTGGAGAACTAACGCAAGCCACGAGAGCTCTTATTATTGGTAAGTTTAATAAGGGAGAAATGGAAAAAACAATTGCCATTAAACTTAATTGTTCCAAAGGAACTGTTTCTACGATTGTAGCAAAGTTTAAAGCGACTGGGGTTATCAAAAACCAAGTTAGAAGTGGACAGCCAAGAAAAGCAACTGAGCGAGGTGATAGAAATTTTATTTAAAGATCGTCAAAAAACAGAGATTTTCTTCATGAAGAGAGATTAATTCAGCTTGGAAGAATAAAGGGGTGGATGTTTCTGGTAAGACTACAAGGAGGAGACTGAAAGAAAAACGTTGCATGTTTCACAAAGATCAAACAAAACCATATATATAACAGAAAAGCCGAAGAGGGTTCGTCTTACATGGGCGAAAAAACAAGAATTGGTCCATAAGTGATTGGAATCATGTTCACAGATGAGTTGAGGATTTGTCTCGGGTATGGAGATAACTGTGGACACAAAATGAATCAACACCTGGAAATTGCCATTAATTGTTGATGTTAACTTTCCGACTTTGAGAAAAGCCAGTACGGAAACATTTTGCAGGCGTCAAAGGTGGACAAAACGACACCGCTCTTTCATTACAATTTTATATTTGTGATTTTGTTTGCTACTTTTTTTTTCCTTTTACCATGCCGGGCAACAAAAGATCTAGATTAAGTGGTTTTAAATATAGAAAACTTGCCAACGAGAAGCGGGAAAAGGAGGCAAAAATCCTCAAAACTGTGATAAAAGCAGGTAGTTTTTTAAACTAACCAAAAGATAGAAAATGAAGATGCACATAAAACTGATGTGAATCTAGATTCAGCGATCTATGACTAGCCAGACTGCCCTTCAAAATGGGACAATTATGAGTCTCTAGGGGACAGTGGGACACTGTCGCCCAAAGCGGGACTGTCTTATCCGAATCGGAAAGCCTGGTCACCTTACTCATAGACAAAATTTTACGATTGGTTGGTAAGTACAATTAGAAAAAAAAAATAAATAAATAAGAATTCGTAGCCTTTTAAAATTTTGCACCATTGGCATTTGCTCAGTGCCCATTTATAAATCCGAGCTTGAAATACGTTTTATATATACTAGTAGTATACAAATGAATAATGAAAAATTTGAACTCATAACGAAAAACAAAATTCATGCATGTATACGTACACATTTTTCTCAAATACGCAAAATATACACAAAATTATCAGATTCCATGAATCCATAGGCATAGCCTGGAGGGTTGTAACCCCCCATCGCAATGAAATTTTGTATATTTAACATAGGAATATATGAGTTGTAGCTCTGTAACCCCTCCTTTATGAACTTTCTGCCTACTCCCATTCATGAATACATACTAAAACTATTGTGGATTCAAAAAGTGTCTCGAATCTACGAAGTTGGCGAATATGGTAGCAATAATTTTGAGTTGTATCTTATTAGTTTGAATAATTATATGAAAAATAGCCGTTACATACGAAACGCTAAGAGTATGATACGTTATGGTATTTTTTGCAAATGTTCTGTTCTTTGTAAAGGAGGGAGGGGGCGGCAGTACAGGCTGTGCCTAAGGGCGGCAATTTTATAAATCCGCCACTGGGAAAATGGACAGAATCCATTGCAATTTCCGGCCGAACTGAAGCTCTGTCGTTATTTGTATTTGGAAATCGAAAGTGTTAAATAGTTAAGAGCCATTATTTTGAAATTTAGACAAAGTGAGATAGTTGTAATTTTTGACTGGCTTGATTTTTTTTTATGACGAAGAAGATCATGGCAAATGAACACCGTGCAATTTTGAGACTATGAAAAAATTTTGCCTCACCTGTAGTAAAATGTCAAAGTTCAAGGTCGCATATCCTGTTTTTCATGAAAAGTGAATATGTTTGTAGTGCTGTAATTTTAGAAAGCAACGTCATCCCAAATTTCTGTTTTCATATTCTGTTAGCATAACACTGTCTGTTTATAAACATTCACTTGTTTCCATAGGGTGTTGTTGCTTTCCCCATAGGTGCCAACTTCTAGAAGTGAAAAATCTGTAGTCAATCGTGCATGTGCAGGCCACCATTTTTTAATTAAACAAAATCATACATAACGAAACAATACAGAGTTTCACCAGGAGATTCCATAACAAACAGTTATTTCGACACTGGCGTAAGGTTTAAAAACACGACGTTTCGGGAGCCAACTGCTCCCTTTGTCAAGTGAAGGCAGAATGAAGAGTTCGTGAAAGTCCTAAGCTTATATACCCGCATGTTGGGAATCCCCATCTGAAGTCATCTGGTGCGGAGCAGTTCCAGCTGGGGAAACCCTCACCAGGAAATCCCCCGCACCCGACGATGTCAGACGAACACCCCCAACTCGAGGTTTTGCAAAAATCCTGTAAGGTTCTGGTAGAGGTTTTGCGATGTTTATTGCACGACTCTTCAAACCGTAGGTTTCCCATGATTCCAGAAGGGAAGAAAGAACTAGCCTTAGTCCGGAAGAGATATATTGCCTGTTAGAGTTCTGCTTGAATTCCACGGTTTTCGGCTTCAAGGGTAGATTTTACCGACAGAAGAGGTGTACGGCGATGGGGTCACCTGCTTCGAGTGTGGTGGCAAATTTGTGTATGGAGGCATTTGAAAACAGTGCTTTAGATGAGTGTATTTACTGTGTCAAGGTGTGAAAGCGATACGTCGATGATACGTTTGTTATCCCACCAAGATCTTCATTTGCTGATTTTAATCTCTATTTGAATAGCTTGAACCCTCATATTCAATTTACGTTAGAGGACGAAGATAGTGGTTCATTACCATTCTTAGATGTTCGGATAAATAGAGATGGGGATGGGTGACTGTTGACTACGGTGTTCAGGAAACCAAACCAACACATACTGATAGGTATCTTGACTTTCGTTCTCATCACCCGGCATCACACAAAGCATCTGTCATTAGAGCCTTGCACCGACGAGCCTTTACACACTGTTGTAATGATGACCTTCGCAATGTTGAATTACGACGCAATAAAAGAGTGTTGAAAAACAACGGTTACCCGCGCAAATTTATCGCTCGTAACCAATGTGGTGTTTGTTAGTGGTGGAAACAGGAATGTAGAGGATGAGACTAGGAAGACATCAGTGGTTTTGCCATATGTGGCGGGTGTCTCAGAAAAGCTGTCTCGAATTCTCAGTTGTGTGAATGTTAAGACCTACTACAAACCTGTCTACACCCTGCGTGATCTATTACTTAAAGTTAAGGATCGCGTCCCTGAGGAGGAAAAATCTGGTGCTATTTACCAAATACCGTGTGGAGACTGTGACAAGGTGTATGTTGGACAGACGGGAAGATCGATACGTCTACGAGGGAAGGAGCATATGCGTGCGGTAGCTAGGGGAGACAATTCAAACCAGTTGGCTGAACATGTCTTCAGGGAGGGTCACGAACCAGATTGGCATTCGATGAAAATATTACATCAGAATGTGACGAATCTGGGGAGTAGACTTTTTCTGGAATCATGGGAAACCTACGGTTTGAGGAGTCGTGCAATAAACATCGCAAAACCTCTACCAGAACCTTACAGGATTTTTGCAAAACCTCGAGTTGGGGGTGTTCATCTGACATCGTCGGGTGCGGGGGCTTTCCCGGCGAGGGTTTCCCCGATTGGGGTTTCCCCAGCTGGAAATGCTCCGCACCAAATGGCGTCAGATGGGGATTCCCAACATGCGGGTATATAAGCTTAGGACTTTCACGAACTCTTCATTCTGCCTTCACTTGACAAAGGGAGCAGTTGGCTCCCGAAACGTCGTGTTTTTAAACCTTACGCCAGTGTCAAAATAACTGTTTATTTACATACCATTAATTTCCACAAAATTATAAAGAATTGGTATGTAATTATTTACATGGAATTACACAGCATTTTCTCATGGAAATATCAATAAAATCATAAAAAATATTCCATAGAAATATCAGTGGAATTACAAGCATTTTACATGGAAAGATCAAAAGAAGTACAAAAACGTTACATAGATTTAAATAACTGAGAATTTACAGACATTGCTTTATTACAACTCCAAAATAAAAGCTGCGAATGTTTTCCAAATTAATAAATCGGAATTTGAAGGAAATGCCAATTCATTTAAATTAGGTCACCATGATATCACATTAATGACAAAAGCCTTAACTATTGCCAACAATTATGTAATCCGTGGGTTGTTTCCCTAGGCATTAAGAGGTTTGTATTCCTCGGAATAATCTAGGTCCCGGCGCAGCACGACCCTTGCTGTCTTTGCGCCCTAAAACTAAAAAAAAGTAAACAATTAAGAAACAATATTCATCAACAACATATTTATCAACATTTTCCAGGCCTAGTAAAAGTAATCTACGTAATGTTCGACTTGTATAAATATAAATAAAAAATTGCCTACAATTAATGTTCGTTAAAAAGTTAACAGCAGTATAGGCCTAGGTAATGAAATAGGGGAAATTACTTTTAAACCCATAATGGTTTTTCCTGGTGAAACGTAATAAAAAAATATCCCTAAAAATATTCCAAGAGTCGATTTTTTTAAAAATTTCAATTGAAAAATTACCATATGCGTATATATATTTATTTTAAAATATGTGCATAAACTATCTGCGTATACTCTTACCTATGTATATTTATATAAACTCTGTAAATTAATCCAAACTGTGTAGGGGTGTGTGTATGTACTATAAAAAGACAAAATATCCACCTTAGGACTATATAGAACGTATAACAATCACAACGTACTGTAAAATGCGGTTTTGAATGTTGGGCTGACGTTATTTGACGCGTTTCAGGCAAACGTTGCTGTATTTTGTTGAAATATTGACTAAAACGAATTATTTCAAGTAAATTCAGAATATATTGCTATACCCCTGTTGGTTGTGTAGCAGCAGCAGTAGCTGTCCCAGATGGCGGAAAATATAAAACAATTCGGTACAGAAACGACAAAGAATACCAGACAGTTATTTCGACACTGGCGTAAGGTTTGAAAAACGACGTTCGGGAGCCAACTGCTCCCTTTGTTAAGTACAGATAGAATGAAGGCTTGGTGAAAGTACTAAGCTTATACTCATATGTCCACATATTGGGAAACCCATCTGACGTCATTTGATGCGGGATAGTTCCGGCAGGGGAAACCCCAACCTCGGAAGCCCTCACCGAGGAAACCCCCGCATCCAACGACGTCAGATTATCACCCCCAACTTGAGGTTTGGCTAAAAAATCTATAAGATTCTGGTAGAGGTTTCGCGATGTTTATTACACGACTCCTCAAACTGTAGGTTTTCATGATTGCAGGAAAAAACCTACAGTTTGAGGAGTCGTGCAATAAACATAGCAAAACCTCTACCAAGACCCTGGGTTTTTTGTCAAACCTCGAGTTGGGGGGTTTCCTTGTTAAGGATTTCTCCGGTTAGGGTTTCTCCAGTCGGAACTATCCCGCATCAAATGACGTCAAATGGGGATTCCCAACATGTGAGTATATAAACTTAGGACTTTCACTCTTCATTCTGCCTTCACTTGACAAACGGAGTAATTGGTTCTCAAAACGTCGTGTTTTAAACCTTACGCCAGTGTTGAAATAACTGTTTGTTGTGGAATGTCTTGGTGAAACTCTGTATTGTTTCGTTAAGGGATACGAGATGCATGTGTGTGAGTGTGTTAGGGAAAGGGATTATAATGACGATAAACGCTAATTGAGGCTTTCACGCCTGACTTAACTTAGAAGTAGATGTACGATCATTCACTATGTCGTTTGACTGTATCCGAATATGGAAAATATCCAGAACATCTCCATATCTAGGGTGTGGGTATTAGGGACCGACCCCTAGAAAAGTCAATTTAATAATTGGACAGAAATATTGAATTATTTATTCTTCTATATTTTGCATAGTATACGTTGTCGAACTTGTAAAAAAGGGAAAAAAAGACTCTCAAACCTTGAATAATTATATAAATTTTCTGACCACAAGATCTCATTCTATGGACCAGTAATTTGAGAATAAACAAAAAGCGTAGAAACTATTTTCTTTAAAAGGAGAAGATTATAAAAAAAAATTCAATTTTGATAAGGTACAAAGGAAAATGTACAGTGATGACTCAAAATAGATATTTGCCCATTTATTTTTTTGTAATGTATTATATTTCTTTTTTACGAAAAAGATGACATATCTTTATTCAAGCTCATTTTGTAAACATTTTTAAACCACCCCAAATTAAATCCTGGCTAAGACATTGACCGAAAAAATCTGACACCAAAGGAGATCTAACAAAATAAATCTAATAAAACGAGAGCTAACGAAAACCAAAGTAAAATCCATAGTATATTAGTTAAATTTTAA